>VDFB02086081.1:361569305-361987039 GCA_007258455.2 Sequoia sempervirens
AGATAATTTTCAAGGCATTCAAGGGTAGATTTGTAGAAGATTATTGTAGTAATCAAGATACCATTGTCATGTCAAAGATTTATTGCATCATGCATGTTGTTTGAGCTAATATGGTGATGTAGAGTTCAAGATCTATTCAAGAATTCAAAGACATTGTTCCAAGACAAGTTTCATGATCAAGATCTACATCTATTGAAGCTAATTCATGCTAATTGTAGATCTACGATCCAAGGTTCAAACAATGGTTTGGTGAGTTGTTACATAGAGTTTTTCATTCATCATTCCTTCATGATTTTCTATTTCATTACAAGGTTTGACCAAGGAAAAGCCCCATTCAACTAAAAAACAACATTTTTCTCTCTTTGATGTGTGATTGGAAATTTTAGGTGGAAGATCCTTTGAAGATAAAAATTACAGAAAGTTGCAAAGTTGTCAAAGTTGCAAGAAAAGTTATCATTTCATGGAAACTCTTCTACAAAACTTATTTTTGATTGTTCGATGGTGAAAATCAAGAATCTAGGAGTGTAGACACAACATAAGAGAACCTAGAAATAGATCTTAGAGAACCCTAGCTAGGACCCATTCACCATAGGGCGAATGAGTCCTAAGTGAGCTCCAAAAAGTGACTTTTGGTGATTGGTACACATTGTTCTCCCATTTCCATATCTACATTTTAATTGATGTTTATGTCATATTTGAATACTATCCTTCATTTGCATTTTATAGCTTGCATTTTGGAGTTTTTTTAATGGTTTTGATCTTTCTCCCCAAAGTGCTATTTGAATCTTACCCGCATCCTTGCATAGAGAGGAAATTTATTGATTCATACCCTGATTTGACTCACCTTTTATTTGTTAGTCACTTCATTGTTTGGATCTCATTTCCTTGAATTAAATTAGAGAAATAAGTCCATCATACCCCATTGTTCATCAATCCATGGTGGTAAGAACCCTATTTTTTCATGTTTCAATAACATAAATATTGTAGAAAGTGAGGCCTTATCAATCCATGTTGTTGTATCCTTTGTGGTGATATTAGGATTGATATCCCCTAATAGTGTGACTTTTCTTGGCATACAATGATCCCTTTTATGGTAATACCATGGCTAGTATTCCATAAATTGTTATCTTCTTATTCCATGACATGTCCTCTCTCAGTGGTGATGCCATGTGTGATATTCCCTAAGGTGTGACCCTCCATGTATTGAGCAATGCCCTTTTGTCATTTTGTAAAGAACCTTTTGTGGTGGTGTTTTTTATAATACCCCATGAGGTTTGGCTTTGTCTTGATCATTTATGTGCCTTCTTAGGAAAGTTTATACACCTTCTTAGGTGAGTTTTTCATTTATGCACCTTCTTAGGTGAGTTTATGTGCCTTCTTAGGAGATTTTTTCATTTATGCACCTTCTTAGGTGAGTCTAGGAACCTTCTTAGGAAAGTTTATGCACCTTCTTAGGTGAGGCTTTGGCAAGATGGTTAATGGATTTAGCATTACACAGCTTTTTCATTCATGAACTTGAGTACCCCTTTTAATATGGCCACCAAGCATAATGCAACTTTCTTGATAGTAGAGCTATATGTTTCATGAGTGTCTAGCATAATACAACTTGCTATACCTTGTGAAACCCATCATATTCCATGGACACCTAGCATAATGTAGCTTGCTAGCAAGTAGATCCATGTAGCTCATGAGTGATGTGGCATAACACAACTTGCTAGTACTCATGAGATAATTCATGTGACTAAAATTTATTCGATGGATGACATTTGGTATTTGAGATAATTTAAGACTGGGGTCTCCTTACCTTATCAACTCGAATTCCTTTAGTATTAACCCTTTATTTTGTTGTGTTTCTTTTGTGTGTCTTCTTTGTGTTTGCATCATGTTTGTTTTCATTTTGTTGTCATCTATATGTTATGTTATTTGTTTTCATCATATATGCTTCATGTTTTTGACATATATGTTTGTGTATGTTGTCTTGCCACATGATATACATGCCTGTGTTCCTTTGTGTGTAGGTTTTCCATGGGATCTTGGATCCTAGGGGTTTGTGCATTCCCCCTAGATTCATAGTCACCCTATATATTCAACATTCAAATAATCAAACCCCTCTTGACATATTTTCTACTTTAGTGTGAGTCTAAGTGTAAGTTTATACTCTCACTAAAGTGGGGGATAAATGTTGCAGTGTAAATTGTCACCCTTGAAAATTTCACACTATGTTTTGCTCCCCTTTAGTAACTAGACCTAATTAAACACCTAATTTCCTAAATTATGCATTTTGTGGCCCATTTAAATATTTACCAATAAATTGCAAGTAGAAAACCAATGCATTTATTTAATATTTTTCTCCCAACACCTTAATTCCCTAAAAATAGGTTCAAGACACTATCACCTAGGGCGCCTATGTCCCCCTATTTTGGCTTCGAATTTGAATATGTCAGAGGTGTAATTTTATTATTATTTCAAGTGTCCAATGTTGGCTATAGGGATCTAATTTGTAGAAAATTAGAATAATTTCATCTAAATACCAAGTTATTGCATCATTTGAAATAATCTAGGAAATTATTGGAGAAACTATTGTCAAGAGCATTATCAAGCAAGACAAGAGTAGAATTTAAGTGATTTATTTCAAAAATTCAAGGTCCAAGCATCATGTCAAAGTACGTATGAGTTCATTCATGTTTATATTATTATATAATTTCTGACGACTAACCCTTATAGGTCTCCAAGAAATTCAAGCAAGAAAGATCCAAGCCTTGAGGATATTTGTATGACTTCAATCCTTTAAGGAATATAGGAGGGTGGTGAGTTGCAGTCCATTGTTGATTCATCATCCCTTTTTATCATTTAACCCTATCCATCAAAAGGATATATTTTCTATCATTGGCATTGCCATTGTGGAAGTGGAAACACTAATATGGGGTTTGACTGAGGAAAGCCCCTAAATGGAAAAACCCTTCCTCTCTCTTTGAATGTGTAGGTTTCATGTCTGAGGAAGTTTGGGAAAAGTTTGAAGAACAATTATGCATTGTTACAATCAAACCCTACATCTTGACAACTCATGAAAACTCAGCTAAAAAATTATTCAATGGGCATCTGATAGTACAATAAGCAAAAAATAGAAGCTTTGATATGGCTCTTGAGGATTGTGAAAATAGATTTGAAATCCCTCTACAAGGACATAAGTTCCCTGGGTGATTTAGTCCTCCATTTTCAGCCCCAAATTTATACCACAGGTACACAATGTACTGCTCAGTCTATTTTTGTTGTTTGAATTTGTCTGTGGATTTTTGTGTATGTTGTATCTGCATCTAAATAGTTATTTGCATCATTAGCCTAGTCATTGCATTGTCTTTCATTTCAAACTCCATTGTAAATTTGGTCAAGGGCATGTTGACTCACCTTTTAGGTTGTAAGTCAGACCTATATCTTGTCCAAACCCATCAAACCCATACTACCTCAACCTCTAAATGAAATGTTTAGGAAAAACATCATTGAAATCTTAGGTGAAATCCTAGGGTTTTACTTTTTCTTTGTTTCAATTCAAAGCTAGTACATGAAGCTTTATAAAAAAATATGAATTGTTAAGTAGAGATTGCATTATTGGTTCAAAATGAATTTGAGGATTTAATATTTTCAAGATAAAGCCAAGAAAATCAAACTCATCTAATTTAGGGTTTACAATGTCATTAAAGTTTCATGTAAGTTTTCTTTTTTTAAATATGAATAGGCACTAGAATAATAGTTGAAGGCTGACCTTTCATCTACTTATAAATCAAACAAATATTTTATCATTTTTATTTCATTTAAATTTATTTTCTTGGCCATTATATATAGTCTATTATTATTTTTTTTGCTAGATTTATTATGATCCTATGAATATCAAAAACCCTAGAGGTCTATTATATAGTATATTTTACTAATTTAGTGATGTTGTAATCTATCTTCACTAAATAAATCTCAAGGAATTTGTGAATCATATTTTTCCTTATATAATTTAACCTTTCCACATGAAATTGAGAGATTTATAAATTGACTGTAATAATCGTTGGAAAATAATATCATCCATAGATGAAATACAAAGTCATATTTGTGCAAGGATTCATTTTAAACTATAGTTTTTTTATATTTCTCTAGAAGATATTTGGTATTATCCTCTCAAGTTTGGCAAGGCTCAAAGTGCAGAAGAGATTTATAATCCTCTTGTTTGTTGTCCTTTTCCAATTCTTATAAATTGAATATAGGATTTTTGCATGGTATATTTTACTAATTTACTGATTTGTAAGATATTTTCATTTAGTAAATCTCAAAAGATTTGTGACCAAGATTTATCCTTCATTGTATTATTTAACCTTGTTGTTCAAAATTGAGACATTCGTACATTCAGTGTAATAATCTTTGACATTTGTAAGAATAACATCCATAGATGAAATATTGAGTCATGTTTGTGTAAGGATTTGTTTTGAGTATTTTATTTTTTTCTCTAAAGTATCTATGGGATTATGCTACCAAGCTTGATAAGACTCAAAGTGTAGAAAAGGTTTATAATCCTCTTGTTCATTGGCCTTTTCCAGTACTTGAATTGAGTATAGGTTTCTTCCATGAGCTTTAAGGTTTATAGTCACATTACTTATATCTTGGTAAGGACCTTAAGATTAGGGGCTAGTATAGAAAATAATACTAAGAATTTTCATGTAAATACTGATGGCAATGCTAACTCAATACAAATTGAAAATTTACATATATTTTAGTAAGAATTGAAAACTATTCCTTCATAATAAAGTTTGAAATTTTCAATTATGAAAAATAATTCTATTTTATTTTATAAATATAAATATAAGACTACATTATCATATATTGCACAAATAAATAATTTCCCAAAATCTAATTTTCTAGAAAAAAATCTAATAAATCATTGGGAGTTTATTATAAATCCTCACAAATTTGATTATAAATCGAGGAAAACATTCAAGAATTTTAGTATAATATAAAAGAGAGTGGGAGGCCCACTGTATCCCTAGTACAAATAGCTATGAAAAATAAGAGAATGATCTACTTTTAAAATGTTTGAAGGGTAAACAAAAGAAAAACCATGGTGGTTGGAGACACTGGTAGTCTATATTGAATCTTCACAATTCTAAGTCAATTTATTAGGTACTATCATCCACAATACTATTAATATTAAATAATTAAAAAAATTTAAATAAGTATTATTATATGTTATAATTTTTTACATAAAACAAAAGAAAAAACAATTATAAAATAAACAAATAAACATAATTTTTTTTGAATAAAATTAATTATTTAAATTTTTACTAATTAAATTTTTTATCTTTCATTTTTATTAAATTATTCATATTGATCATGACAATTAATAGTGAACTGTGTACAATGTACAATTATAAAGAATGCATACATCATAATATGGCCCCAAAAAATAAATACTTTAAGAAAATAGAATATGTTTTCCTTACGACCTATTAAATTGATCATTCCCTTAGAGAAAAAGTTTTGAATAAAAAATAATATTTCTCTCTTTTATGAAAAATATTCATTTTTTGGGGTCATGTTATGATATGTGCATTGTTTATGATTGTACATTGTCCAAATCTCATTACTAATTATCACAATCAATATGAATGTTGTAATAAATTGCGAAAGTTAAATTTTTAACTAATATAAGTGTCAATAATTACTTTAAAAAAATATATTTTATCCAAAAAGTTTGTATGTTTATTTTATAACATTTTTTGTTTTTACTTTATGTAAAAATTGTAACATAAATTGACTAATAAGTTTATATAATAATAATTGCTTTAGTATTTTTATTATAATATTATTTTCAAAGATAAATACTACTAAAAAAATCCCAACCTTGTGAGGAACCAACAAAATATGAACAATGTATTCCGCACAAACTATAAAGTGTGTAATTATAAATCCTTTCTATAACCATTCAAATATTTGGGTAGCTTTTCCCCTCTTTCCTCCTTACTCGGCATTCCTACAAAATGACATGACTTCTTTTTACCTTTCTACTCTACAATTCATTTTCATTAGCATTTGTTCCTCTCCACTATTACCCACGACTTGTATGAGTTTGCATAGCTGAATTTGATGATCTATTTACTTTTATTTTCTTCGAAACTCTCTACCTTTTCTTTGTTATATGCACCTTTTTACTTCAAATTGCATTTCTCATGCCCTCCTATGTTACTTTAACCTCTTCTTCTCTCCTTGCATGGCTTGTCCATGATTTCCCAATCTGCATTTTTATTAATATTCTCTAAGAAGAAGAAGAATTTTATTAATATTCTATGTTACTTTAACGTATTAAAAATATGCGTGCTAAAATATCATTATTTGTCATCTACAGCTTGAAAATAAGGTATCCATAGTGATTTTAGGGTATGTTTATTAAAATCAAAATTACCATAAAAAATGATCACATTTAGGTTTTAGCAATTGCAGCGTCCTTTAGGCTATGTAGTAAAGTATATATCAGAAAAATTTATGTGAAATTTCAAGATGAGCATTATTTTTCGGTTACACATTAGTATTCTACATTAAAAATAAAAATAAAATAAAATCCACTTGACTTGTGTATTTCAAGCATAGGAGTTGGTTTCCCTACAAACTGTTTGTAACCATGTCAATTGCCTTGAACTCACTCGGTCAAATTCTACCTGATAACATTATTAAAATGTGAAAACTGTAAGTGAAGCAAGATAGGCTAGTGACAATTTTGTTACATTAATTCTAACCTAGGGAATTAGTAATCAATTTTAAAATAATGTACATTAAATTTTGAATCTGAAATAGTGATTTTTATTTACTGGTAGCAAATAAAATAGTAAAAGAAGAAATATAGTAAAGGAAAGAAAGGAGCAGGTTTCTCCCACTATTTTCCTTTAGATTTGTTTTACATTTTTAGTTTGCAGCACACTCCAATATTAAATTTTATAGCAGCTTCAAACTTTCCAGCAATAAAGTTTTTCTTTGTTTATTTCTACAAATTTCCTTACTTCAGTTTTAGATTTTCAGTTTGTAGCAGTCTCCAATATTCAGATTTTACGATCTAAACAAAAGGAATAATAGTGCAATTCCAATTTTCTCCCGCTACTTTCTTTACTTCAGTTTTGTTTTTTTAGTTTTAAATATTAAGATTTCACAGCAGCTTCAAAACCTTTCAGCAGTAAAGTTTCATATGTTTTAACAGTTTAATCTTGTTGTTCAAGTTTCATATTTATTTCAATTTTACTTTACATATGATCGGACATTTATTATATTTGTAGAAAAAGGTTTTCCTATGAAATGATCCATTTCTCCTTCACCACCTAAATACTTTATGCTGCAGTGTCCAAACCATTTTCTACCATACTGAAGAACTTTTTATTTTTATATCTAAAATCAAATATTTATATGAGTGCTATTATATCTTTGAATCTTCCATATAAAAAAAAAAAAAATGTTGTTGTCCTCTAAATCAGAGAGAGGTTATGAAAATAATTAAATTTATTAATAAGTAATTTTATTTTTTTCCATATTACCTTTAAAAAAAATATATAAATAAAATTGCACACTTTAGAAATGAACGTAAGCTAAAGATTAATTTGGTAGATATGTACATAATATTTGTAGTTCTATTGATATATTTTTAAGAGTCTTTTTATGTAATTTTTGGTTAATAAGATATGAATTGGTTTATCATTTGGTGCTGATTTTTTCTAAATATGATTAATTGGTAGATTGTAATCTTTCCATGGAAATTAGTTATTATGAAATTTAGTTATTTGGAATACTTTTGTCTTGCAATTAATATGTGTATAATTGAAGTAGGGATCAATAAGGTAATATTTGATTTAGTTATAATTTTAGACTTTAAAAGATTAGGATTGAGTGTGTATGCTGATATATATATATATATATATATATATATAGAGAGAGAGAGAGAGAGAGAGAGAGAGAGAGAGAGAGAGAGAGAGAGAGAGAGAGGTGTGATTTTCATATGGTTTTGTTCATTACATAGATTAGGGAATAATGAAGAGATTTAAGGAAATTTAATTTAAATAATGAAGTATCCAAGTTGTGATGGATAAATGAATTAGATAATTGGAGTACTATAATGATAGGTTGTAAGTTAGCATGAAGGTTCATACTAACTAGTTAATAGTGAAGATTGTCTTGTGTAATCAATAGGATGATTATTAGGAGCATTGCATGTTGTGTAGCGGAAGTGTAGAGTAGTAGTTTGGAAACTCTGATATTTGAATATTATTGTGTGGATGGTGTATTAAGTGAAATTAGTGAGTATAATGATATGTGAAATAGTGTTTTCGTGGTCGATTGGTTACTTGCTTAAATTATGGTGTTTGATTAGTAAAATCATTGTGTTTCTAGTTATTGTCATATAGAGGGAGCCCGCTGGTGCCATCTGATTATTATGAAAACTTTGGTTATTGTGTTTGATCTTGTATGAAGAGGAGTTTCTTAAAAGTGTTGGCTTCTATTTTCATTGGGATATTGTTCCCTTTACTCTGTATCTATCGATTTGTGATAATGAAAGTTATATAGTCATTTTGTGGTTCCATGATATGAATTTCTTGGGAACCCAAGTATTTGTGTACTCTTCAGTTGGGAGTATATGAATATTGGTGTCATAGTGTCCCTTGCCTTCTTCCTTTGTATGTCTCTGGAAGCAGTCACCTTGTAAGTGGTCATTGAGATTGTTGTATGTTATGTTTCGGTTGACCTTGTGGTTTGGTCTTGTGATCATTCTGCTTGTATGTCTTGGTCGTAGGTCCGTTCTTGTCAGCTCCTAGCACGAGGGGTGATCCTTTGGGGCCATATGGTCAGGTGGAACGTGCTATGCACCCCATTGGGTTCTTAGGTTGTGTTCGCAATGCAGAAGCAGATGTAGAGACTCTAGAGCTTCATGTTGTTGAAGACTTTTCCTCATTTTGTACCTTATTCTTCATTGATGTATCATCCTTGTACTTGATATACTCTTCTCGTTGATATGAGGGAAGCATTATGTAATGTATTATTGTCCCCATGATGTGTTGTATTTGAGAAAATATGCTCCACAATTGTACTATTGAATTATGATTTAAAATGTAATTAAAATGATGTATCACATTCCTCTCTTTTGATCCTTAATGGTTGTATATCATCATTATGTATTCTTGGCTTTTATGTGCTCTCATTTGATAAAAGTTTATTTTTTGTAATGACCATCTCGTCTACCCAGAGGGCGTGGATGAATTAGTAAATGTATAATTGCTTTCATGTAACAAATGTACAAGCTTATCTTACACAATGTTTTTCTTTAAAAAAAAATATTAGTGTGGTGTTTGTTGTCCTTTGGGGTTCACATGACGGGGCGTTACAAAACACAGTTGAAGATGATGATATGAATACATTGATCCATGACACATTTAGTGGTAGAGCTAATCATGATTATCAAGATGACTTTGATGATGTTGATGATTTACTTGTACTTGTGAAGGCTCCCAAACAACTCTCTATTATATTGTTGTTGTTGAACTTGAAGATTATGAATGGTTTATCAAACATATGCATCTTATGGATGTTAAGGTATGTCATATATGTCATCTTTTTTCATCTATTTTAATTATTGTTAGTTCATCACTAGTAAATAAAAGATGAAACATGTACCATTAATATTCTTTATATTAACAAAAAAAATTTGTTGTAGATTGATTGGTGAATTTTTGTTACCACCATCAAATATTTTACCTCACTCATATCAAAATTTATCTGCCATTATGAAAGATATCGGAATGGAGTATCAAGTAATAGATGCATGTCCCAATGATCATATTATATATCATAAACAATAGGAATTTGCAATAGAATGCCTAGAATGTCATATTAGTAGATATCAAACATATCAACTAACAAAAAAGGTGTCTCAAAAGGTTCTTCATTATATTCCCATTATTCCACGTATGCAATGATTATTTAGGTGTGAAAGCTTAGCATAATTTATGGATTACCATGCATGAAATAGAAGTTGAAATGACATTGTTCAAATGCCTACAGATGGTTATGCATTTAGGGACATGGAGGAAAAATGGCCACACTTTAAAGAAGAACCTCGTAATCTCAGACTTTCAATGGGAGCGGACAGTGTCAATCCATTTGGAGAGCTCAGATCTATTTACTCAGTGTGGCATGTTTTTGTTATCAACAATAGCATTCCTCCATGGATGTCAATAAAGAGGGAGCACATAATATTGTCAATGATTGTTCCAGTTATTTTTTACATCAATTTTCTTTAACATAGTAGCATCTTATTTGTCTTATTTTTTGCATAATGACATATTTTTTTCATTCAATATTCATGTACATTAATTTATATATAATACAGTAAAATGATCAGAGTGGCTATTTATGGATTAGATTGTGAGCTTTTTTGGATCAATGTTTCGGATCACACTCCGTGAACCATCATCAGGATAGAGAGTTCAAGGAGATGAAAGTAAAATGATTATAATAATTATGTAATATTTATGTTCATTCAACTAGGTAAATACCAAGTTAAAGATATGAATGTATATATCGAGCCTCTTATTGACAAGTTACTAAAGTTATGGAATGGCGTCACTATGTATGACATCTCTAGACCAATAGGACAAAGACAATTTCAATTCCGTGCAATGCTTGTATGGAATATTCATGATTCCCTAGGGCTAACACATTTTTGTGGTATGTTATAATATTCAACTGCACTTTAACAATATTTAATTTGATGAAGTAGATATCATGCAAGTTTTTAAAATAATCTATTCATTATATATAATTAAAAAAATTGACATATTTAATCCAATTATATATGATCTTGTAGGTCTTCAAACAAAGGGAAAATTTGCATGTCCAATTTGTGGTCTAAAGATGAAATCTCATCGTTCAACAAGTTTAGGAAAGCAGGTGTTTGATGAGTATAGGCACTTCCTCCATAGAAATCATAAGTATGGAACTACTAAAAAACATCTTTTCAATGGGAAAGAGGAGACTACATCAAAACCACAAAGAATGACACCTCACCTATGGAAGTTGGAATATAATAGAATTAATTGTCAAGGTTATACATCAGATAACATTTTTTATCTATCATATATGATATGTTTTGAATTTATATTTTTATATTTTGTTGTGTTTACTCATGTTGTAATTGACAATGACTGTCGTTGTTAATTTGTTTAACTTATATGCTTCATGATGGTCGTCAAGGCATTAATGGTCAACATCCATAGGGACTGAAAAGTTATCCTAGACAATTTAGTAGGTTGCCCTACTATGAGCAGCTACAAATTGTGCATTTTTTTGATACAATGCATATCGAAAAGAATATAATAGAAACGCTATAGAAAATATTAGATGGAAAGCATGACAAAGAAAAAATTGTCAAAATTTGTAGTGACATTCAGGAAGCCAATCATGCTATGAAAAATGTCATTCAATTAAATAGCGATGGAGACCAAATTAATATAAGTTCCCTTCCTTGGTTATTAGTAGAGTAGTAAAGAAATGCTATAAAATAAGTCATACAAAAAAATTGATTTCCCAGAGGATTTTCTATGAACATAAACAATATAATATCAAAGAAAGGTGAATTTGGGTTAGGGATGAAAACACATGATTGGCATACCTTCATTAAGGTAATTATTTTAGTATATTATATACACTTGTATAATGCATGCACTTTTCAGTGTATTGTGTTTACTACTTTTGGAAAAGTAATGAAAAAATCATTTTATAATTGTTGCAATATGTTATACCTTTTCTCTCCCAGATAACTTTGACAACAATGTCAAGCAAGTTATATATGATCTTGGAAAATACATGAGGTAAGTAGTGAGATTTGTTCAATTATTTGTATACATCTTATAATTGCCATTTGTTTTAAACTTGTTATGTAATATACTGTATATTTTTGTTAAATCTCATTAATATGTTTGTGCTTTGAATCACTTGTGTGGAATGCAAAAGTGTTTACCTTCAACATTTTTCAAAAGTGTCTATCTTCAACATTTTTCAATGCACAAGAACACTACCTCATACACTAGGTTGAGGAGATTGAATTGTGTGGACCTGTACACACAAGGTCAATGTGGATGGTTGAGAGGCACTTGAAATTTTTGAAGGCTTTGGTTAGACAAAGAGAACATTCTAAGGGTTCTATGGTGGAGGGATATATGGTATAGCAGACCATGGTGTACATTAGTGAATATCTTCCTAAGTCTGCAACAAAGATCCATGTAGATCACATTTGGGATCCCAACTCCATTAACAAAGTTAAAGGGGAGTACTTGATGGGGAAAGGTAGATTGAGGAAAGTGAGAGGTAATTATAAGATGGTCATGGAGATTAATTGGAATACATTTTATATATGGTTCTTATGTATATTGTACTTATTTAATTTTTAATCTTCAATATACATCAATTATAAATTAAGGTTGTATACTGTGGTATTTAACTAATTATACGTCATTTGTGAATTTTTTATTTTTTTTACACAGTTGGTCGAGAGTGGGATGCACTACATTTGTATGTCACCAACAATCTTGATTGGATGATGGTATGGATTGAATGATGTTAAAAATCTAGTCGAACATTAACATGGGAAGGTGTGGCTTCATTGGTTAAAGAAGCTCATCATAATGGAGATTCCAATGTTGCACAAAGAGAATTTGATTTAGCATATGATTTAAGAGATAAACAAGTATGTATAAATATATTAATCACCTATATTATTTAATTTTTTTCAAGTATATTGATGTATATATATGTTGAGATTGTTTTCTTTGCATACATTTGACCAAGAATAAATATGTTTATCAACTGACGATATTGCAATAGTTTTTACATGTTTGACATATTGCAGGTGAAACACCACAAGGCTATGTGGTGCAATGGTCGTAAATTTTAAATCAAAACGTTTGATGACATAAAGAAAACTTGTGATTCTGGTTTAACTACAGTCTTTCAGGTGACTAATGTTTCATCTAGAAGCGTCATACATCCAAAAGTCTTAGAAAATTGATACTATGTGATTGTAGATGATATACTTGAGTGTGACTTTAATTCCTTCACATTAATTCTATTTGTTGTCCTATGGTATAGGCTACGATTGAATGAAAATGATCCTGAGAGAACTATTATTGAACATGATAATAGATTTACCATGGTTAATACAAGGTTGATTGAGCGAGTTGGAAATGATCCCTATGTTCTTCCAAGCCAATGTGAGCAGGTATTTTACTCAGAGGTTCCAGGTAAACCAATTTGGTCATTTGTTGTTAGACATGATCCAAGAGGAAGGCCAGTAAAGTATAATGTGGTGGAAGAAGAAGATACCGAAGAACTAGAAGATGATGTAGATGATGATCAGGATCAATAGTTAGTTGATGATGTCCTTGACGAAGATGTCGAAGAGGAGGAACTAGATCATGATGATGTAGGAGTTAATGTTCATGAAGATGATATCTGTGTGGATGATGACATTATCAAAACTAATATCGATGACGATGATGATGATACGACCAATCCTTACAATGTCGAATCTAGATCAGATGATACAGAAAAAGAGTTGAATGAAGAAGAAGATCAATGACATTGACATGTATAAGTTATGCAATTATATTATCTATTTGATATCAATTTCTTAATAGAATTATATTTTACTTATGTGGTTACATAATTAATTCATGATGTTTTTAATTTTTATGCCATTACATAATTAATTTAATGATGTACTTTTTAATGTTTGAAAGGTAAAAAAATTAAAACATTTCAATAGTGATGTTAACAACCTTGAAATTAGTGTGTTTTATTGTTTCATGTGATCATAAAAGATTAACAAGTTAGTTGTAGAGGTGGTTGTTCAGTGGTTCATGTTTAAAGGCTTTTAAAAGGCATAAAGTGATCATTGTAATGATTGTTGATGGTTGAGGATTTAAAAAACAAGCTCTTGACATTCAAAAATCTGTGTTTTTCTTCAAAATTTCTATATTTTTCCTATTATGCAGCACTATAAAGTCACATGTAACTATATTTTGATGTGAAATCAATTTCAGGTCATGAAGATATGTGTTAGCTTTGATTTGAATCTGATTTTAGGGCTTAAGGCATTGATTTGAGTTAGAAAGCTTAATTTCTTTGCATACAGCCCGGTTACCCTATTTTTGAGGGTTTTGTAGTCCAAACATGATATAAAGGGGCTCTTACACTTTTTGTGATTACTGTAGCCTATGTAAGAGGCCCCGTGGATACTGTTGTAATTGTAGGATTGATGACTAGAGTGTAGGATGAGAAATAAAGAAGGTATAGTTGTTGTCCTCAAGATTTTTGTGAAAAAAGCATGTGAAATGAGAGGTTCAAGCCTAGGTTTCAACAAAACATGCATGTGAGATCTGATTTTATGAGTTTTTATCCATGTGCAGACCTAATGGCTTGTTTCTAAATATTGAATATAAATGATATACATGCACACACACACACATATATATGTATGTATGTATGTATGTATATGTATTTTTAAATGTAAATGTAAATGCAATTACTCGATGCTCTCTTAGAACAATAAATGCAACATATCATCAAATAAATCTATATCTATGTATATAAATGTGTATTTCTAAATGCAAGTGTAAATGCAAAGAGCACATGGTTTTGTAGTGTTATAGATACAACATATCCATAAATTAATGTAATTGAAATTCTAAAGTCTTCAACACATATAATATGAAATCGATGAAACTATTAAACTACATGAGAAATAAATGAAAAAGGGTAAATGCATATGTATGTGTATTTGTAAATGTAAGTGTGAAATAAATAAAAATAATGAAAAATATAAAAGAATATAAGGAAAGGTTTAGAGTTTAGAGTGGGAGAGAGATAGAGGGTAGATGGTTTAAGGGTTTAGAGTTTAAGGGTTAATAGTTTAGGGTTTAGGGTTAAAGGTAGAGGATGTTGGTTTGGTTTTTACACTGTAACTAGGTTGGTCTTCTAATCTACCTATGTGATTTCCAATTCCAATCAAGGGCAGCTTGAAGGACCTGGACCAACTGACAAGGGCTTTAAAAAGCCTCCTACACTTTAGGCTCTGCAAGACCCGAGTGGGTGATCCCTTAATGTTTTTACAACCTATGCACCAATATCATAAACAACATTAACACATAAAAAATAATCCCATTGAATAGCTCAACACAATAGGATAATATCAAATAAAATTGGTTGTTCACCGATAATATCAACTATGTGGAGCATGAGATAACTACAACACAATCCATAGTAAAATATAGTCATTAATTTTCAATTTGTAGCAAGCTCTAGGCAAAGAAAAACAATTATTGAACTACACAAATAAGTACAACTTAGATTAGTGCCATATATCCACTGCAGGAGTCAAATTCATAAGCATCTAAAGGTTTATGACAAATTTAATACATAACATATAAGATCCCTGACAATATTGCATTACAATTTTATCAGTATGCATTCTCACCCAATACTACTTATCAAATCCTTATACAGAACATATCCGCCTATAATCTGATTCAAGCATTTTAATTAATTTCTTGAATTAAAGATAAAATAAGGATTATAAACACCACAATAGTGAGATGAATGAAACAACCCTTAGTCATCTTATTCAAAATCCGGATATGCATGTATAGTGGAGAGACATGAATTTGAATTTATCATTTCAACTCAAATGTTAGTACTTTTATACAACATTAAATCCCCATGAATTCAAAATCGATTATAGAATAACTCAGAACCTAAATTGTATTTCTCTCTAAAACCATCAGACTTTACAATTTGTTGTGCAACTTCACCTAGACTCAACCAAAAATTATCTAACTTTCTAACCCATACTTCTATCCTTGAAATTCTTCTTATAGAAAATGAAGGATCAAACAAGCATCAGGCCAGAAAGTACACATGTCAACAGCAAAATGAAGCATCTAGTGGTAGTCCAAAAATTGTTACAACAACCATCATCCTGGAGAATACTCCCGTTCATCATGTCAGTTGAGGAAAATTGAGGAAACAACAAAAAACCACAAGAAACCCACGCTGAGACTTCCATCAAAACAAAACTAGAGACCATTGTAACCACAACATCTAATTTACCACCCGTTAGTAATTCATTCTTTTATTGCTCCTCATTCAAATATTTATTTACCCACCCCTGATATTCTTCATTAGTCAGCCAGTCAAAATTAATTACCTTATTCACCTTAGCATTATAAGGTGTGTATTTTACAGCTACCTGATTTGCATCTCTTCCAAAAGATTCCAAAATTGAGTTGGTACTAATTATTTTATCCATATAGCTCACCAACAAGTCATAATCTGAGTCATCACAAATTAATGTAATTTGATCATTGATGACCTCACTTGCCTAAGTCTACCATAGCTAGAAAGACCTGATTTTCCCCTACTCATCAATTATATCAAGTAACAATGTGTTACCCCAATCATTGAAATTCTTCACCAACTCCCTAATCTTCCTACTCAAGTCATTTGGTAAGGTCTAAAAACCTTGCAATTATTTTACTAACACTTGAGTAGGCTTTAATGATTGGGCCCTATTGTTTGTATCAAACCTTGATGCCTTATACATGACATCTAGATCATTGGCCCTAGGGATCCAATTTTCAATCAATGGTATCACTACCTCTTGATCCCTATCAATATTCTTTATTGCATCTAATAGCAAGGTATGTGTAGGATCATGATGGGCCAAAAAGTGGCAATATTATGGGTATATGTAGGGTATGTGGCTGACGACCTTTTTTTTACCCAAAATTGATGAAATGAAAAGGGTTTTTGGAGGAGATTCTCAGCTTTCCACCAATATATATTATGCTTTAATTTGAATTTAATAAATAATTATTATTCATTTTCTATTAGAATTACGACTAAAGTCCTGATTGATAGGCTAATTGAAAAACATATATAAATTTCAAACGGTATCACATTTTTTGAATTTGAAACATGTGTCACATTCTATGCTTAACATACTATAGGATTAAGAAAATAAAAAATCAATTTCATGAAGTTTTGACCAAGTTAAGGTGGTCAAACATGAGTTTTTATATTTTTTAAAAAATTTAATAAAAAATTCATAATTAATTATTTACTTGGAAAAAAATTACAAAAAATATGCATCACATCCAGAAATGAGTCCTCTACTTATATATAAAATCTTATAAAAAAATATTATCATTTTATTATGGTTAGGTGGTCAGACAAACACCTACTTCTTATTTTTCCCTGAAATTTAAGTACTAATGCATTGAAATTTTAAATTTTCACCAAATAGATTTTATTTATTTTTAAATAAACCTAGTGGTTTAAAAACTAAATTCAATTTTCTATAGATTCTATTCTTACATATTTTTGAAATAATATAGATAACTTATTAAAATTTTTACGTCAAGTTGCCTAAAACTATTTTTTTTGAATTTTTTGCCACTTAAGGGCCTATTTTTTCCATGATGATCCTGCACATACCGAGCAAAGAATATAAAGAATGTATAGATATAAATTTATTATCAACCTCTTCATTCAAATGCCTTAAAATAGTAACAATCTCTTTTTTCTTTGAAAGAGATCCCTCGTCACTTACTCTCAAAGATGCATGTAACTCATCAATTCTTTGCAAGAGCTGCTTCTTTGTAGGATCAACATAGCACTTTGTTTCTTCATCAATTTCCTCTAAAGAAGGGGTGAAGGCAGGATTCTAACTAGGAGACCCTAGTGTGGAAACAATTGGAGAAGCAAAAGGCACTCACCCTATTGTGGAAGGTAATGTATTGGTCCCTGGAGCACTTGATGTCTCCCCAATATATCTATACATGAACCTTTCCACCTTAGTTTGAAACTCAACATTCCTTTGTTGTATCTTGTTGTATTATTCAATAAAAAGGCTATACTTCTCCATTAGGCTTTTTTTTTTAGCCTCCTCCCTTTCAGCAGTCCTTTGGGCCAATTTGGCCACATTCACAGTTAAACTAGTGGCCTTAGTGGTTGAGGTCTCTGAAGCTCTCTTTATTATTAATCCCCCTCTAAAATTTAGATTAATGCCTATAACGTTTGGCTTTATCCCTTGTGGGGCCAATGCCAAAATTTCCAAGGTTTCATACTCTTCACTAAAAGCAGAATCTTGAAGTGCTACCTTGACTTCTTCTTCAAATTCTTGCAAGGGATGCTTGGACTTCATAATAGAATTAAAGGCCACTGCATCTACAATGTCCCATTTAGGCAGAATCAATACACCAGCCTGACTCACCAATTTTATGCCTTCCTCAAGAGTGATGTTCTTAAATTCTTCCATTAATTCAGCTTTCACTTCCTCATCATTTTGTTGGTCTGACCTATTAGGTCTTAGTTCTCTTCTCTCCTTACATTTATTTTGATATTCTTCAAACTTTATCGTCCATACCAATTGCAAGAATACAAGAGACTTTACTAATGCATTATCATCTAGAAACTCCTTACATGCTTCCATTCTTGCATCTTGTACACTTTTTCGTTTCATATCTAAATCGGATAAAACCAATTCAGCTAGCCTAGGAGGGGAAGGAATACCAACCTGCATGTCCTGATCAGTAACAATAATTTCATCCATCAAACTCTCATGTGGTTGATTAGTTATTTTCCTTTTAGGGCTTGGCTCAGATGGTGGTGATGGGGGACTATCTTCTGGTGATGACTTTAAATCAATGATGTTAATTTTCCCAGGCACTTTGAATTTTGGACCTGGTTGTGAAGGAAACTTCATAATTTTCTTACCCTTTCTGTCCACTTCTTCCTCATCACTGTTGTCATCCTTTTTTCTCCTATAAATGGGCCACTTTTCTATAGGATGGTATGTTGGCCTTGTTTCAAATGGTCTAGCACCTTGTTCTTGTACACCTAGACTCAGCTCTAAATTTACTTTTTTGGTTCTCAAAGTGCCCATAATCTCTTTGAAGTTCTCCATTAGAAAATCAATTTTCTTATGGTCGGGACTGAACTCCAATAGTGGATAATATTTTAGATCCATGTTGTGCACAATATCTAATAGCTTATCATAAGCTATCCATTTCTCCTTGTTCAACTCCTACTTATTTAGGTCGAACTCATTTCTGATCAGGTCCTTAGGAAAGTTGAACTCATGCACAAATTTTCTAGCATTTATTGTTTTTCTAAAAAGGGTAAAGAAACCCTCAGGATCATGTTGTCGCTTTGGACCACATCTCAAATGATAATTCTCAAATAATTTCTCAAAGTGCACCCAGCCTCCTTTTGAAAAGGAAAAATTAGATACCACTGTATAATTAGGGAAAAATGTTCCCTTACCCCTCCCTGTGAGGTTGTCCTCAAGGATGCAACCTATCTGCCACAACTTCTGCAAACCCCACTCTTGGTGGCACATTGTATGGTAGTATATGAGGGGCTCCTTGAAAACCATATACCCTCAAAATAATGTTGATTGGGTATGGGATAATGTCACCCCAGTTATGGTTGACTTTTAATTATGGCTTCCTCCCCTTTGGCTTGAGGAAATCATGTAATTTCTTAGGAATCCTAGGTACATTCACAATCAATCTAGCCCTCAATATGGAATCAAAACAATTATCAAATTGCACATAACTAGTGCTTTCCTTATTACAAAATAAATTTGCAGCCCATATTTCTATTGGCAATATTTCTCCATCAACCAATTGCCTTAATTTCATCTTCTCAGAGAAGAAGTCAACATTCTTGAATAAAACATATGCATCAACATTGAATACCAAAATAATTGAGTGTCAGTATCATTTTTTTGTAGCTTTGAAAGCCCCTCATGTATCCTCTTAGCCAAGAAAGAAGCAAAGTCATATGTGACAGAGAAGTTAGGGTGTTGTATTTGCACCCCCATGAACATGTATGTAATGGGAACCACTACACTAGGACTAAAACCAAAAATTTGACACAATGAATAAAAAGTGGCCAGGAAATGATTTGCAAAACAATTTAATCTAAAAGGTTCCTAGTCACTAGGGCTGATATGAAATCTTGAACCTCCTGCCCTAGGCAGATGAGGTGGAAGCAATTTAGCTCTGAAAAGAGACTTCAACTTTGCATATTCTTGCTTCATTTCCTCAAGGTTGATAGGCACCAAGTCCTCACTCAGTTCAATCAAGTCAAAAAATCTATTGAATACCATCTTTGTTAATGCTTAACAAAACCTTTCCATCATTATCCCTAATTACCTATGTGACAAGGTCATATCTTGCAACTACTACCCTAAGTAGGTCTACATCAGGGAAAAAATTCGGTACCACCAGCTTCCCCATATCATACATCCATCCATTTGAAAAAGGGTGAGGAAAATTCCTCTATCCATACCACAATATGAACATTCCAAACCCGTGAGAGGAACCCTAGCATCGGCTATGTTGGAAAAATTGTATACTAACCCATCCCCTAGGATTTTCCCTCGCATAAGAACCAATCCCTTCTTTCTATCATTCGTTGACAAGGGAAATTGATCCAAGAAATCATCATACAAGTTTCTTTTTTCAATAGTCAATCTAGCCAAAATTTTGCTTAGGTGGTGCCATCTCTAACAAACTAGGGCTTCTTATAACTTCACACTTAAAATGGCTAGGACTAACCAGAGATATGAAATTATAGAACAAAATATTTTAATTTCTTACAATTTAAATAAACTATAGCCCTATGATAAGTACAACAAATATTTTCCTTAATTCAAGCATAGAGTGACTGAGAAACACATAAATTAACTCACGACTCTTTTCACAGAATTCCCAAATTCTGGTTGTCAGGGTTCATAACCTTGCTCTCAGCTCTGAAACTGCTTCGCAAAATACTTGAATGCTTTGTGACACACATAAAGTAGGATAATTGATTTTATTTTGATCAAATTGTGCCAAGAAATGTCTCATCCACCCTTAAAGCTCACTCGTGCGCTGCACAAATGACTCAAACCATATTTGATGTAGATTTAAATTCAAGTCATCAATCCTTCATTTTAACCAAATCATCAATGACTACCTTAAAAACAAGCTGACACAATCACCAACATGGAAATAAGGGGCTCACCATACCATACACTACGAAGGAATTCCACGTAGCAGTTGCCCGCGATATCACAATCAATAAAAATCCTACAACTTTGGATCACGTGATGGCGGACAACCGTAGATCTTGAGCATCAATGATCTTGTTCCTTCAACATAGTCATTGGCCCTATCATTAACCCTTGAGCAACTTTTCGATCAAGATTATAACAAATCCATCAATTTGAAGCACGTGCATCTGAAGAGCACTTTAGCAACCCACCTTTTAATGTATTTAAGACTGAATTAATGTTCCATGGTATTTCCTTT
Organism: Sequoia sempervirens; assembly: GCA_007258455.2. NCBI lineage: Eukaryota > Viridiplantae > Streptophyta > Pinopsida > Cupressales > Cupressaceae > Sequoia > Sequoia sempervirens. Next base: position 361,590,728 of record VDFB02086081.1, read on the forward strand.
ATTCTTTTGGCTTCATTAGATGAGACACATGGTGACTTCCCATGATATTGTGATCGACGGTGGGACCATCACAAGATGGTGGGGAACAATTGAGATCAAATGGTAGTTGATCAGCGGTCCCAATATTTCATCACCCAGAAGGACACGTGGCGCCCACCCGTGATATCGCAATCAGTAAAAATCCTACAACTTTTGATCACGCGATGGCAGGCAACCGTTGATATCTAAGGGAAATTTGATCAACGGTAGTGCGAATTTAATCCCTTCTACAAAATAAAACATTCATTAAAAAGGATGAGGGGACATCACTAGGCCAATGGTACACAATGACATAAGTTGTTTTTTAAAAGATGAAACACAGGGCCAACTGAGACTTAGGAAATAAAACCCCGGGGATGAAATAAAGTATTATAATCAAAGTTGGGTTTTAATTTTAATCCGGTGACATAAGCCTAAGCCATTAACCCCAGTGGTCATGTCACCGATGGCTTCACCAAATCCTTTCATTAAATACTAACCATGCAATGTGTAGGTTTTTAGATTTGAAGATATGGGAGAAGATCTCGATCGTACCCTACAAACTCATAGACCTAAGGTGTCGCCTTGTTATTTGGCGTGAGGTCAGGAAAAGGTAGATGTGTGTCCTATATGGAATGTGGGGCCCAATCTCCATTATTGAGCTCATAACCCATTGTTTTAGATCGACAACCAAGATCAAAAGCTAATGTAAATCTCTGTTGTTCCTTCCTAGCTTGTAGGGGGAAGATGAAGGTTGGTTAAAAGTCGAGAGGTCAATGAGATTGCGATACGTAGCTCTAGCCGTTCAGTTTTTAAAGTGCATGGGACCTACCGACATGGTAGTTGGTTTCTGAGATGGATTAATGTTATTGGTCATGAGGAAGTTCAATGATGCTTCATTGGATGTCAAACCAAGTTAGCCTGAGATAAACCGTTTGATCTGCCAACTCTTCAAGAGATCAGCGGGCAGTATTCAAAGTTGGAAAATAGCACATGGTGGTCATTTTATCATACAACTAGTGAAGCATTAATGAATTATTCCTTGCTTGTGTAGTCACGTTGATCTCAATCTATGTGAAGATGTTGTTGGGAATCATGAAGGGTGATCTGTAGATTCTCATGTAGCTCAAGTTAAATGGTGACAATACATACGCCGCCAAATTGCCATGTTTTCACATGCATTTTTACTAAGCATTGATGAAGGTTTCCATTACCTTGCACAATAAATACAAGACAAACTAACTACTAATTTTGTCATTCTTGTAGCAGTTAGAGCACTTTGTAGGCTGTGTTTAATCAAGTTTGAGTGGTTGTCTAACAAGAGAAAATGAGTAAGTCAGTAAGGAGGTCTATTCATTTGAGCTCACAAAAGCTCAGTCCTTCTATTTAGGAAGGTGCTTTGGTTGACAAGCCCAGGCTTGTGCTCACTAGATGCAGTAGAAGGTTGCAATTATAGGACATTGTTTCTCAACTAGTAGATGACAAAGGTAAGTAGTTGATGTGCTCTATTACTAGTGTCAGTAGGAAAATACGGTATGGGAATGGTTCCTTTGGATGCCAACACTCACCCATTGAACTTATAGCAACACTTATGATGATATAATCGAGACTGACTCCAAATACTGTCAGTATTTACCTCACTTCAATCATGGTCTGCCTTCTGATGAGGAAGTGATATTTGTGGTGCCATTGGCGGTTAAAACCCCAAGCAGATAGAATAGAACCATATTGGGAAAGGACAAGAAAGAAGAGGAGGTTGAGGTTTCCTCTCCTCCTCTAGCAACAAATAGAAGTAGGTGTGTATACCAGGCTCTGAGTGCTGGTAAGGGCAGGGTGGTGGGTAAATAAGAAGTTGTTGTATGGGATGTAAAATTTTGTGTTGATGATGTTTTTGTTGTTGGTGGTGTTTTTTCTACGTGTATGGAACATTTTGATGTCGATTGTGTGCCTTCATGGCAATTTGGTTGCCTAGTTTTTTTGCGTGGATAGCAACAAATGGGATTTTGATAACAATTTGTGTTTCCTTTTCTGATGGTAGTTACAAATTTAGCTTTCCCCAGTTGCACTATGTTTTGCAGATTCAACATGTGGGAAGTTTTGAAATGAAAGTCAAATGCAATGGATATTTTGTTCAAATGAAATTTTTTGGTGAAATTACATTTGATCTCGAAGCTTGTTGCTCCCTTGTCATATAAAAAGGAATTCAAGGCTCATTTGTAGGGAGAGAACTAATGAAAGCTCTAGCTAGGTTTTGAGTTGAATAAATGGGTAGAAAGATAGGAATAGAATAGATAGCATGTTTTGAGTTTTGGATGAATTTATGAAAATTATCTTAAATTATATATAGATATGACTTATAAGCATGAATAAACATATAATTCTAATATATTTTCTCTCCTTATGTGAATTTGAGTGAATTTTGAATGAAATTTTAATGATGTTGTCATTCTTCTTTTGAAATTTTTTTCAATTATGTGTCTAGGTTTTTGCTTTGATTAAAGAAAATCAATTAAATACTTAAATGGAGTCATAAGTTTACAATTATTTACAAAGGATTTGATAAGTAGGAATATATCAGAGAATTGAGCTCCATAATGCAAGTTATTATATGAGTAGTCCATTCTATTAAATTCTTGGGTCATTTCTGCTAACGGTAAATGGGTAACTAAATATTTAACTGACAAAGAATAAAAGAATAATATGTAAATGGGTCACTCACTCACTCCCTCTATCTCTCTCCTTAACCCTAAACCCTAAATAAACCCTCTACCCTCTACCCTTAACCCTCCTTCCTTTATCTCTCTTTGTCTCTTTGTCTCTCCCTCCTATCACCCCTCCCTCTCTGAGGTCTCTCTCTCTCTCACTCTATCTCAAGTCTCCTCTGACCCCTTCTCCCTCTCTTAGGTCTTTCTCTCACTCACTCACTCCCCTCTACCCATAACCCTAAACCCTTAACCCTTAAACCCTCTACCCTCTACCCTCTACCCTCTACCCTCTCTCTCTCTCTCAAGTCTCTCCATCCTACCTCCTCTCCCTCTCTCAGGTCTCTCTCTCACTCTCTCTATCTCTCTCCCCTCTATCCTTAACCCTAAACCCTAAACCCTTAACCCTTAAACTCTAAACCCTCTACCCTCTATCTCTCTCCCAGTACTTGTATCATGACCTTGATTCAACCATTGATCTTCTATTGTTATGTGTAATAAATACACATAGTCTCCTCATTTTATCTTTATTGGACAACCACCTGCCACACATGTGGGTAACCTAACAACTCACGTTCCTATGTGATGTGTGACTGTCCAATAGGGTTATGGTGAGAGGGTCTTGACAACAAGTTGAAATGCTTCCTCATTGTTTAAAATATGCATAATTGAACTTGATGCATCTATGAAGTCACTTCCTTTATAAACAGATCATGGATCTTCTTAAGAATATTGAAGGACATATCAACATAGTATGTTGCATCTTTTGAATTTGTCCTTTCCTATCATGTCTTACGTTACTAGTATTTTATGGTATTGGGAAAATCCTAAGGTTGGGGTTTTGTCTTTGACTGAATCCCTCTATCTCTCTCCCCTCTACCCATAACCCTAAAACCTAAACCCTTAACCCTTAAACCCTCTACCCTCTCTTTCAAGTCTCTCCCTCCTACTCCCTCTCCCTCTCTTAGGTCTTTGTCTATCTCTCACTCACTTCCTATATGTGTCTCCCCTCTACACTTAAACTCTAAACCCTAAACACTTAACCCTAAACCTGAAACCCTTAACCCTTACACTCTAAACCCTTAAACCCTCTACCCTCTCTCTTTCTCAAGTCTCACCCTCCTACCCCATCTCCCTCTCTCAAGTCTCTCTCTCTCTCTCACTCACTCTTATCTCCCTCCCCTCTACCCTTAACCCTCTACTTTCTACCCTCTACCATTAGCCCTCTGCGTACTCTCTGTCTCTCTCCCACTCCCTCCCTCTCTCTCTCACTGAAATCTCTCTATCTCTCTCCCCTCTACCCATAACCCTAAACCTTTAACCCTTAACCCTTAAACTCCAAACCCTTAAACCCTCTACACTCTACCCTCTCTCTCTCTCCCAAGTCTCAGCCCTCCTACCCCCTCTCCCTCTCTTAGGTCTCTCTCTATCTCTCACTCACTCCCTCTATGTGTCTCCCCTCTACCCTTAAACCATAAACCCCAAACCCTAAACCCTAAATCCTTAACCCTTAAACTCTAAACCCTTAAACCCTCTACCCAATACATTTAACCCTCTACCCCTTATCTCTCTCCCACTCCCTCCCTCTTTCTCTATCTCTCTCAAGTCTCACCATCCTACCCCCTCTCCCTCTCTCAGGTCTCTCTCTCTCTCACTCACTCTTATCTCCCTCCCATCTACCCTTAACCCTCAATCTTCTACCCTCTACGTTTAACCCTTAACCCTTAACCCTTAACCCTTAACCCTTAAACTCTAAACCCTTAAACCCTCTACCATCTACATTTAACCCTCTACCCCTTATCTCTTTCCCACTCCCTCCCTCTTTCCCTCTCTCTCTCAAGTCTCACCCTCCTACCCCTTCTACCTCTCTCTCTCTCACTCACTCTTATCTCCCCCCCTCTACCCTTAACCCTCTACCTTCTATCCTCTACCCTTAACCCTCTACTCTCTATCTCTCTCCCACTCCCTCCCTCTCTCTCTCACTGAATCCCTCTATCTCTCTCCCCTCTACCCAACCCTCTAAACCCTTAACCCTACTCTAAACCCTTTTACCCCCTACCCTCTCCTCTCACTCACTCTCTCTATCTCTCTCCCTCCCTTAACCCTAACCCTTACCTCTTAAACCCTTAACCCTTAAACTCTAAACCCTTAATATTAGGTGTGTATTAAAACATTATAAAAGTATAAATTTTTGGAGTTCTATTAGGAATTGAATGATAAATGACAATGAATGGGAAAATCTAAGGAACTTTAATATTTTAAACTAACAAGTTAGAGTTCAATTAGGATTAGTGTTCACTTAGGGTTAGGTTTAGGGTTAAATTAATGTTCAATTTGGGTTAGGATTGAGGATGAGGTTAGGGTTTAATTAAGGTTATGAATTTAATAAGAGCTCAAATAGGGTCAAGGTTAAGATTAGGGTTGGGGTTAAGGTTCAATTAGGATAAGAATTAGTGTTAGGGTTAGGATTAGAGTTCAATTGTAGTTCAAAGTTATGTTTATGGTACAATTAGGACTAGTGTTCAATAAATGTTCAATTTGGGTTAATACTTAATTAAGGTTAGTTTTAAAGCTCAATTAGGGTTTGGGTTAGGGTTTGATTAGAGTTAGGTTTAGGGTTTAGTTAGAGTTAGGGTTAGGGTTAGGGCTAGAATTCAATTATGCTTAGTGGTCAATTACAATTAGATTTAGTGTTCAATTAGGGTAAGGGTTAGAGTCCAAATAGGGTTAGGCTTTAACTAGTGTTAGGATTAGAATAGAATAAAGTTTTGTGTTTAATTATGATATCTAGAATTTAGTATAATTTTTGAAAATGAAATGATTTGGACACAAAGAAAAAAATAGAAAAGTTGATTTTGTATAGATCTTATTTGTTAATTTATTCTAAAATTCTAATTAATAATTGTTTAATTAATTTAAAATGAATATTTAATTTAATTTAATTGTATTGTATTAGATAATAAGTAAAACTAAATAGCTAATAAATATTTTATGGATTTTAAAAATTAGAAGGGTTAGGATTATAATTCTATAACTAAAAGTAATTCTAATCTTGTCTTTCATGTTGTCCTACAAATTCTACTAGCATATATATATTATTTATTAATATATACAAAATACACCAAGAGATCTTTTTTGAGGCACCTATTTTATAATAGTACAATAGACGCATCAAAAGGATATCTCTCAGTATATTTTATATATATTATTATTAAATTATATATATGCTAGTAAGTATTTATTAAATAAAATAAAATAAATATCTTAATTTTTTACCATACTACTCATTGCCAAGGAGATCCATGTGGTGCCCACCCGTGATACTGCAATCAATAAAGAACTCACAACTTTTGATCACGCAATGGTGGGCAACCATGGATCTCAACCATCGACAATCCTGTTCATTTGACATAGTCGCCAACCTTGTTATTAACCATCGAGCACCTTTGTATTGAGATTATAACATCTCCATTGATTTAAAACATGTGCATCTTATAACTACTTTAGTAACCCGTGACATAATGTATTAAAGACACATCAAAGTATTTATCATTCCTTCGGCTTCACTGGATGAGACACATGGCACTCGCCTGTGATATCAAAATCAATAAAGACGTCAAAAATTTTGATCATGCGATGGCGAGCAACTATGGATCTCAACCATTGGCAATCCTATTCATTCAACATAGTCACCAGCCTTGTTATTAACCATCGAACACCTTTCTACTAGGATTATAACATCTCTATTGATTTAAAACACATGCTTCTTATAACTACTTTAGTAACCCATGACATAATGTATTAAAGATGCATCAAATTATTTATCATTCCTTTGGCTTGACCATATGAGATACATGGCGCTCACCCTTGCTATCATGATCAACTGTTGGGGTCATTGTGGGATGGCAGGGAATGAATGAGATCACATGACAATTGATCTACGACCATGAAAAATTTACCCTCTGCAAAATAGAAACATTTATTAGGGGAGAGGGCCCAGTACACATGGCGCTCACCAGTGATATCGCGATCAACTAGTGGGGTCATCGCGGGATGGCGGGGAACAACTGATATTACACGACGATTGATCTACAGCCATGCAAACTTGTCCCTCTGCAAAATAAAAACATTTATTAGCGGAGAGGGCACACTCAATCATCATGATAATACCCAGTCTTACCACATATTTATACTATATATTGTAAATAAATAGTCTAAAGGTAAATAAAGAAAAAACCAAATGTTGATAAAAATGGACCCATACTTGAACACATGAGAACCTATAAATGTTATATGAGAAAAACATAAATACATTCATCAGGAAGTGAAATAAGTATTTTTTTGTTTCAAATAAAATATCAAAACTCTCCACTATAAGTATGAGTATGTGCAAGATCATCATGGAAAAAATTGGCCCTTAAGTGGCAAAAAATTCAGAAAAATCAGAGTTAGGAAACTTGATGTAAAAATTTGAATAAGATACCTATATTATTTCAAAAATATGTAAGAATAGAATTTTTAGCAAATTGAATGTAGTTTCTAAACTACTTGTTTTTTTTTTTTTAAATCTATTTGGTGAAAATTTGAAACTTTAATATAGTAGTACTTAAATTTTAGGGAAAAAATAAGAAGTAGGTGTCTGTCTGACCACACTAACCACAATAAAATGATAATATTTTTTTATAATATTTTAGATATCAGTAGATGACTCATGTCCCAATTTGATGCATATTTTTGTAATTTTTTTCCAAGTAAATAATTAATTATGATTTTTTTATTGCAAATTTTAAAAAATATTAAAAATCGTATGTCTCACCACCTTAACTTGGTCAAAAATTCATGCAATTCACTTTTATTTTTTTAATCTTATAGTATGTGAAGCATAGAATGTGATACATGTTTTGGATTTAAAAAATGTGATATTGTTTGAAAGATATAGATGTTTGTCAATCAGCCTATCAATCAGGACTTTAGTCATAATTAAAATACAAAAATGAATAATAATTATTTATTAAATTCAAATTAAAGCATAATTTATATTGGTGGAAAGTTGAGAATCTCCTTTAAAAACCCTTTTTGTTTCAACAATTTTGGGTTAAAAAAAAGTCATCAGCCACATACCCTACAAATACCCATCATATCGCCACTTTTTTTCCCATCATGATCCTACACATACCTGTATATCATTTAAAAATTAAAATGCTCATTTAATAAAATATGACACTCATTGAAACAAGTATTGTTATAATAGTGAAAAATACTGTTCTTATGTGTACAACAATTGGGGTAGCAATGTACAAGCATTGGATAATTTTATATTAATATTTTTTCTTATCACATATATAAAAGGTGAGCACAATAAATAACATGTATTTTCCTATTAAATGTGAAGGATTTTCAAAAAGTTTTAGTGCTCAACTATTGGTCCATTTTTGTTCAATATAAAGTGTATTTTAAATCATTATGTGTTGTTTTCATAACAGCACATAGAATTTTTGTGTTCAACTATTAGTCCATATGTGTTGAATATAAAAGATAGAGATATCAAAGATTTATGGTTACTATCAATAAGTATTTGGTCCACTTAGGTTGTATATTAATTTTAATTTAAATAAAAATATCATATTCTACAAGCAACAAATGATATTTTTTTGGTTCAACTATTGGGGGTTCCATGATTAAGTTCTGGTCGAACCTTTAAAAAGTCAAATTTTAGACACTTATCAAAAGATCTGTCGATGTGATGAGTTGCATGATGATTCACGCCTCCAAAATTTAGTTATAGATAAATAAGAGACCGGTCTACATATCAAAGAAAAAAGTAATGTTCTATGATATTCCAGTCAATTGCTACATGCTGAGAAAGTTAACCTCCACGACTAATGGGCCCTCTCCCCTAAATGAATAAGGGGACATCACTAGGTGGATGACAAACAATGACATAGGAAAAATAAAGTCAGGCAAAGGAAATAAAATAATAAAAAAAGGGGGCCCAGCCTAGACGTACGAAGCAATGGGGCTTAAGTTGTTTTAAAGCCTTCCCAAAAAGTAATGGCCAAATAGATCCCATCCAAGGTGTAATAAGAACACTAGGGTTTTACATGAAGATGAAGGTAAAACCCCATTCTTAGGCTTTTCCCAAGCACCATAGATGACTAGAGACACAAGGCAGGATGAAATATAACATAGGGGACAAAACTTTGAAGTTCCATCACTACCCATAACCCTAAACCCTAAACAATTAACCCTTAACCCTTAAACCCTCTACCCTCTCTCAGCTCTCTCTCTCCCTCTCTCTCTCTCTCCCCCTTGTACCATAAACCTAAACCCTTAACACTTAAACTCTAAACCCTTAAACCCTCTACCCTCTACATTTAACCATCTACCCCTTATCTCTCTCCCATTCCCTCCCTCTTTCCCTCTCTCTCTCAAGTCTCACCCTCCTAACCCCTCTCCCTCTCTCAAGTCTCTCTCTCTCTCACTCACTCACTCACTCTTATTGCCCTCCCCTCCACCCTTAACCCTCTACCTTCTACCCTCTACCTTTAACCCTCTACTCTCTATCTCTCTCCCACTCCATCCCTCTCTCTCTCATTGAATCCCTCTATCTCTCTCCCCTCTACCCATAACCCTAAACCTTAAACCCTTAACCCTAAACCCTTAAACCCTGTACCCTCTACCATTAACCCTATCTCCCTCCTACCCCCTCTCCCTCTCTTAGGTCTATCTCTCACTCACTCACTCCCTCTATCTCTCTTCCCTCTACCCTCTACTCTTTACCCTCCCTTCCTTTATCTCTCTCTCTCTCTCAAGTCTCCCCCTCCTAGCACCACTCCCTCTCTAAGGTCTCTCACTCACTCACTCACTCTATCTCAAGTATCTCCCTCCTACCCCTTCTCCCTCTCTTGGGGCTTTCTCTCTCTCACTCACTCCCTCTATCTCTCTCCCCTCCACCCTTAACCCTAAACCATTAAACCATCTACCTTGTACCCTTAACCCTCCCTCCCTCACTCTCTCTCCCACTCCCGCTCTCTCTCTTAAGTATCTTCAATATCCTACCCCCTCTCCCTCTCTTAGGTCTCTCTCTCACTCACTCTCTCCCCTTACCCTAAACATACCCTCTACCCTTAACCCTCCCTTCTGTTATCTCTCTCTCTCAAGTCTCTCCCTCCTAACACCACTCCCTCTCTGAAATCTCTCTCTCACTCACTCACTCACTCACTCACTTACTCACTCTATATCAAGTCTCTCCCTCCTACCCCTTCTCCCTCTCTTAGGTATTTCTTTCACTCACTCACTCCCTCTATCTCTCTCCTCTCCACCCTTAACCCTAAACCCTTAAACCATATACCCTCTACTCGTAACCCTCCCTCCCTGACTGTTGGTGTAATTAATTATTTAATTACACTTTAGCATAAGTTTACTTAGGAAAATTTCATTTCCTAGGTCAATTGTTATTTAATTCTTATCTTATCTTATTGAGTTGTCTTTTTGCTCAAGATAAGATTAGGGTTGTCTTTTCCTGATTTATTACATCATTTCCTTTTCGAAGGATTTTGTATTATTTGTAAAAATATTATCTTCAATAATCAATTATGCTGATTTTTGCTTGCACACATTGGCTCTGAGTGTTTACAAATTTTTTTTTGAATATCTGTTGCATGTGATAGGTGATTGCTTGCTGGTGATTCTTGGGGACTGTGAATTTGGTTTTTTAACATCTACATGGTATCAGAGCTCTAGACCTGTCATTGCCTATTTGTGATCTAAAGATATTCTCTCACAACGTCTTTTTATTTTCAAGGGTTTCAAGTTAGATTGATTTTTTGTAGATCTAGGGGTAGCTGAATTTTCAGAGCACTTTATGCCACTAGAGATTCAGTTGATATTGTCCATTCTTTCTAAGCTTGAAACATATTATTCAATTTTTGTATCTACCTTTTATGCCACTAGGGATGCACTTGGTACGAGATTCACTATGCCATATCTTGATGAATTTTCTTTATCTCTCACTTGAGAGAAAGCTAAGTTAGCTAGCATGGGCAAGGTGAAAACTTCTTCATCATCACAAGCACTTATTGCATCATAGGAGCCCAAAGATCAAAAGGCTTCTACAGGAAAAGGAAAGAAACATAAACAAAAGGATTCCAAACCTCATGAGCAGCAAAAGGAGTCCTTAGATTCATCCTCCTCTTCTAAGGGGAAATCATCCAGGAAGGAGAAGGGTCCATGTGCATATTTCAAGAGGGAAGGACATGCAGAACATAATTGTTACAAGGACATTGATGAGCCAAAACATCTTCTTCAGAAAAATCAGATTGATTTTCCTTCTAGGATATCTACATAATCCTCTTCTCCTCATTCTTATTCTTTAGAGCATCATAACACAGGCACAACTGGTTTACATACTTCATTAGATATGAAGGGACATGCTCTTTGTGCTTCTTTAGGTATTGGATCAGGGATATGGCTTCTAGATTTAGGAGCATCTCATCATATGGAATCTTCGTAGTCTATGTTCACTTCCTTTGAGCCTTGCACTATGTCTCCCATTTTGATGGGAACCAACACTTACATGAGTGTTATAGGAAAGGGGTCTATTAGTTTTGGGGATCACTCCTTTCAGGATGTCTTGTGTGTCCCTCACTTGACAAACAACCTTCTTTCCATTTATCAGATCACACATGGAGGCACTAGGAGATCTGTGGAGTTCACACCTAATTCGGTTATCATCAAAGACTTGGAGAGTAGAGAAGTTATTGCTACTGGGATAGTGGATCAGTCATCTTAGTTGTATTCCTTCACTAATTTTGCTATTGGTGGTGCTTATGTTCCTACAGTTGTTCCTCACACTTCTAGTGTGCATCATCATTCAAAGGAGAGATTTGGCTTCTTGAACATTGGTGTTCTCACTTTAGATCCTATTCTCGAGCCTTCCATTCCATCTCCTCCACCTCCTGTTGCTTCTTCTATTTCAGTGCAGTAGGATCTAGTTGATCATACATATTTGGAGGTTTCTATTGAGTCTTCACCTACTTCGACTTCTTCATTTTTAGACGTCACACTTTCTTTTGTGGAGACATCTTGGACTACACCTTCTTCACCTTTAGATATTGCTTTCATTTGACCTCTTCCCTCTCACTTCTTTCAGGAGATGTAGTTGCTTCAGTTCTTTTGGAGTTACTTCATTCTGGGGGGATCCGTGGTCTCTTTCTTCCTCTCTTATGGGGGGATTCTTTCATGTATCTTTGTGATGGATGGTGTCCTTGAGGGGTCTTATGGAGTCCTCCATCTTCCATCACTTAGTTTATTGCATTATATTTTTGGGAGGAGTTTTGTTCCCATGTGGTTATCTCCTTTACCCCATATTATTTAGTTTGCATTGCATTTGTACATGAGTACCTGATTAGGCCTTGTTGTTGGGACTCATCTTTGCATAATAATTTGCTTCTCCCTAAGTTTCACTTATGGGGGTGTGTTGGTGTAATTAATTATTTAATTACACTTTAGCATAAGTTTACTTAGGAAAATTTCATTTCCTAGGTTAATTATTATTTAATTCTTATCTTATCTTATTGAGCTATCTTTTTTTCTCAAGATAAAATTAGGGATTTCTTTTCCTTCTTTATTGCATCATTTTCTTTTCAAAGGCTTTTGTATTATTTGTAAAACAATTATCTTCAATAATCAATTATGCTGATTTTTGCTTGCACACATTGGCTCTGAGGGTTTACAGATTATTTTCTAAATATTTGTTGCATACGATAGGTGATTTCTTGCAGGTGATTGTTGGGGACTGTGAAGATGGTTTTTCAACTTCTACATTCACTATCTCTCCCACTCCCTCCCTCTCTCTCTCTCTCAAGTATCTTCAATATCCTACCCCCTCTCCCTCTCTTAGGTCTCTCTCTCACTCACTCACTCCCTCTATCTCTCTCCCCTTAACCCTAAACCCTAAACCCTCTACCCTCTACCCTTAACCCCCCCTTCCTTTATCTCTCTCTCCCTCAAGTCTCTCCCTCCTAGGACCACTATTCCCTCTCTGAGGTCTCTCTGTCACTCACTCACTCACCCTATCTCAATTTTGTCCCTCTTACCCCTTCTCCCTCTCTTAGGTCTTTCTCTCACTCACTCAATCCCTCTATCTCTCTCCCCTCCACCCTTAACCCTAAAAAATTAAACCATCTACCCTCTACCCTTAACCCTCCCTCCCTCTATCTCTATCCCACTCCCTCCCTCTCTCTCTCTCTCTCAAGTATCTTCAATATCCTACATCGTCTCCCTCTCTTAGGTCTCTCTCTCACTCACTCACTCACTCTATCTCTCTCCCCTTAACCTTAAACCCTAAACCCTAAACCCTTAACCCTTAAACCCTCTACCCTCTACCCTTAACCATCCTTTCCTTATCGCTCTCCCACTCCCTCCCTCTCTCCCTCTATCTCTCAAGTCTCTCCCTCCTACCCCTAATCCCTAAACCCTCAACCATAAACCCATAAACCCTGAACCCTTAAACCTTCTATCATATACCCTCAACACTCTTCCCCTCTCCCTTCCCCCTCCTAATTCTCTCCCTCTCTCTACCTCTCCCTCTCCCTTCCCCCTCCTAATTCTTTTTGTATATATATCTCTCTCTCCCTTCCCCTCGCCTCTCTCTCTCTCATTTTCCCTCTCCCTTTCCCCTATCTCTCCATCTCTCTCTCTCTCCCTTCCCCCTCCTAATTCTCTCTCTCCCCCTCTCTTTTTCTCTCACTCACTCTCTCTCTCTCTCTCCCCCTTTCCCTCTCTCTCTCCCTTTCCCCCTCTCTCCCTCTCTCTCTCTCTCTCTCTTTCCCACCCTCCACCTAATTAATCTTGCGTATATGTGTGCAAAAATTGGATATTCGATTTAGATTGGATATCTGATTTATAGCACCAAAATATTACAGTTTAAAATGTTTTTGAAATTAGATATTAGACACGAATTGGATATCCAAAAAAAATTGGATATCCAATTTGTATTACTTTCGCTTGAGAATTTATATGGAGCAATGTATTGATAGACAACCCAAAAAAATTCAACTCATTATTTTCACGTTTTTTTGCGAGTTCAAAACACTTCTTTTTTCATGTTGCCACTTTTTGGCCCATCATGATCCTGTACATACCCAGGTCTAAATTAGGTAGTTGTTATTGCTAAGTTGGATCACTCCTTTCTTCAAAGGCCATACACTTATTATTGGGTCAAGTGTTCTTTTCTTTAGAAAATTCCTATTGCCTTTTTGATAGGTTAATTATTATTTGATTAGATGGGTTATGAAGCACTTATTTCAAACAAATATGTTTATGAAAGAAGTATATTGGCATGAAATTAAATATGATTTGTATTCCAATGTAAAAACCACAAAGAATGGAAACAATTATTTCAACACATAAACTATTAAGTAGAAGTCAATTAAAATGAAAAAGCTTACTCTATATTAGTTAGGATACACAACTAAGAAAATGATCTAAAGTTACTTATTTATCCTAGAGGAACTAAGTATATAGTATACAAAGAAAACCAACAAACCCACAACTACCCCTATTTTGAAGGAGTTTAGTTTTCTCCCCTTCCTGATCTCACTAATATTGTATAATTATTTTAAAGAGATGAAGGGTCATAACACAACTTTATTCAACCCAATAAATAGCTTGGTTAATGAAAATTGACAAAATCAATAAAAAAATTGCTAAATTTGGCATTTCATGTTGAATGAAGAGTGGTGACAATAATATACTTATAGTTTAATAAAACACTATTTTTATAAGAAGGTCTGACATTAGAAAGATTAGTGTTACTTATAGTTTAATAAAACACTATTTTTATAAGAAGGTCTGACATTAGAAAGATTAGTGTTACTTATAGTTTAATAAAACACTATTATAGTTTTACCAACATATACTATTGTATTCTTGCATGGCTTCTTAGTTTATATATGGGGAGAGAAAGAGAGAGAGATAGAGAGATATGGGAAGAGAAAGAGAGGTGGAGATATATGGGAAGATAAAGGAAGAGAGGTGGAGATAGAGAGTTGATGGATAGGAGGGATAGGGAGGGAGAGATGGTGAGAGATAGAGAGGGGGAGGGAGAGAAAGGGATATAGATAGAAAGAGATAGAGAGAGGAGTGAGAGGGAGATAAAAATAGAAATAGAGATAGAGATATAGAGTAGGAGAGATGGAGGGAGAGATGGAGTGAATGAGAGAGAAAGGGAGGAGAGGGAGAGATAGCTCAATAGATACAGGGGGAGAGGCGGGAGTGACTAGATAGTGGGAGATATAGAGATATAGAGAATGATAGGGAGAGATATATCAATCACCCTCCCTATATCTCTATCTATTCATCCTTATCTCTTTATCTCTCTACCCCTCTCTATCTCTTTGTCTCCCTTGATATTTGTATGTTTGTCATTATCTCCCTCTCTCCTTAAGTGTGAAATGGGTACATTGAAGAGGTCTTAAAGGAGAATTATCATATCTTTAATCAAATGGCATGCTAATTTGAGCATAACTCCCCAAGGAAACATGCCATCCTTGGATTGTTGAAATGAAAAAACCAATCAAAATTTAGTTTCTCTCTCTCATATTAATATATATTACTATTATATTAAATATATATTATATTAATTATATTTTGTATTATATAAAAATATACATATTCTTAATTATTAATTCTAATAATTTTATATGTATTTAATAATTTTGTTAAAGAATATAATATATAATTATAATAAGTTGAATAATTATATTATTTATTATATAAAATATAGCTAATATATACTTAACAATATTGTAGAATATTAAAACCTAGCTAAATGATGCCAAAATTTTGAACTTAATTAACATACTATAAAACCTAATGAAACCAGGTTGTAGCTCATCAAATTGGAGAAGTGAAAGGTCAATACCAGTGCCGAGGAAGAGTTTGGTGTAGTGAAAACAAGGTCAATGCTAGCATCAAGGAAGAGTTTGGAGTTAAAACAAGGTTAATACCAGTGTTGACAAAAAGTTTGGAGGATTGAAAACAAGGTCAATACTAGCACTGAGGAAGAGTTTGGAGGAGTGAAAACAAGGTCAATACCAGTGCCGAGGAAGAGTTTGGAGTTAAAACAAGGGTAATACTAGCACTGACAAAGAGTTTGGAGGAGTGAAAACAAGGTCAATATCACCGCCGAGGAAGAGTTTGGATGAGTTTAAACAAGGTCAATACTAGCACTAAGGATGAGGTTGAGGGCACTCAGGGAAAATCAACGACCAAGGGGCAATGAGTACTATAAGTTTGGCACCCCCATTCTCTTTAACCAAGTTCAATTTTTATGCCTAGTTTCCAAAGATCTTCTCATACATTGGCACCCCCATTCTCGTAAAATGGTTTAATATAAGACCAAAAAAATAGCTTAGTCTTTCACATTTTTATCCACTAGTGTCAGGTCTTGGTAAAACTCCTATAATCTACCCACATCTTGGTTGAGGTCTAGGATTTCATCACACATAGCCTTCATCGTATGAGTCTCAAGCAATTTTAGACTTAGCCCAAGTATATGCTAGGCTAAGGTAGATCTAATGAATGGAAATAGAGGCATACAATTCTTATTTAATACCTCCACCACAAACATATGCAAGGTGTTAGTTTTTTTTATGATAAGCAGGTTGATCATCTAATCTACCTATGGAATTGCCAATTCCAATAAAGGGTAGCTCTTAGGACCTAGACCAACTAATGAGGATTTGAAAGACCTCCTACACTTTGGGCTTTGCAAAACCTGGGAGGATGATCCCTTAATGCGTTTACAACCTTTGCACCATCATCATAAACAACACTAACAACAACAGATAATCTCATTTAATAGCTCAACATAATAGGATAATACTGAATAGAATTGGTTGTTTATCAATAATATCAACTATTTGGAGCATGAGATAACTACAACATTTCACAGTAGAAGATAGTCATTAATTTGCAATTTGTAGCAAGCTCTAGGTAAATGAAAACAAATATTGAACCATACGAATAAGTACAACTTAGATCAGTGCCATATATCCATTGGAGTAGTCAAATTTATAAGCATATAAGGGTTTATGATAGATTTAGCACATAACATATAAGATCCTTGATAACATTGCTTTACAATATCATCAATATTTATTCTAACCCAATAATACTTATCAAATCCTTAGACATAACATATCCACCTACAATCCCATTCAATCATTTTAATTAATTCCTTGAATTAAACCTAAAACAAGAATCATAGACACCACAATAGTGAGATAAACAAAACAACCCTTGATCATTTTATTCAAAATTTAGATATTCCTCTACAATGGAGAGACATGAGTTCAAATTAATCATATCAATTCAAATTCCAGTACTATCATAAAAAATAAAATCCCCATGAATTCAAAACCTACTATAGATTGACTCAAAACCTAAATTGCATTTTCCTTAAAACCATCAGACTTTACAATTTTCTCTGTAACTTCATCTAGACTCGACCAAAAATATCTAACTTGCTAACCCATACTTCTGGCCTTGAAATCTTTCTTATACAAAAAGAAGGAGAAAACAAGCATTGGGCCAGAAAGCACACGTGTCACCAGCCAATTGGACCGCCTTGTGATATTCCAAAAATTTGTTACAACAACAATCTCCCCAAAGAATCTTCTTGTTCATCGTGACTGCTGAGAATGGTTGATGCAACAACAAAAAACTTCAAGAATTCTGCACCTAGACTATTACCAAAAAACAAAATTGGAATCTATTGTAACTGCAACAACTCATTTTTCAACCATTAATAGCCTACTCCTTTTCACTCTTCCTTAGTTAAATATATATTTACCCATTTTTGGTACTCTTCATCAGTTGGCCAATCAAAATTGATCATCTCATTCACCTTGACACTATAAGGTTTTGTACTTAATTGCCACCTGATTCACTTCTCTTTCAAAAGACTCCAAGAATGAGCTAGTGCTAATGATTTTTTCCATACATCTCACCAACTAATCATAATCTGAGTTACCCTATTTTTGAGGGTTTTGTAGTCCAAACATGATATAGAGGGGCTCTTACACTTTTTGTGATTATTGTAGCTTGTGTAAGAGGCCCCATGGATACTGTTGTAATTGTAGGATGCATGAATAGGGCGTAGGATGAGAAATAAAGAAGTTATAGACATTGTCCTCAATAGTTTTGTGAAGAAAAGCATGTGAAATGAGAGGTTCAAGCCTAGGTTTCAACAAAACATGTATGGGAGATCTAATTTTATAAATTTTTATCCTTGTGCAAATGAAATGGGTTGTTTCTGAACACTGAATATAAATGATATACATACACACACACACACATATATATGTATGTATGTATGTGTAAAAAAAATAAGAATAATGAAAATTATAAAAGAATACAAGGAAAGGTATCCTCCCTTCTTGGTAGTGATAACCTCCTCCACACACAACCCTTAAAAATTATGAATAGAGGAATACAATCTTTGAGGAACTCAAAGTTGATTCTCTCCACCTGATGCAATTAGTCATTTTATCCTTACAAACATTTATAGTGATTACTAGAGGCACATAGACCAATTCTTCATAATAGAAGAATTTGATCATACTTTTCCAATGATGGCATTATGAGAAAACCTTAGGTTAAATGAATAATTCCTAGCTAAGTTCTTTAAATCATGTCCACCCGTATAAAAGAAGACTGTTGGTATGTGTACCTAGATACCATGGAGAAAGGCTAGTCTTTGGGCTCTTTCATCAATCATCATCCCTTATAACATACCAAAATTCTCCTAGCAATTAGACATAGGAAGATTTAATATGACTTAAAAAAATTATTGCCAAAGCATAAACTTATGATAACTTAACCAGGCCTAGTACACACTCCCTCCCCGTTAAGAACTTAGACATATGGAAATTAAATGTAAATTTTCTGCTATTTTTAGTCATGTAGGTGTCCAATAAACCACTTGGTGGTGTTTCCCTTCAAGTTTATTTACTTGAATGAAGAGAAAAAGTCCTTTGATTACAATTAGAGAATACATTTGAGGCCTTGGTTGTGTAATTGGTGGACCATAGTCACATTTAACACTTGTTACAAAGTTTGGAAGTTAAAACGTTAAGTAGATTTGATTTGTGATGGACACATTTCGATAGTAGTAACAATAGATTGCAATCTATCAAGACTTGATTATCTTATAACCTGTGAAATTCTAGCAATGAAATGATAGATTAATCATAATGTCACCTTGGGATTCACATCACCAGTTAAGAACTTTAGCCAACATCCTTATGAGTGTAGGTACCACCAAATAGGTATTTGTCAGATCTGTCTTCCTCGAGCGAGGGAAATTCAAGAAGAGAAGAGGAAAGCGAGACATGTAGTATGTTTAAAAGAGGGAGATCAACTAGAGGTCAAAAGATTAGAATAAAATTCTGTAAATGCATGGAATTTTTTCTTGTTGAAGTGGGGTCATGTTCTTATGATGATGAGAGCATAGGAGACGTCGAGGCGCCCTTGAGGTACAAAAATATATGGAAACAATGGGTACCCAAGGAACTTCTTCCAGTAAACACTAATTTTTGTGTCAACGAGAGGATATATCGCATAGCACCATCATCATTACATGGTTTGGGCCTATTTTGCATGGACGACATAAAGCCTGTCTATTACAAAAAAGTTATTGAATTGATGGAGTATGTTGGACCCTATTATAGTTACAAAGATTGGATGCAATTGGTTTGATATACACAAAGTATGTGTAGGTATGCACTGTCAGCAAATTATATACAACTAAAAGATAAGGATCAAAATAAAGAAGTGTCTATGTACATTGATGAAAGGCCAAAAGCATCAGGGAATATTGTAGGGTTTATAAACAGTACACACCTGGGTCAAAAAATAAGCAACCCAATTGCATATTCGAGGTGCGCGAGAAAAACCATGTATTCATATGTGTGATAAAATCAATAATTGTAGGGGAAGAGTTGCTAATTGATTACAATTTGAATTGCTTAGTTATACACATAGTTACTATGGGGGTGGTATGTACTATGTACCATTTTACCAAATGTCTAATTAATGACTCCAATAAACCATTTTATTGTTATGTTTTTTTTTTGTAAGTCTATTGGTTTCATTTCAGTAATATTTTTTTATATTTAATTTTTGTCACAGGGGGACATTGATTGTATGGAGAAGGCTCTTGCCTAGAGCACAGATCATAATGTGTCTTCAGGTGCTTCTACCTGACAATTTTACCTCATTGTAATTGTACAAATTAGATACAAGAAAAATATTTTTATTATTGTGTTATTTTCATAAGTTTTTTGGGTTAATTTTGATAATATTTTTAATATTCTTGTGTAGTCGATTGATCGGGGAAAGGCACCAATAGTAGAGGAGAGCATCCATAGTGAGGTGCAGTCAATACTTTGTGATGATGACATTGCTTATTCAATAAACCCTCTTGATATGATAAAGAAGATCCAAAAATAATAATGAAGAAATAGTTAAGTTGATGTTCATATTGCCTCGAATAGATGAGATAAGAGAGAGGGTTAAAATATTGACTGAGAGGCTACAAAACTTGCAAGTAAGCTGTCATGAGGTCTTACTTATAACATAATTTTATTCATGGTTTTATATTTTGTACTCTTTTATATCATGAACAAAAATATGTGTTGTTTTTATAGGGTTTTTTGCCTCCTCATGATGTTGTTGGCCATGATCAGGGTACTACAAGTGTTGCTCAAGGAGTAGGAATTGGTACACATGTCCATCTTGATCTTCCTCTGCATACATCACATCATCTAACCCCATCATCCATGCCTATATTGTCATCTGAAGCAACAACAACACATACCATGTAGGCATCTATTAATGCACCCTATGACAATGAACACATGCAGAACATGCCTCAGGACATGTACCTAGGGATGTAGAGGCCACTAGTACTGGTGATGTTTTAGCAACATTTCTTGGATCTTCTGGTATTACTAGTACGGGAACATTTTCGGTCACACTTGTGGTGACCGAGGATTTCATTCCCATAAAGATAGAGAAGGTCCTAGGCACTTTAAAATGTTTTAATTATTATTATATATAATCCAATTGAAATTTACTTATTGATCACTCTTTTTAGACTATTGATCCCATGATCATTTTGTAGGAAATAATTTTTTTTATAAACATCTAAGTGATATTACATTGGAGCTCTTTAGGCCCACCATATCTACAAAGTGGAATTCCCAAAATTAAGTTTTAAAAGATGAGCTCATTAACCATTTAGTTGTGTTGTTCAGTGATAAAACATTCAACCAAACCAAGGTCCTTAAGAAAGCTGGTACCTATCTAAAGTATGTTAGGGACCAATATAGGTCACATTTAGAGAAGAAATGATGCAAGAGCATCTGGTGGTGTAAGGGCAATCTTGCATCAAACAAAAATAGTTAAATTTCAAGTTTCTCAATTTTTAGATCTTTTTACATTTTTGGATACCCTTTTTTTCATAATGAAATTCTCAATTTATGATTTTTATTTTTGGTTCCTGGGTTGAAAGATATTGTAGTTTTAGTTTCTCAGATTTGCACATGAAAATCTTCCAAGTTAGATTTGAGGCACTTAGAGCTCCTATATTGGCCTCGAAAGATGCTAAAATTGGTGTAGTGGATTTCGAGTGTGTTATTGACTTTGAGACCTTTCCAACGGTTCAAACGGTTCGTGAATTAGAGTCCCAAATCAAAAGTTATGGCCCCGGGAAGTTGGCGCACTTTCTAGAAGATACAATTGCAAATGCTCTTTTGAAATTTGAACTTCATGTTGTAATTTTTTGGCGCCAAACCGCCTAAACTCAAATTTGAATGTTGTTTTGGCTGCAAACTAATCATGATCTCTATTTATGGGTGGGTTTCTAATTTTTGGGTAACTTTTTGGGGGACAAGCTTGCATATTACGAAAGGGTGATTTTGTAGCTTTTTGTAACTTGCATGTGTTGTAGAACTTGGGGATTTGAGATCCTCTGCATGTAAGAAGCTCCATTTTATGAATAATAAAATTATTCTCTTGTTCGTGGGTTATTTTCTAAGTCTTAGGCTATGCCCTCATCAAGTGGTATCAGAGAGGTTTTTCTTGAGCGTGTGGACATATCACCAATCATGAGGCAATTCGCACAAGGACCATGGTTGTGGATCGAGGTCAAGAAAGATGCCTCCAAGAGTGATTCCTGGTAGGCATAGTGGTTCCAGAGGTGGTCGAGGTGGCATAAATGCTGGTGGAAGAGATGCACTGGCAGCCTTCTAGAGACAGATTGATGCATTACAAGAGTAGTTGAGAAGAGGGTTAAACCTAAGGGAGGAAAGTGAGGATGAAGGAGAGGAAGAAGTTCAGATGTAGAAGAGGAAGAAAAAGCAATTGATCAAGACCAAATGTGGCTAATAAGGGCCATTTCAAAGATCAGAAAAAGACCCAAAGTAGAAGTCCCCAGTTATTCTGGAAGTCTAAACACGGAAGAGTTGATCGACTAGATCAACAAGCTAGAAGAATATTTTGAGTATGAGGAAATAGAGGACCTAGATCGGGTTAAGTTTGCGAAAATGAAGCCGAAGGGCCATGCCAGTATTTGGTGGAAAGAGGTCCAGTTGGAAAGAAATCGAAGAGGAAAAGACAATATCACCAGATGGGATCGCATGGTAGAGAAACTGAAGAAGTAGTTCATACTAGAGGACTATGAGTTAGTTATGTTGAAGAAATTACAAGGGTTGAAGCAAGGAAGTAGATCTGTGAAAGAATATACTAAAGATTTTCACAAGATAATCATTAGAATGGGTCACACAAAGGCCAATAAGGAGAAGGTAGCCTGATATCTTAATGGGTTACGACTGAGCATTCAGGATGAGTTAAGCCTAGTCAGAATGACCACCATTGAGGATGTGTATTAGTTTTCTCTAAAGGTGGAAGAGAAGCTAAACAAAATATTTGATGGCAAGCGGAAAGGACAAGGAGGTCAAAGTGGAAGGGGTAGTGGAAGACCTTTAGGGAGCCGAAATGATGATGAAAAGAAAAGTGAAGATGTGGGTACTAGCTGAAGCCAAAGGAATGACAACTTCTACTGCCCTCATGATCAAAACAGTGGTAATCAAAGAGGTAGAGGACAAGGGAGACATCGACAAGGATCTGGAAGAGGTGGTTTCAAAGGAGTGTGTTTCTAGTGTGGTGAAGAAGGGCATCAAGCCTATGAATGTCCACAACACCAAGGAAGGGCAGACAAAAGGCTAGAAGGTCATGGAAGGGTTGCACATTCAGATGAGGAGGCCCATAATGAACATTCAGATGATGCTAAAAGGGGAGAATCTCTAGTGATTAGGAGAGCCCTAATGATTAAGGAAAATGAACTAGAATAGAGGAAGAATCTATTTTGTACAAGGTGCAAGTGTGAAGGAAAATGTTGTGATGTCATTATTGATGGTGGGAGCACCGATAATCTAGTGTCAGAGGAGATGGTCACAAAGTTGAAGCTGAAGAGGGAAAGGCACCTGCATCTGTATCAGATTCCCTGGTTGCAGAAAGACCACAAATTTTTGGTCAATGAGCAGTGCCTAGTAAAGTTCAAGATCATGAGCTACCATGATGAGGTACTCTGTGATATCATTCCCATGGATGCATGTTACATGTTGTTGGGGAGGCCATGGCAGTTTGATAGGCGATCTATACATGATGGCCATGCAAACACTTATTCCTTGACAAAGGATGGGGTTTGTCACAAGTTGAAACCCCTGAAGGAGACTGAAGAAAATGTATGTAGTAGTGTTAGAATTTGTTATGTAGATGGAAGAAAATTTTTAGAAGATATGAAGCATGAGCATGTGTGTTATGCATTGATTCCTAGAGTAAGGAGGATAGTGAGAAGGTTCTAGAAGAAGTTTCTGGGATGTTGGATGAGTTTCAGGATATTATTTTTGATAATGTACCCGAGGGTTTACCACCAATAAGGAAGATCAGCCATTAGATTGACTTGATTCCTAGAGCTAGTTTTCCAAATAAGGTAGCTCATAGAATGAATCCAATAGAAAATGAGGAGTTGAATAGACAAGTTCAAGAGTTGTTGAGAAAGGGTTTGATATGGGAGAGTTTGAGTCTATGTGCAGTACCTGTAGTGCTAGCACCAAAGAAGGATGGGGAGTGGAGGATGTGTATAGATTTCTGAGCCATAAACAAGATAACAATCAAGTATAGATTTCCCCTGCCAAGGATGGATGACCTGATGGACTATTTGAGTGGAGCTCAGTACTTCACAAAGATTGACCTAAAGAGTGGATATCACCAGATCTGAATTCGAGAGGGAGATGAATGGAAGACTACCTTGAAGACCAAAGAGGGCCTGTACAAGTGGTTAGTCATGCCTTTTGGGCTAACCAATGCAACGAGCACATTCATGCGGCTCATGAATGAGGTACTAAAAGAATTTCTAGAAAGTTTTGTTATTGTGTTGATTTTTAGTAAGACGTTGGATGAGCATCTAATGCATATTCGGAGAGTCTTTGAGAAGTTAAGAGAAGAGAAACTATTGATTAATTTGAAGAAGTAAAGTTTTGTGAAGAGGGAGTTAGTTTACTTGGGGTTTGTTGTCTCAACAGAAGGTCTCAAGATGGACCCAGAGAAGGTGAAGGCTATTATGAAATGGCCTACCCCAAGAGCTACTATCGAGGAGAGATCTTTCCATGGTTTGGCTAGTTTTTATAGAAAGTTCATTACAAACTTCAGTAGTATTTGTGGACCCCTGACTAAAACAATGAGAAGGGATAAAAAAGAATTCAAGTGGAGCATTGGAGCGAAATTTTTTTTTGAACTGTTGAAGCAGAAGGTGCCAAAGCAACCTGTTCTAGCCCTCCCAGATTTCAATAAGGTGTTTCAGGTGGATTGTGATGCCAGTGGTTGTGCCATTGGAGCAGTGTTGAGCCAAGAAGGTAAGCCCATTGCCTATTTCAGTGAAAATTTAAATGATTCCAAGAGAAAGTATTATGTGTATGATCAGGAATTTTATGCAATAGTTCAAGCATTAAAGAAATGGAGACATTATTTGTTGCCAAAGGAATTGGTTCTATATACTGATCATCAGGCCTTGCAGTACATAAATAGTCAAGTAAAATTAAATCAGAGGCATATGAAATGGGTAGAGTTTTTGTAGTTATACATTTGTTTTGAAACATAGGAGTGAGAAGTCAAATAGTGTTGTAGATACCTTAAGTAGGAGGCATACATTGATGACAAAGATGCAGATTGAAGTGGTTGGGCTCAATGAACTCAAGACACTGTATTTAGAAGATCTTGATTTTACAGAGGCTTGGAAAGCTTGCAAGGAACCTGTTACAATGGACAGGACAAGGTGGCTGGATTTCATAATCTAGGATGGCATGTTATTTAAGGGAAGTCAATTGTGTATCCTGATGAGTTCCATGAGGGAGAACCTGACAAAGAAGAAGCATAGTGGAGGAATGGCAGGACATTTTGGTCGGGATAAGACCATTGTCATTATCAGTGAGCATTATTATTGGCCTTAGTTGTCACAGGATGTGAAGAAGTTTGTACAAAGTTGTAGGGTATGTCAGATGGCTAAAGGAGTGAGCGAGAATATAGGCTTATATCAGCCCTTACCTGTACCAGAGAGACCATGGGAGGATATAAGTATGGACTTTGTTCTTGGTTTGCCAAGGATGCAAAAAGGGAATGATTTAGTATTTGTGGTAGTTGATAGGTTTTTGAAGATGGCACATTTCATTCCATGTCAAAAGACTCATGATGTAGTCCACATTGCTGACTTGTTCTTCAAAGAGGTGGTGAGGCTACATGGTCTACCAAAGAGTATTGTTTCAGATCGTGACACCAAATTTGTGGGGTACTTTTGGAAGACCTTGTGGAAGAAGCTGAAGACAGAGTTGAAGTTTAGTTCTGCACACCATCCACAAACAGATGGGCAAACAGAGGTTGTTAACAGGAGTCTGGGTAACCTACTGAGATGTTTGGTAGGAGATAAACCCAAGGGATGGGACTTGATCTTACCCCAGGCAGAATTTTCTTACAACAATTCTGTCAACAGAAGCACTAGTAGATCACCATTCCAAATTGTGTATGGAGGTATCCCTAGAACAACTCCAAAATTGAGGAAGATGGACCAAGAGAAGAAAATAAGTGTTGAAGCCGAAGATTTTGCAGAACACATCAAGGATATACATGAGAAGGTAAGAGAACATATTAACAAGATGAATATGCAGTATAAGGATAAGGAAAATCAGAAGAAGAGGTATAAGGAGTTTTAAATTGGCGATGAAGTGATGGTCCACTTGAGGAAAGAAAGGTTTCTAGTGAGAACATATAACAAATTGAAGATGAAAAAGTTTGGTCCCTGTAAAATTTTGAAGAGGCATGATTCAGGGAATGCATATGAGGTAGAGTTGTTGGATGGATTCAACATTTCCCTTGTGTTCAACATTTTAGATTTGATAGAGTATCATGAAGGTGAAATGGAGGAAGCACCAGCAATAGGGCAGTATGGCATTCAAGCACCTACTTTAGAAAGGGAGATTGAAGCAATCTTGGATAGTCATGTGGGGAGGAGTACCAGAAATAGGCAGTATGAAGAATATCTAGTGAAATGGAGAGGAATGATTGTGGAAGATTCATCCTGGCTATCTAAGGCAGTGGTTGACCAATTGGGTTTTTCCTCAACCATCTGAGATGTGATGGGGTCACTTCTCAAATTACCCTAGGTGTCTGATGCAGGAGCATCCAGTGGTGTAAGGAAAATCTTGCATCACACAAAAATAGTTAAATTTCAAGTTTCTTAGTTTTTAGATGTTTTTACATTTTTGGATATCCTTTCATCGTAATAAAATTCTCAATTTATGGTTTTTATTTTTGGTTCCTGGGTTGAAAGATATTGCAGTTTTAGTTTCCCAGATTTGCACCTGAAAATATTTTGAGTTAGATTCGAGGCACTTAGAGCTCTTGGATCATCCCCAAAACATGTTGAAATTGGTGTAGTGGATTTTGAACATGTTATTGACTTCAAGACCTTTCCAACGGTTCAAACGGTTCATGAATCAGAGTCCCGAATCAAAAGTTATGGCCCAGGGAAGTTGGCGTACTTTCTAGAAGATACAATTGCAAATGATCTTTTGAAATTTGAACTTCATGTTGTAAATTTTTGGTGCCAAACCACTTAAACTCAAATTTGAATGTTTTTTTGGCTCCAAACTAATGAGGAGCTCTATTTATGGGTGAGTTTCTAATTTTTGGGTAACTTTCTGGGGGACAAGCTCGCATATTGCAAAAGGGTGATTCTGTAGCTTTCTGTAACTTGCATGTGTTGTAGAACTTGGGGATTTGAGATCCTCTACATGTAAGAAGCTCCATTTTTTGAATAATAAAATTATTCTCTTGTTCGTGGGTTATTTTCTAAATCTCGGGCTTTTGAGTTAGATTTGAGGGACTTAGAGCTCCTAGATTGGCTCCGAAACATGCCAAAATTGGCGTAGCAAATTTCGAGCGCATTATTAACTTTGAGACCTTTCCAACAATTCAAACAGTTCATGAATCGGAGTCCCGGATCAAAATTTATGGGCCCAGGAAGTTGGTGCACTTTCTAGAAGATACAATTACAAATGCTTTTTTGAAATTTGAACTTCATGTTGTAAATTTTCGGCGCCAAACCACCTAAACTCAAATTTGAATGTTGTTTTGGCTCCAAACTAATCAGGAGCTCTATTTATGGGCGGGTTTCTAATTTTTGGGTAAATTTTTGGGGGACAAGCTCGCATATTGCGAAAGGGTGATTCTGTAGCTTTTTGTAACTTGCATGTGTTGTAGAACTTGGGGATTTGAGATCCTCTCCATGTAAGAAGCTCCATTTTCTGAATAATAAAATTATTCTCTTGTTTTTGGGTTATTTTATAAGGCTCAGGCTGTGCCCTCATCTAATGAGGAGCTCTATTTATGGGCGGGCTTCTAATTTTTGGGTAACTTTTTAGGGGACAAGCTCACATATTGTGAAAGGGTGATTCTGTAGCTTTCTGTAACTTGCATGTGTTGTAGAACTTGGGGATTTGAGATCCTCTGTATGTAAGAAGCTCCATTTTTTGAATAATAAAATTATTCTCTTGTTTGTGGGTTATTTTCTAAGTCTCGGGCTGTGCCCTCATCAAGAACAAAAAGTACGAGCATCCCCCCATGATTCTAGAGAAGGAGTGGAAGGACCTGGTGTTGGATGGAAAGGAGAAGGCTGAAATGAAAAAAGGAAAGACACCACCAGGCCAGGGAAGGTATGTGATACTATCAACAATATAATTATTTACTGATTACTCTTTCTTTTTACATAATCTAACATATTTCAAACTTTTCATAGGTTGCTTGACACATCAAAGGCAACAAAGGAAAGATTAGAAATACATAGGAAATACAAACTTGGCTCTGGTGGTTATATGAAATTAGCTGCATGAATTGTAAGTATCAATAAATGAAATATAGTATCCAAATAATAAATTGAAAACAATTTTTGTTTTATCACACCATAGAAGCAAAATTCATGATCTTATGCAAAAATGTAGGGCTTTGAATTCAACAGAGTTCCCATAGAAGATGACTTGAAGATTTCCTTCCAGCAAGACTATGGAGCTGTGGCTGAACACCTAAGAGTCTTGACTGGGTAAACACAACCTTCCACTACATCCAACATGTAGGTAAATAAATTCAATAAAGTTTAGGGTATGTGCAAGATCATCATGGAAAAAGCAAGCCCTTAAGTGGCAAAAAAATTAGAAAAATCAGAGTTAGGCAACTTGACGTAAAATTTTGAATAAGTTATCTATATTATTTCAAAAATATGTAACAATAGAATTTGTAGAAAATTGAATGTAGTTTCTAAACTACTAGGTTTATTTTTTATTTTTTAAAATCTATTTGGTGAAAATTTAAAATTTCAATGCAATAGTACTTAAATTTCAGGGAAAAAATAAGAAGTAGGTGTCTGTCTGACCACCCTAACCACAATAAAATGATACTATTTTCTTATAATATTTTACACATAAGTAGAGGACTCATGTCTAGATGTGATGAATATTTTTTGTAATTTTTTTAAAGTAAATAATTAATTATGAATTTTTTATTACAACTTAAAAAAAATGTAAAAAAACTTGTATGTCTATGTACCTTAACTTGGTCAAAACTTCATGAAATTAAAATTTTCTTTTATTAATCCTATAGTATGTGAATCATAGAATGTGATGCATGTTTTGGATTCAAAAAATGTGATACTTTTTGAAGGCTATAGGTGTTTTTCAATTAGCCTATCAATCAACACTTTAGTCATAATTTGAAAAGTAGAAAATGAATAATAATTATTTATTAAATTCAAAGTAAAGCATAATTTATATTGGTGGAAAGCTGAGAATCTCCTTTAAAAACCCTTTTCATTTCATCAATTTTGGGTAAAAAAAAGTCGAGAGCCACATAGCCTACTAATACCCATCATATTGCCACTTTTTGGCCCATCATAATCTTGCACATACCCTTTGTTTAAAATTGAATACTTGTGCAATCTATTCAATATTAATTTCCACCATAAAGTAATTACATGCCTATTTGTTTTAAACATTCAAGCAATGATAATACTGCACATGACATTGGAATGCAACCTAGTGAGGGTGGAGCACAACTTGCAGATGAAGGTCATGGTGTGCATCCTGATACTTAAGAGCATGTAGAGCGTGATCAACATATTGAGCATGATCAGGCTAGAGAAGACCAGGAACATGATGTGGCCCCATTAGGTAAAGAGGACCACTCTAAAGTTCTTTTAAACATATTTAATTACAATTGGTGTATTAATTAATGTAACCTTTAGTGTTTCCAATTTAGAGCATGTAGAGCGTGATCAACGTGTTGAACATGATTAGGCTAGAGAAGATTAGGAACATGATGTGGCCCCATGAGGTAAAGAGGACCACTCTCATGTTCTCTTAAACATATTTAATTTCAATTGGTGTAGTAATTAATGTAACCTTTTGTGTTTTAACTATAGATCAGGATTTAGAGGGTGTTCAACATGTTGAGCATGAGGCTATAACAAAATTTCAGGAATATGATGTGGACCCATCAGATAAAGAGAACCACTCTAATGTTCTTTTAATTAATGGAATACTTGTAACAATAATAATAAAACATATCAGTTTAACATTTATTTCTTATTGCAGTAGACCCCCTTGTAGCGACGTCCGCATCATGAGCAGATGACTAGGCATACATTAAGATCACAAGCAGAGAGAAGAACAACTAAAGGGGTGATGAATATTGATTTATAAAATGATACTCCACTTTAGATTTTTGTAGCTTTAAAAAAGAAACAAAAAAAAAAGTGATTGTAATCATATCATGACAACCATATTTTTGATAAGATGTAAAAACTGAAAGAATGAATATTATATGTTAATGAATGAATGTTATATGTTATTAATGGATGAATGAATGATTAATGTTATATGATTGGGTATGGGGAATTGAGAGTGATGTGAGGGGGGAATGAGCTTCCACTGTCACGTGGTTGGTCTTGTTAAGTAGAGAATATTAAACTATTCTCGAAACAAAGATAAGCTCAATAAGGTAATAAAATTTTCAATATAAGAAATGGATCGTTTGAAGCATCAAACCAATATGCTAAGATGAAAGAAAGTTCCAACTTTTTACTATGGTGGCAGAAAAATGATTCTTTATACCCTAAATCCATGCTCTGAATCATAATTTGAAGTTGTTTCGATTCCAATGTTCTGAGTTTAGTTTTTTTGTATGGCTTTGTATGAATACCACATTGTGTTGTGTATGGATTTAGTTTCAAAGCTCTGTTTCTTCTATTTTTAGTGGTGACATAACTCTAAAATTTGACTTTTGTGGATAACAGGTTAGTGGAAAAATTTACAGCTTTGAAGGGCTCATAGGCTCGATTGAGATAGATAGACAGATATTTGGATCTTGTTGATGGGAGGCTTCGACTTAAGCATGAAATTTTGTACCATCTACAGGTATGCAAAAGTTTCTCTACTTACATTCATTCTTGATCATAAATGTTGTAAGTGATATTAGTGCTTCAAACTTAAAATTTGTTTCATTGTTATAATGATTAAAATGCTATACTTTGCTATACATTAAAGCATTATCTTTCTCCCTAACCTTTGCTTTCTCCCCCCTCCTTTTAAGAATTTTCCTTGTCATAAAAGATTCACATTTCTGTCTCATTTACACAAATTTATCTGAAGTGCTAGGAGTGAATAAAGATATGTAAAAGATGATGGATTATTTATAAACAACAACTTTCCATCTTATAACTAATTAAATCCTTAATATTTGAATAGTTTAGAGCTCGAATAATTCTTCTATATGCATGTGTAGCAATAAGGGAGCCTATGTGAAGATTGAAATTTAAAACATCACTTTGGTATTTTTCCTTAGGTAGTGAAATGATATTTTGAATAATACAAACTTGCACACACATTGATATTTTTTGACATTGCATTGAAGAAATTTTTTTCTCTTATACCTACCCTCGGCTACACATGGAGGTATATAATATTGGCTTCTGGGTTTATTCTGTAAGTAGTTAATTTCACAGAGGAAGACTAAAATATTCTTAATGTCCTATGTCAGGTGTGAAAGCATATGAATCACTTGCTGAAGGCACCATTTTGTATTCATCCAAAAACTAGTTTGTTCTTTTTTTTTATGTTTCTTGCATGTCCTATTTTTAGGCTCTAGAGATGTAGCTCAACTCTTTCCTTTGCACTTTTCATCTATTTTGATGATTATCGTAGATTTTCCTCATAATTTTTCAACTAGATATGTTTGTAACCTTATTTTCTACCAAAAAATTTGCAAACAACTCACATATTAAGGACATTTCACTAACTTGTAGTCATCCATTAATTCATATTTTGTAGGTTGTGTCTGTGTGCCAATAAATCCTTATGATTGCAAGAACTTTAATCCTACAAATGTACCCAATCTTTCTCAAGTAAAAGTCTTACCTTATTTTATAGTACTTTAAATGGTTAATTGAAGTTTCTTCTTTAGATATGAAATAGTTGAACTCTGGATTAAAATATGGTATTAGATGGGCAGTATAATGATAAAACTGAGGTCCATTGCACACAAATTGCGAACATAATTTACTAGACAATGAATAGTGTTACAATTATAATTATTTCTCCTTTACCTACCTCTACATTAATGAAAAAGATAGCAGATATTGGAAGTTCATTACATGTCTCATGTATGTGTTAGTATTTTAATTTTGTTTAAGTTGTTCAAGAGCTTGATTAGGTCAAGAATGTGTTCTAGAAGCTCTATTTTCTTGACACTGCTCAACATTTTTCCTACACATTTCTCTTCAATCCAGACGTTTCTTAACTCCTTCCATTGTTAGCCCTTGGTTGTTCTCAAGTGTAATGATTTTTCTATGCATCTTGTATTCTATATGTATGATCAGTCATTAGTCTTTGTGATGGTACATTTCAATGATTTTTTTTTTAAAAAAATTGCATTGTTTCATCGCAATTTCGATGAAAACCACCGACGAATCATTGAAAAGGTCCAAAAAAGTTTCTATAGCTACGACAAAGGCTTTGTCGTAACTCCTTGCCCATTTCGTCACAATTTTGAGAAAATTTTGTTGTTGTTTTGATGTTACTCCTTGCCCATTTTGTTGCAATTTTTACAAACTTTTGTTGTTGTTTCAATGCTACCCATTTTGTTGAAATGGCGACAAAATTCTAGTGTTGTTTTGACGTTAGTCCTTGCCCATTTCATCGAAATTGTGATAAACTTCTAGTGTTGTTTCAACGCTACACCTTGCCCATTTTGACGAAATGGTGATGAACTTCTGGTGTTGTTTTGATGCTACTCCTTGCCCATTTCATCGAAGTTGTCACAAATTTTTGGTGTTGTTTTGACGCTACTCCTTTCCCATTTCGTCAAAATTGTGACGAACTTCTGGTGTTGTTTCGATGCTACTCCTTGAACATTTCATCAAAATGGCAATGAACTTCTCGTGTAATTCATCGATCAATATACAAAGTTTTTGTCGATATTCTGATGAATATCTGAGTCATTTTATGATGCCGATGATTGACAAATCTATGTCATTATTTCAAAACTTAATTCGTTGTCAACCTTTCAATGAAAAAATAGTGACGAAAATGTTTTTGTAAATTTTTCATGTTTTCGACAAAGATTTGTCGAATGACTGATGAATGTCTATCAAAAAATGGTGTCAAATTTAGTAGTGATAAACTAGATACACTCAACAATAAACCCTTTAGTCCACAATTATTGATCATCAATGTACTAAGCAAGAAACCTTCATGACCTTCACTATTCCATTGTCAACCTACAAATCTTTCTTTAATAATTTTCTAAATATCTTCGACATATATAACCTATAATACATCAATGCTAATAGTGTTGACATCAATGACAATCACATATCAACAACACAACAACATCGAACAAGAATTTTCCTTTGATTTTAGCAACCATCCTATCCCAAGAGGTGATTTTAGATTTTCTTTTCTTTCTCCTCTCATCTTGTACATAGTCCCACCAAAGTAAGGTATGACTCCTTAATTTTTTCTTGACCAATTTCACTCTCTTTTCTCCTAGTAGATCTTCATATTCAAAGTACTTGTCTTGTGCTTCTATCCAATCTAGGAGTTCTTCACTATCCAATTTTCCTTTATACACTAGTAAATCCATATTTATCTTAGGAACTTCTCCCTTGACTACCATCAATAGCTTTTCCATTCTTAAGTAATTAGGATCCATATCTTCTTTGAACCCCTCTTGGGAGTTTTCCTCCTCTGCTTCTTCTTCTCCTTCTCACTCACTCAAGTCTCTTGTGACCATTCCTCTTTTCTAAATTGTTTCAACTATAGAAATCCTTGCTACAAGGGCTTCTTTCAACTCCTTCAATTGTATCAACTCTCTTGCATGTTTCTCCTTCAACTCATTCACCTCTCTAGTGATTGGATTCCCTTTTTGAGGCATTCTTTCTTGTCTTCACTTCAAATTTTCCCTCTTCAGACCAACCTACACTCTAATATCAATTTGATATAGAGAAGGGGTCTAAAATATACCAACACACTCAAATAACCACCCTTGAGAGCCCTTAATCTTCAATCAATGGTTTTTCTTTAACAAACCACCATTGTTCCTAGTAGCCTTTCAAAAAGGCCTTTTAGACACAACTTTTTGGGAAAGATCTGATATTTAGAAAGTAAAACCCATTTAAAATACCCTTTTGGCCATTCTTACACATATCTAAAAATGAGATAGGGTTTCTTTGTATGGAATGGGCTAAATTATGACTATCCCCTTTCCTACTAGGCCTAATTAAGCAACTAGGCTTGGTACCATCTAAGTTTGGGATTCAACAGACCTCCACTTCTATTCATACACCTTCAACATCTCTTATAAGGTCTTAATAACATATTATATTCCCCCCCAAACAATATACATTGTATTTTCTAACATAACCCCCTATGCCACTAAGGTTTGACTACCCACAATGCTCAAATACACCAGACTATCATTAAATGATCCTCCGGACATGAAAACCCAAGTCTCATACTTTGCAAGGGGGTTGAATATATCAAGATAGATTCTTTTACAAATTTTTAGGGGTTGATCATGGTGGAAACTCCAGATATGGTAATTTCATTGTGTTATTACAACCCTAGGTAGGGTTTCAGACTAGTTTCAGAAAAATGCCAATATCTTGATACCTAATGAAAATGAACCAAATAAAAAAACACATTAAATATGAGAGTGACCTATATCATGTACAATTATTCTCCCATATGTATAGACCACCAAGAAACTATACAATTTGATAGAGATTGACAATGCAAAAAGAAATAGTATTTTAGTGTGCAACAATGAGTTTTCATTCATCAAATCTCTATCCCAACCTTCTCTTCGAGTTTACAAGGAACTTTTAAAAATATAAAAAACAAGTTGTAACCACCTCCAATCATATTTTTGGTTAAGGATCTAACAAAACATCATTATGTCCTCTTGTTACAAAATTTACAAAAAGTTGCTTTAACAATATTTGAACAACATTAACAATTTTGATATTTTTGCATTGCCTAATACCTAAGGACTCAAACATGACTCCAACTGACATGAAATGGTCTAGATAGACCTTATTACATGAAATAAACCTACACAAGATAAAAAAATACAAAAAGATAAACCTATGAAACAAGGTGCACCTGAAACCAAGGGTGCCCCTACACCCAAATCCTGCCCAACTAATAGTGAATCTCAAAATCATTGGTCGTGTACCAACAACCCTACCATAAATGTTGGTATTTTGAAGTGTTTTCTCCTTAATCACTTTTATTTTTGGCTTGTATGATGTTATTTTTGGAGTGAAAATGACACTGAGAGGTGTGGGGGTGAATCAATGTCTTAACATATTTTACAATTTTTTAGAAACAAATACACCATAACACATATTTGTTCTCAACATTTCAATGATAAGTGCATTCATGAAATGAATGCAATCATTCATAAACTGAAATGAGAAATGTAATTGAAAAACAATGAACAATAAAGCATTCTCACCGCAAAGTAATGAAACAATAGATGACCATTGAGACACACAATTTGCCGAGTGGAAAACCCTCCTGGGGTAGAAAAACCACTCCTAAACGACTTCCTTTCAGGCTCTTATTTGAAAAACACTGTTAAAAATGCCTTATAGGCTAATTTATGAGAACCAACTCAAGGAGCACCAACTCCTCATTTTGAAACACCAATTTCAAGGAGCACCAACTCCTTTTGTAGATTATAGAATTACAAAAATATAGAGGATTTCTCTATTTTCTAGATATGCTCATAGAACCCCTCACACCCTTAATCCATATAATAACTTAAATATTCAAAACAATGAATCCCTAAAATATTACAATAAATAAGGTTTTCATAATTACACTCTACATCATATTTTCAAGCTTTTATTACAAAGCTTTTTCACAGTTTCATTTTTGATACAATAGGTTACGCTATCACAAAATCACATTATCTAACTCATAGTGATGAGAACACTAAATTTATATGAATACAAAGATATAGATATACTAAAGATAATTCTTCACATATGTCATTTTCCAAAGAAACTTTTACCCAACTTGTTGTTGGAACTGTTTTGATTCAGGATCCCTGAATGTAATGACAGTTGGACTAAGAATAGAGTATCATTTCAACACAAAAGGAATTTAGTTACCAAGATCTAAACAATGCCCAAAAGGAGAGTCATTTTCATAACACAATGATCATAGGAATAGATCAAAAAAACAAATTTTGTAGTTACTTATAATGGAGAAGAAACATAAATGAAATGCATGATATCCTTTCTGAACCCACCAAATGTTTTTCATCATTTGAGAAAAATGAAACAAAAATTTCCATATAGCTAATTTCCAAACGAAATAGATAATACTTGTATGCACATGAAGCTAAAAAAATGCATGATAAAACTGTAATGAAGTATTTACCAACCCAACTGAGTAACACCAATGAATATCCTTCTAGATTCAAACTTTTAGCAAAAGAAAATCATCAAATAGAGCAGCCATACTCATCATGCTTGAACACAATGAATTTCTCCCTGATAATGTTGTTACAACCAGCTAAACCACTGAGAAACAACAGTTACAAGTATACCATGGTGGCGGCTAGGGTTCCATACTCAGCTAAAATGATAACCATGAAACATGTTTTTCCCTATTCCTTTAATTACCAAGTCATTCAATGACTTTTTAAAATCATAATGAGCTTTGAAGTCCATGAAAAAAAAAATCACATGAAATTTGTAAGACATCATTATGAATTTTGAATCTGTTGTCTTATACCATTTTCCACAAATGCTAACATAATTATCACCTAGATAATTGCTCAAAGAAGTGTCAATCCACATTATCATTTTAAACATTATTACCAACTCAAATTGCAAGTTATACTCCATAAATTGCATACAGGTTGTCAATAAACAATGATCATGGAATAAACTTTATTCTAAGTCAAAGATCCTCCATAAATGACGACTTAGAAGAATGATGGCTGCCAAGTAACCTTTTACTTAAGTCAAACACAAATAAATATATAGCCAATGTGATAACCAATGTCGACTATGAAGGTTGAAACATATCAAAACCGATACAAACAAGAATTTAAATGAACTATATGAAATATGGGAAGCCCGAGTGAGATCAAAATACACTAAGTGCAATATGCAATGTAAACCATATCTCACAAAGAACTTTATTACTAACAAAGAAAAGTCAAAGTCATGTGTGGCTTTACCTCCAATAGAGTATCATGAAAAAGCTCAATAATAATTGAATATCATATGCCAAGATAAACCTAATAAATAAAAATGAAGCCAAATTCATGTTGAAAATGATATACCTGAATAATTTGAACCATGATCAACCTAAATGACCTATCAAGATAGTAATATTGTTTATCACAAAAGCTAGTGCATGCCCTATCACAATGAACATCATCTAAATAACCTGTATCAAGCCTTATCAACACTATCAGTAACCATAACCATCTTAAGATATATAGCATTCATAAATTTGAATCATAATGATTATCCATCTGCAATACCCAAGAGTAGTCAAATATGTATCATGTCAAGATAGCTGAAAACTAAATATGGAGAGCATAAAGATCTTGAGAGACCAAATTTGATGCAGTCAAATAATGAGACCAAAATAAGTGATTTTGTCATAAGGACTAACCATGAACACAACTGAGATCCAACAAACTCCCACTTTGTCTTTGATGGAAAAACACAAATGACTCTCTGCCTTTTTGCCTCAATGACAAAGGAGAAAAGAGAAGAATGTGTAATGACATGAAACACAATTGAGAAACCAACCAAATACCATATGAACCAGCTTTAAGTAGGGAAGTAAACTGAAACTACAGGGTATGTGTAGGATCATGATGGGCCGAAAAGTGGTGATATGATGGGTATTTATGGGGTATGTGGCTGATGGATTTTTTTAACCTAGAATTGATGAAACGAAAAGGGTTTTAAAAGGATATTCTTAGCTTTCCACCAATCTAAATTATGCTATACTTTGAATTTAATAAATAATTATTAGTCATATTCTCTTTGAATTACGACTAAAGTTCTAATTGATAGGTTGATTGAAAAACATCTATAGTTTTCAAATGGTATCATGTTTTTTGAATCCAAAACATGCATCACATTCTATGCTTTGCATAATATCGGATTAAAAAAAGAAAAATTTAATTTCATGAATTTTTGACCAAGTTAAGGTGGTTAGACATACGAGTTTTTATATTTTTTAAAAGTCATAATAAAAAAATCATAATTAGTTATTTACTTGGAAAAAAATTACAAAAAAATATGCATCACATCTAGACATGAGTCCTCTACTTATATCTAAAATATTATAAAAAAATATTATCATTTTATTGTGGTTAGGGTGGTCAAACAGACACCTACTTATTTTTTCCTAAAATTTAAGTACTCTGCATTGAAATTTCAAATTTTCACCAAATAGATTTTTTTTAAAATAAACCTAGTAGTTTAGAAACTACATTCAATTTGCTACAAATTCTATTGTTACATATTTTTGAAATAATATAGATAACTTATTCAAATTTTTACGTCAAGTTGCCTAACTCTGATTTTTCTAAAAAAAATTCCACTTAAGGGCTTGTTTTATCCATGAAGATCCTACACATACCCAAGAGAGCTGTGAAAGAATGAAAGTTCTAATAAGCTCGCCCTAAGCCAAAACTAGCTAATTCAAAGAAGTAAAGATTGAGAGATAACTCCCAATCAAAGTCTCATCCTTTCAAATAACTCTTTAGATAAAGGCTTAGTAAAAATGTCAACAACCTATTCTTGTGAGGCAGTAAATTGTAAATAGACCTCATTAGGCAACACTTTTTCTCAAAGAAAGTAAAACTTGATAACAATGTGTTTAGTGTGAGAGTGCATAACATGATTTTTGGAGATATTAATCACACTAGTGTTATCACATAGAATAGGAACAGGTTTAGGAGCTTCAATACCCATATTAGATAGAGTTTGAGCCATCCAAAGTACTTGAGTACAACAAGAAGTGGTAGCTATGTACTCTTCCATAGTAGTGGAAAGAGAAAAAAATTCTTGTTTCTTGGTGTGCCATGCCACTAAACGATCACCAAGAAAGAATGCAACACCACTTGTGCTCTTCCTATCATCCAAACAACCAACCCAGTCAACATCAGTATAAGAAATTAAAGTAAAATCATTGCTTCTAGGATACCAAAGTCCATAATCAAGAGTTCCCTTAACATATTTAAAGACCTTTTAACAACAGTAACATGAGTTTCCTTAGGTGATGACTGAAATCATGCAACCATGCAAATTTCCTGCATAATGTTAGGTCTAGAGGCTGTTAAATATAACAAGATACCAATCATTGACCTATATTCAGTTGGATTTACATCAGGAGAATCATTAACCTTAATAATTTTGCAGCTTGTAGCCATTGGAGTGCTAACTGGATGACATTCATCCATTTGATATTTCCTAAGCATCTCCCTTGCATGCATTGTTTGAGAGAGAAATATACTAGTTTCAAGTTGAGAAATTTGAAGACCCAAAAAGAAAGTTAACTCTCCCAACATTGAAATTTCAAAATCTGATTCCATAATAAGAGATAATTTTTTACTCAAAGCAATATTATTGCAGCCAAATATAGTATCATCTACATAAATTTCAACAACCAAAATATTAGAACCTTCAATCTTAACATAAATATTGTTGTCAACACCTCCTCTAACAAAGACATTAGAAATCAAATGATTATCCAGCCTAGAGTACCAGGCTCTAGGTGCTTGTTTTAAACCATATAGGGCCTTTTTCAGCCTGTATCATGATTAGGTTTGTTTTTCCAGATAAACCCTTCAGGTTGTTCTATATATACTTCATCTAAATAACCATTCAGAAAAGGTAGTTTTGACATCCATTTGATAAATAGTGAAGTTCTTGAAAATAGAGTAAGCTAAGAATATTCTAATAGATTCCAGTCTACCAATAAGTGCAAAAGTTTCACCAAAATAAATACCTTCTTGTTGAGCATATCTTTTGCAGACAAACCTTTCCTTGTTGCAAACAACATTGCCATTTTAATCAAGCTTATTTCTGTAAATCCATTTGCCACCAATGACATTCTTGTCATTTGGTCTTGGGACTAACTCTCAAGTCTAATTTTTCTCAATTTGATCAATTTCTTCCTCCATAGCATTGAGCCAACATTTATCAGTAATAACTTCATCATAATTTTTAGGCTCAAATTGTGTAACTAAATAGAAAGCTATAAGCTCAACTATATGATCTTTTTCATCAGAATCAACAGTCTTTCTTCTTGTTTGAACTCCTGCATATTTATCCCCAATAATCTAATCTTTAGGATGGTATCTAGCAAGAGATTTTGAAGGATTTTTTGACACACACTTTTCAGGACTTGTTTTTTCAATTTTGGGACTTGTTGATTCAACATTAGGATTTGCTATTCCAAGTCCTTTTGAAAGTATTTCAAGTTCAAATTCTTCTACCTCATCATCCTGCATAGGTTCAACATCCAAATGTGGTATTTCATCAACTTTTACATTAACTAATTCAACAATCTTATTAATCCTTTTGTTAAGAAATTTATAGGCTTTAGTATGAGTTGAGTATCCCAAAAAGATACCCTCATCACATTTTGATTGAAAATTGCCAAGATGATCATCTTTTCTAATAAAACATTTGCTTCCAAAAATTCTAAAATGCTTCACAGAGGCTATTTTTCCATACCATAGTTCATAGGGGGTGTATTTAGATTTCACCCTAAGTTGCACTCTATTCAAAGTGTATACTACTGTATGAACAACTTCTTTCCAATA
Source organism: Sequoia sempervirens (assembly GCA_007258455.2). Classification (NCBI taxonomy): domain Eukaryota; kingdom Viridiplantae; phylum Streptophyta; class Pinopsida; order Cupressales; family Cupressaceae; genus Sequoia; species Sequoia sempervirens. The sequence continues at coordinate 361,631,488 of VDFB02086081.1, forward strand.
CATATCGGGTAGCTTAGCCTCATCTCGCATTGTTCTAGCCATTTCTTTTGCAGTTCTATTTTTGCATTCAATAACCCCATTTTGTTGAGGTTTTCTAGTGGCAACATACTGCCTCTTAATACCGTGTTGTTCGCAGTAATCAATAAACTCTTGAGAGGTGAACTCACCTCCTTTGTCAGATCTTAGACATTTGAGTTTCAGATCTAATTCTTTTTCAACCATTTCACGAAAGATTTTGAACCTTTCAAAGGATTTTGATTTGTGCTTAAGAAATGTGACCCAAACCATTCTAGTATAATCATCCAAAAATATCATAAAGTACTTTTAAGACCTTGTTCTAGTTGGTCCACACAAGTCTATATGTACTAGCTGCAAAGGTTTTGATGAAGAATGTTTTTTTGTTTTGAAACTAACCCTAGTTTGTTTACCACTTAAACATTCTTTGCACACAAAATTTTCTAGTTTGATAAGGACTGGTAAACCTCTAACATTCTAATTTTTACTGATTCTAACCAGATTTTAAAAATTTATGTGTCCTAATATTTTATGCTAGAACGATATTTCTTCAACTTGGCCCATTAGACACATACCTTCATTATATTCATTACCTGATGTGTCAAGAAGATTGTAAACATTTCCTTTATTCCTTCTTGTAGCTACAAAAACCTTTCCAAGATTTTTTTTAATCTCACATCCCTGTGAAGTGAACATAACATGATAACCACTATCAAAAGTTTTACTAACACTTAGAAGATTGTGCTTTAGACCTTCCACATAGTACACATTGTAGATAGGAGTGTCCTCATTCAGAAGAAGTGAACCTCTACCTTTAATTTGTATACCAAAATTATCACTAAACTTCACATATCCACCTACATAATCTTCAAGTTTTATGAATTTATCCTTGTCACCAGTCATGTGGTTAGAACAACCACTATCCACGACCTATAAGTCCTTTTTCTTGGAATGAAAAGTAGTTTGGACTAACATAGTTTGCTCTATGTTTTTGTTATTCTTAGGTTTCCAAACCTTTTTGGTTTTTAGCTATTTATTTTGTAGACCAGCTTTGCACTGCTTTACATAGTGCCCCAATGTATTGCATTTAAAGCATCTAACTTGTTTAACAAAACCAAATAATTGCTTATGACCAAACCTAGGTATTCTAGGATTCATAAGCCTACAAGAGCTCACCTTATGGCCAATTTTTTTGTAGAAAAATGAAATACCCATAAGAGAAAGGGTTGAAATTGTATGATGTTGGGTTATTCCTAGCAAGATGAATATGATTCTTATTAGAATGAGGGTGATTTGATCCAAAAAAATTGTTTACAACATCTTTTTTTTTTTGCATCATTATTAGAACATTCACCCTTCTCAAACCCTATACCTGTTTTATCCTTGTTCAATTTTTGCTTGCTAAGCATGTCATTCAGTTTTAAAGTACTTTAATAACTTTCAATGGTATTCCTAAGATCAACAATTTCCTGTTCAAGTCTTTGAATTTCCTTATCTTTATGACCTATACCAATACGAAGACAATCCTCAACTCTCTTGGCTTCTTCAAGCTGAGTCTTCAAAGAGACTATTTCTTGATTTGAAGTTTGTTCTTTAGCAAGAGCTTGAGAAAATTTTTGTTCTTGAGCAATACTTTTCTTTTTGAGTTTTCTAATCTCTTTTAAAGCACATTTTAGTTCACCTTATAGATCTACTTCACCCTCTTTAATATCATTGATGTTTGTATCTTCTTGCTGAGTGATTTCAGCCATGAATAATGTTTCATCTTCTTCTAAAAATGAATCTTTAGATTTTGTGTCTATTTCATCTTTACTCTAGAAAAACTCTTCTTTTTAAAGTTGAATTTTCATTTAGGTTTATAGGCCTTCTTCTTAGACTGTTTTTCATATTTCTCATTGTCACTGTTTTGATCACCATAGGGGCACTTTGCAGCAAAGTAGCCTATTTCACCATAGTTAAAACACTTAAAGGGAAGTTTTCCCTTATATTTTCTAGATCCCTTTTTAATTTTTCTAACAAAATGGGATTCTTTAGAATCAGAAAATTATGAATCACTATCCTCAAGTTCTGTTTCTTTCTTTTCAATGTTAATGGCAGTTTCTTTTCCTATTGAATTGTTTTTGCTTGTGCTCATTTCATAGGCAATAAGAATTCCCTGCAAACTATCTAAGGTAAGCTTATGAAAATGTTTCTTTTATTCAAGGGCTGAAACCTTATATTCAAATTTAGTCGGTAAGGTTCTAATGACCTTTGTAACCACATCAAACTCTTCTACATCTTCTCCTAATCCTTTCATAGAATTGACAACTTCATCTATTCTTAGCAAGTATTCAACCACTTTTTCATCATCCTTCATTCTCATTTCCTCTAACTGATGTTTGAGAGTAATGATTTTTGACAATTTGACTTTCTCATTTCCTTGATATATGGTTTCAATTTTCTTGCATATTTCTTGAGTAGATTTGCAATGCATGACTTTAGTAAACACATCTTTAGTTAAACCACACAAGATGGCATGCTTAGCTCTAGCATTAGTATCATACCTCTTTTTCTCAGCAACATCTTAGGTATTGTGGCTAGTAAAGTGTACCCATTTAACATAATGCTCCAAACATCAAGATCAATTTAAACTAAATATGATTCCATTCTAACTTTCCATAACACATAATTTGTTCCATCAAAATAGTAGAGCTCTTGTTACATAAGTACCTTCTTGAGCATGTGACATTTTAAATAGACTCCAAGACCAGAATCAATCCTAGGTGGTTTAGACCTATGAGAGGACCCTACACTCTGATACCAATTGTTGGAGTGAAAATGAGACTAAGAGGGGGTGAATTAGTGTCTTAACATATTTTAGCATTTTTCAGAAGAAAAAAAAAATACACCATAACACATATTTGTTCTCAATATTTCAATGATAAGTGCATTCATGAATTGAATGCAATCATTCATAAATTGAAATGAGAAATGTAATTGCAAAAAAATGAACAATAAACCATTTTCATATCAAAGCAGTGAAACAATAGAAGAACAATGAGACTCAAGATTTTCTGAGTGAAAAACCCTCTTGGGGTAGGAAAACCACTCCTAAACTATTGCCTTTCAGGATCTTATTTGAAAATCGCTATTAATAATGCCTTATAGGATAATTTCTGAGCACCAACACAAGGAGCACCAACCCCTCATTTTGAAACACTAATTTCAAGGAGCACCAACACATTTTTCAGATTACAAAATTACAAAACTATAGAGGATTTCTCTGTTTTCCAGATATGCTCATAGAACCCATCACACCATTAATCCATCTAATACCTTAAAGATCCAAAAAAATGAATCCCTAAAATATTACATAAATTAAGGTTTTCATAATTACACTCTACATCATATTTTAAAGCTTTTATTATAGAGCTTTTTCATAGTTTCATTTTCGATACAAGCTACGCTATCAAAAAATAACATCAACTAACTCACAGTGATGAGAACACTGTATTTATATGAATACAAAGATATAGATTTTCTAAAGAGAAGTCTTCACAGATGTCATTTTCCAAAGAAAATTTTACCCAACTAGTTGTTGGAACTATTTTGATTCAGGATCCCTCAATGTAATGATAGTTGGATTGAGAATAGAGTATCATTTCAGCACAAAAAGAATTCGGTTAACAAGATCTAAATAGTGCCCAAAAGGATAGCCGTTTTCATAACACAATGATCATAAGAATAGATAAAAAAAAAATTGCAGTTACTTATAATGGAGAAGAAACAAAAATGAAATGCATGATATCTTGTCTAAACCCACCAAATGTTTTTCATCATTTGAGCATAATGAAACAAAAACTGCCATATAGCCAATTTCCAAATGAAATAGATAATACCTGTATGTGCATGAAGCTGAAAAATAAATGCATGATAAAAATATAACGAAGTATTTACCAACCCAACTAAGTAACGCCATCAAATCTCCTTCCAAATTTGAGCTTTTAGCCAAAGAAAATCATCAAACAGAGCAACCATACTCATCATGCTTGAACATAGTGAATTTCTCCCTGATAATGCCATTACAACCAACTAAACCACTGAGAAACAATAGTTACAAGTATACCATGATGGCGGCTAAGGTTCCATACTTAGCCAAAATGATAACCATAAAACATGCTTTTCCCTATTCCTTCAATTACCAAGTCATTCAATGACTTTTCAAAATTATAATGAGATTTGAAGTCCACGAAAAAACAATTCACCTGAAATTTGTAAGACATCATGATGAATTTTGAATCTGTTGTCTTATACCTTTTTCCACAAATGCTGACATAATTATCACCTAAATAATTGCTCAAAGAAGTGTCGATCCACATTATCACTTTAAACATTATTACCAACTCAAATGCCAAGTTGCACTCCATAAATTACATATAGGTTGTCGATACACAATGATCATGGAATAAACTTTATTCTAAGTCAAAGATCCTCCAAAAAAATTGAATTAGAAGAATGATGGCTGCCAAGTAACATTTTACTTAAGTCAAACAGAAATAAATATAGAGCCAATGTGATAACCAATGTCGACTATCAAGGTTGAAACATATCAAAACTGATACAAACAAAAATTTAAATGAACTATATGAAATATGGTAAGCCTGAGTGAAATCAAAATACAATGTAATATGTAATGTAAACCATATCCCATGAAGAACCTGATTACTAACAAAGCCAAGTCAAAGTCATGTGTGGATTTACCTCCAATAGAGTGTCATGAAAAAACTCAATAATAATTGAATATCATATGCCAAGATAAACCTGATAGATAACAATGAAGCCAAAATCATGCTGAAAATGATATACCTGAATAATCAGAACCATGATCAACTTGAATCACTTGTCAAGATAGCAATATCATTTATCACAGAAGCTAATGCATGCCCTATCACAATGAACATCATCTAAATAACCTGTATCAAGCCTTATCAACATTCCTAGTAACCATAACCATCTGAAGATATATAACATTAATAAATCTAAACCAAAATTCTCATGAGAATCAACATGAACCTAAATCATAATGATTATCCATCTGCAATACCCAAGAGCAATCAAATATGTATCATGTTAAGACAACTGAAAACTAAATATGGAGACCATAAAAATCCTGAGAGACCAATTTTGAAGCAGTCAAATCATGAGACCCAAATAAATGATTTTGTCTTCAAGGAAAAACAATGAACACAACTAAGATCCAACAGTTTTATGTTTTTGGTGTACCTACACTCGAATAAAGTTATTGACAAGGTGCACAATGCACCACATGGTCATTGTGTAGCTTTCATCTTTTGTCTCCATTTTAGGAGAAAGTTTGGAACACGTGTTGGCTCATCAAGGATTTTCTAAGGAGCTATATTAATGAGCTGAAAAGTCTCTACCTTTTTGACACATCACCTCTTCGCTGCAGTTGGATTACATCTGGGTGAAGCCACAATAGTGGTTTACAATTTGATGGAGGAAGGAACATTGAGAAAAAACAACCCCATGGAAAAAAAGTGATTTTGGGGGTTCGTACGAACCTAGAAGTTTGACCGAACTAAAAAGAGGTTTGACTGAACCTAGAGGTTCAAGCAAACCCCTTCAAATTTTTTCCGCCAGAAACAAAAAAAAATGCATATGAAAGGGGTTCAAGCAAATGCCCTTGAAGAGGTTCACTTGAACTAGGGTTTGAGTGAACCCTAGTTCAAATGAACCCCTAGGGGTTCATACGAACCCCCCAAAATCCTCATCCCCTCCCTGAGACATGCAATAAACCTATATTTTGGCACTTCAGAGCTTAGGTTGAGGATGAAAATGGAGGAATCTTCACAAACCTAACTAGAATCGAGTAGTCCTTGGAATGAGCTATCCAACTAATATAATTTTAATATGTTTTGGTTTTATTATGTATTTGTTTTTTTAGTTTTATTAAACATAGGTTTTTCATAAAAAAAAAGGTCTATGTGCTACACATGTGGAAAAATAGCAGATTATCAAAAAAAAATTTGAAAAATATGAGTGCACTAGATATTCAAGTCCTTGATCCAACAAAAAAAATTGAATTTTGATATATACAGAAAATGTTATATGTTATATGGTCACACTACGTCTGAATTGTAATTGGTTTCACTTTGAAACTTGATTAAAGAGAAAATATTCAATAAAAATTTGAATAACCAAGTGGAAGCACTAGATATTATAGTTATGAATATAAATTTGAAAGAATTATAATTTTAGCCTTGATGGAAAAAAAATTATGTGTTATACGATGTGTGTCACTTTTTAAAAATGTTGTTTTCTGAAAAAAACCAGTTTTCGTGGGAGATGGAAAAAGAAGTACAATCTAGTTCCAAAAATTATGACAAAAATATTTTTAGAATCTACAGACAAAATGTGACAAGACTCTAGTTTGCATCATCTTCAATTTTTTCACAGTTTAGCTGCTATAGGTGCCTGAATGTGAAGATTTAGTTAAAAATAATAATTTCAGTGTCTAGTTTGGCCAAAAATTGTAAACCACTATTGTGGGATCACCCATCTCCTAGGGAGTCATATCTTTTTGGGGAGATTTTCAGAGCTGGCTAGCCTTTTTCTTTCTTGGTTTTCAGGATGGAAGCTTTAATTCGGTGCCTCTCAGTGATGTGATCAATCAACTAGACCATTTTTCCAGGCTATTTTTTTAGGATTTGATCATTTATGGTTCTCTATCTTTTCTAAATATCTTAAAAACATCAATGTGGAAACTAATAATTGATGAAAAATATCATTGTGACCTAACCAAAGATCTACGATCGAATCATGTGCCATTAACTATCAAACACCTGTCAATATTGACTTATATTCTAAGGTGGTGTTTTCTTTTTCTATAGCTATATAAGGAGGGAAACGACACAATGAGGGGTTGGAATTTCAAGTTTTAGTTTCCTTGGCTAAGGAAAGTTTCTTTAGTTTTCTTAGGATATAGAATTAATTTTAGAAGCATGATTGCAAAGCTACTTATATTTGACATGTTATATCTTTTAAGGCTTAAAATATAGTTGAATTTGCATCTGACCTTTGTTTTAAAGTTCATTTGATATTTAAAGCATGAAATATTGAGGAGAAATTGTTGATATTGTGCATGTATGGCCTTTTTCGTGCTTTCTTTCTTTATATTATCATTTTGAATGAAACATTGTGTCTTGCAAGCTAAATCTCAATAGTTTAAGTAGTTGATATCCATGATGTATGCTCGTCTGGTAGAATAGTGACTTGTGAAAATTTGATTATGTCATTAGACTTCTCTATTTTTCTAAAGGGTTGTTGTTTCCCTATATTGTGTTGTATTAGGAGAGAGAGCTTATGCAATTTTTGAATGTTCTTTTTGTTATCCTTAGAAATATTTGTGTTTGATCGGACCTTAATGAACATTGCCTATGAGAAGATTTGAAAGTCTGCATTGTGCTTGTTGTTAGCCTTTGTTCTTCATTCTCTTTCCAACAATTAAGGGTTGTGGTATTTTGTCTCTAATTATATCAATCATATAAATGGTTGGGTTTGAAATTTTTTAAAAGCATTGGTGTACCAACCTTTTCATGTTTTATATTTACATTTCATTTTACCCTTTACTCTAAACCCCTAAAGAAGTGTCAGCTTTCTATAAAAATCTTGGAGGTATTCAATGAGGTGCAAATTGGTCTCCCTCTCACTAAATTTACCATAAGATTGTCAAAGAGGCACAAGCTTTGATGATAAATAGTTATTTTTCTATCACACCCGATGGGACCAAATTTTTTTTGAATGCCTTATTAGAAGTCAAAAATATTTCTTGAGTTGGGCTAAGGAAGGAAACTAGAAGTTTCATTCCCAGAGTCCAAACAAGAGTATCTTTGAGAGGTCACTTCCAATACTCTCAATTACCTGCCTCAGTACCTAGAAGGAGAAGACTTATAGGTTCTATATAACCTATAAGAAGTGATAGAGTAAGAAGGTCCCAAACTTCAGAGCCTTATCTACTCCACCCAGAGGCTTGAACTTCCAAATTAGAATACTTGTATACTCAATTCATGAGAATATTTTTTCTATGGCTCACGTACCTCTCCCTACCCCTAGAAATTTTGTAATGAGGGATAGTGTTAGTCCACTACGACCACCTACACCCCCAGACATATGGCCTGCTATACCCACTAGTGCCCTCAAGGCTATTCCAAGATTCTTCAGAGAAGACTTCAAAACCCCTTCCAAACACGTTCAATAAATAGTGAAGGTATGTAGGGTACATAACATATAAGAGAAGAACATCATTTTGAAGGTGTTAGTTACCTCTTTCAAGGGAAAGTCCCAAGATTGGTATCAATCTTTGGCCCTAGGCTCTATCATCTCGTGGGATCAACTTGGAGAGTGGCTTTTTGAATGCTTCTCAGAGAAAGGAGATCACTCTTCATTGCTACAACAATTAATTACCATTGAGATAGCTCCATAGGAAGCCATGAGCAACTTTAACACCAAATTTCACAAGACTTGGCAAAGAATCCCGTTGGTTGCTCGACATCAAGCTACGATGGTGTTCATATTATATCTAAAGGATTTCAATCCAGACATCACAATTATGATAACCTCCACGGGAGGGGACATCTTTCCCAACGCATATGAGGCAATAGTGCACGTGGATATTAGTCTAATCAATGTTATGAAGCTTCTACCTCGACCTCTAATGCCAGTATTTGTCAAAATCTCAGATACCCCATGGGAAGAATCTACTCCAAGCACTTCTGCTGCACAACTTACATCAGCTGCTTTACAATCTATGTATGTGTACCTCACCCCTCAAACAAGTACATCAGGCTCTCTCTCCATCGTAGTATGCATCATCAACCTGAAGAATCTCATTCAAACCTTCATTAACAAGTTGGTCCTTGTCAAGCAACTATAAGCAATGCCTTTGAAGCAGACTATGCAAGCCTATGGAAGAGGAAAGTCACCTTATCAACATAATCCATACCAAGGATCCTCTAGAGGAATAGGTCAACAAACCTCATCTACAAATAAGATAGCTCTAGTTACCATTCCATTGGAGATATTCAAAGACAATATGGGTAAAGAGATCATTCTAGGCCAAAGTAATTTGGTGGAAGATGAGAATGTATGGTGCTTCCCATGCAATGATAGCCATATTCTGTGTTAGTTATTTTTTAAGAACCAAACTTAATCTCAGTTCTAGCCTATGAATTTTCCACAACTCAATTATCACCAAGGTTGAGGTTTGGCCAACACTTAAGTAAAGTAATTAGTACTTCACTTCTTCTCTTCAAGCTTTGTGAAACCTAGGGAGGGTAATACCATGCATAGTCATAATATCTCACATTAGGTCAAGATTATTTCCTCACACAGTTGCATTATCACAAGAAACTCACCTTATCAAAGGCTCGGTAGACCTCAAATAGAAGTGTACTCATTTTAGGGAATGCACCTATATACTTAAAGTTGGGAAACTGTAGTTTAGAGTATTTTATGAATCATTCTTCATCTTGAATCCTAGGTCAAATTCAAATCTAGCTAAACTGACCATAAGATAAATTAATAAAACAATCAGTGCATTATCTTAGGGAGAAGAAGTTATAACTTGTACTCAATTGGTAATACAATTTTGATTGAGCTTCAAAAATTAATGGACTATTAGAATGCCACTTTGTAACATCTAACTCACTATGTTTCAAAATATCACTTCCTTACTAAATCCTATCTCCTTTTCTCACAAACTAGTGAAACCATTTTAGCATTTAGTCAACTCATTGAACTGATGTATAAAAAAAGTTCATCCATTTGGTGTAAATGAAAGAAGACAAATGAAACCATAATTAACAACTTCATTCATAACTTGGAAGAAAATACATAGGAAAGAAACATTTTACAACTAAAATTCTTCTTCATTTTTTAGATTGCTTTGTAAAACCATAATTAAGATTTTATAACCTTCAACTTAGATTTGTTGTTGATATATCTACTAAAGTGTCTATTTATGTTCTATTCCACTATTTATGTTGGAAAATGTACCTCAAACTTACTAACATGAAACTCTTGAAAGAACAAAATTGGTGAGACACCTGGACTGTCTTGCCAACAAGTAGCTTAGTTCTAAAGGTTTAAAATGATCATGTCAGTGTGACTAATGGTCGGTCTTGCCAACAGGATCCATCGGTATGACCTGAATGGTCAACACAAGTTCTCTATCTCTCGACGAAGGTAGGAGTCTAACTGATAGGTGATGATCGACAAGAGTCTTACTGGCAATACTTCATCAGGCTAACTTTGGTCTATGGTTAGACTTGGGAAGATTGAGATGATAGTAGAAGATCACTTGATGGGGTATGGTTAGCGTGAGTCTTGTTGATGGTTCTTCATTGCTGTGAAATATGACTTCGACCTAGTCTTAATATCTTTGTTCAATGTTTAAATGTTTGCTGATGGTTTATGATCAGGGTAAGTCTTCCTGATGAGATGAACAAAGAGAATTCCCAATGGTAAAAAATGAATGGTCCGAGGATCTTTAGAGACTCCCTCTACGGAAAGTTCTTAGCCTGATAGTGTTTGGTCAAACAGACCTCACCAAGTCAGATCGATAGAGGGATAGAAGACTATGTTGTGAGCGTTTGTCAAATGGGTAGTTTGGTATCAGTCAGACATGGTTTGGTGTCTCAACGATACATGATATAGTTGAAGAATTTTGACTGAATGATTGTTCTACTTGGTTTTTTTTGAACCAATGAGAGAAGTAGAATGTAAATCATTTGTAGTTTGACTGCTGTGACCATTCAGTTGTGGGAGATCAATAGACCATTTGTAAACTATGAACAAGAAAAAATGGAACTCTCTGTAATGGTCAAGGGTTGAATGGTTTTGAGTAGTTAGTGTTTTGAACTGTATGATGTATAAGCATTGGAACAATAAGACATAACAAAGTGTGATCAGAATTTGTTTTGTACAAGGTTGACCAGGGAAATGTTGCTATTGTAAGATTGATTATCTGAAAGGTGATTCTATAACTTGTATGTAATTCAATAATTGTAATACAAGTGAGTTTTCTTTGGTGTGGTTGGTTTTTCTCCTGTAAGGGATTTCCCACATAAATCTAGTGTTCAATTTTGTATGTGCTTGTTTCTCTATTCTATTATTCCTTTCATGTGCATCTTAATGAATTGTAATTAAAAATTTTAAAGACACATCTCCATTCTTCTCTGAGTTTTGACATTAGGAGAGTTTATTTCCCACCTTAAGCTTTCCTTACAAGTGGTATCAAATCCTATCTAGTTGTGTTATCCTTGTGGGTAGGTTGAGTTTTTTGTGTCAGTCCTGGTCAATGGGAGTTTTTTTGTAGAAGTCTAGTAATTGTCAAATTATAGATTGTGATGGCAATGGAAAGTACATCAGGAATGATTAAAATTGAGAAATTAAATGGTAGCAATTTTGAGTTGTGGAAACTCAAAACGGAAGATTTGTTGGTTGATCATGATCTTTGGGATGTTGTGTCTACAATGAAACCTTCTGGCATGAAGCAAGAAGATTGGGATTTGGAAGATCAAAAATAAAAGGAGCTGATAAGGCTCTATCTGACAAAATTTTTTCTTCTAAATGTTCATGAAGAGAAGACTACATCTTCTTTATGGAAGAGTCTGGGAGATATTTATCAAGGAAAGTCCTTTGTGAATAAGTGTTTCTTAAGGAAGAAGTTGTAGTCTTTGAAAATGTAGGGAGGAGCATCTATTGCTGTTCATTTGAATACTTTTAACATGATAATTGCTCAATTAGCATCTGTGGGTGTGAAGATTGATGAAGAATATTGTTGTAGGCTATTGTTATGTTCTTGGCCAGATTCTTGGGATCACTTGGTGATGGCTATTGGGAGTACAAAATCCACTTTTAAGATGGAAGGCATTGTTCCTTCTTTGTTATCAAAAGAGTTGTGAAGGAAATATTTTGAGATGGCAAAGGAGGCTCTTACTATTCAAGGTATATCAAAATAAAAAGGAAACAAGAAGGACAGGAAGCCCAAACCAAAATCAGAAGGGAGATCAAAGTCTTGTGGCAAGAAGTCCAAGGTGAAGTGTTGGAACTATGGGTAGCCTGTCCATGTCTGAAAGGATTGGAAAGAGGAGAAAAAGAAGAAGAAGAAGAACTCTTTTGACAATGATTCTTCTCAAAGTGATGAAGATGTCTTCATTGCAACTTTGTCAACTCAGGCACCAGATGATGTTTGGCTGATGAATTTCATAGCATCTTTCCACATGAAATCTCATAGAGACTGGCTCACAAAGTATGAAAAATATGATGGTGGAAAGGTGTATTTGGAAAGTGATTCATCTATGGAAATAGTTGGACATGGAAGAGTCAAAATTCAGTTCCCTAATGGAAGAGTGAAGGGAATCAATGATGTAATGCATATACTAGGTCTGGCTCAAAATTTACTTTATGTTAGTAAGTTGAATGATGTTGGTGTATAGGCCTCTTTCTCTAATGGTGTTTTTAAGATGACTAGAGGCTTTATGGTGTTGGAAAAAGGTGCTCGAATTGGTACTTTGTACAAGCTAGATGCACTTGTTGTTTAATGTAACAATGTCTCAAAGTTACAAAAAGTTGCTTGTGGAGAGGAGGAGGAAAACATTCATGTTAGTGAAAAATCTTTGAAAGTTAAACTTCTAGCAAAAAAGACTATGTTGTGGCATCATAGGCTTGGCCACATTGGAGAAAGAGGTTTAAAAACTTTGAAAACAAAAACCTTGTTGAAGGGCTTGATGATTGTAACCTTGAATTCAAATTTCATGAACATTGTATATATGGAAAACAACACCATGTTTCATTTTATTCCAGTCCTCATAAATCTTCTAGTATACTTTATTACATTAATTCTAGTGTGTGTGGTCTAGTGAATGTTCGTTTACTATCAAAATCTAAATATTATGTTTCGTTTATTTATGACTATTTGAGAAGGGTATTTGTGTATTTAAAAAAAAGTAAATCAGAAGTGTTCAATTGTTTTAAGAAATTTAAAAACCTTGTGGAAAATCAAACTAGAAGAAAAATAAAGTGTTTAATGACTAACAATGGTGGTGAGTTTTGTTCTGATGAGTTTCAAAGGTGCTACAAATATCATGGAATTTTAAAATACATAAAACCACACCCTACACTCCGCAACAAAATGGAGTTGTTGAAAGGTTCAATAGGATGGTGATGGAAAGGGAAAGAAGTATGTTGAGAAGTGCTAGCCTGGAGGAGAAATTTTTGGTTGAGGTAGTTCCAATAGCATGTTACTTAATAAATCATTCTCCTAACTCTACTCTTGTTGATACAACACATTTGGAAGCATGGTCTAGAAAGAAGCCCTCTTTAAGAAATATTCAAGTCTTTGGCTATGAAGCATATGCATATGTGCCAAATGAAAATCGATAAAAATTGGACAACAAGGCTATTAAATATATTTTAATTTGGTATAGCACTGGCATAAAAGGATACAAGCTTTGGAATTGGTGTCACCTAGAAGTGTACCCTAAGCAAAGTTATAAAACTGAGCCATCTAGGGAAACATGGGATAATTTCAAGGCTGTGGGTCACCTGAAGTTGAAATGAACCTTCGAAGAAGGCTGAATTCCTTTGGGTATCACCTAAACTAATGATCTTTGTGAGGTAAAGGGAGAAGGAGTGCATACAAATGAAACTAAACTATGTTGATACACCGAATTGATGAGGAATTGTGAAAAGAAAACAGGATGACATACATTGGGAAACTTAACTTCTACCATTTCACATACTCAACACAACTTCTTTTACACTTATGCATCAATCTTAACAGGCTCGATCTACATACACATCTTAGGAAGGAAAGATGAATTTCACAAATTTAAGGTATGAATGTAGACTTATAAAACAAAGTTAAAGACTTGCATATTCAAAGGAGAATTACAGAAATGAGAGTAGTACAAACATGGAGAATTACAGAAATGAGAGTAGTACAAACATGAACACCAGCTTCCAAGGTAAACTCTATGTTGTATTTCAACTTCCAGTTGAGTTACAAAACATACATTTAGTCGAGAAAGGATTGATAAAAATCACTAACTCTTAAGAGTGTATAGTCTGAACTATTTACAAAAAGGAAAAAATGCCTTATATACCTAAAGTGTGTCGGTCCCTTAGGGCTTACAAAATATTAGTCCTCAGGATAGATTTTTCCTTAGATCTTTTGATTGAAATTAATGCTACACCCTACATGTCCATGTCGATGAAGAGTCATTCCCTGGAGAAGCCTTCTTCAAATCTTTCTGCAACCACCACTTTTACTTCCTAGTATCGTGTTCACCTTGAACCTCTTTGACTGAGTGCTTTGAATGCCCCTAAGCTCAAAATAGACACACATTGCTTTTCATTCCATTGATGCTCTTCATCCTGGTCAAACCACCACAACTCCCTTTTAGATCTCTCTGATTGGTCGAGTAAACTCCGCATAGATTCTTCAAGCAGTCAAAACTCCTCCTATAGAATCGCATCTCAGTGAGACACTGGAAGTGTCTCACCGATGTGATTAAATCCTTCTAGAACCATCAACATAACATGGAACTGTTGATGAGAGTTCTTATCAAGGCCAAATATCATACCGATATCACCTTTGTGGTCGCCAAGACAATCGCATTCAGCCAGACAACATGGTGAACCCTTCTCATCTTTTATCAGTGAAGGTATATTGATGTCAACCTAAACGCACTCCACTCCATTGAGCTCCCATTTTGTTTTGGCAAAATGTCAGCGAGTCGGGAAGACTTCATGGCGAGCTCTCAAGGGTCATACCGATGCACAAGACATCATCGAGACTACAACCTGTCAGTAAGATGTTATACCAAGTGTAAAACCTCCTCTCGAAGTCTCCTCGAACCTAATATTATAAACCATATCGATAAGAGTCTGTTGATGCCACCCCGACACATTTTTCTCTACCTCAGCTCCACATTCTTTGTTGAAACCCTATCGGGTAGGGAAGACTCTCAGCAAGGCCTCCTTGCTCCGGTGAGAGCTCATTTCATTTTGCTTCAGCAAGAGAAACCTTCATCAACAAGAGGTCATAGAGGCCTCATTAGTCATGTCGATATCGCCTTCCATCATTGAGACCACATCATGTCGATAAGACATCACTTCATAGTCAAGTGCTACATCAAGGTCATTCATGTCGGGGAGACCTCTACTGATGACTCCTCCTTTATTTCCAAGACCTCCTCGTGTCGGTAGGACCTCAGGGTAAAATATTCAACTATTGGCGAGCTCAGCTTGCTTTCGGTGAGACCTTGGCCCATTGGTGAGACCTCTTGTTGATGGAATCTTCTTTTTCCGAGACGTTGGCCTTTTGGCAAGACGTTATACTGAAGCCCCTCACATTACATCGAAGGCATCCATGCTTTGGCAAAAGCTCATTTCAGTCAAGGAGACATTCCTTAGTCAGTGAGACCTTTTGGTGAAACTTAGCTCCTTTCCCCGAGTGCAACATTCCTTTTGGCATGACTCCCATTGGTTGGGAAGACTTCATGGCGAAGGGAAAACACTACACTAATCCTCCTTTTTGTTTCAAAAAGACACCCATGGTTGGGGAGACATCTCCCCGAAAGCATGATGATTCATTGAGCTCTTATCTTGTCACCAAAACTTTGGCCTGTCAGCCAGACCCTTTGTCAAGCACACTACAGTCTCCTTGAACTCTCATCTTTCGGCTAGAATACCTGTTTTTTGGCAGGACTCATGCTGAACTCCTCCATTCTACCTGAGCTCTCCTCTTCACTATTGGTGAGACCAAAAGCAATCGGTGAGACATCATGCTGAAGGCACTTTTCTTTGGTGAGGGTTTATTTCAGTCAACATGACTTTTCTTTATCATCTAGACGTCACACCGAGGTCCTCTCTTTCTACCAAGCTATTCAATTGTTGGCAAGACATCCAAATGAAGGTGAAATGTTACAGCAAACTCTTCTCATAGTTGGCCAGATAGTGTACTCTTAGCAAGACCTCCTACTAAAGGCAACACATATCGAGGCCTCCTTTTTGTTTCAGCAAGACTATCTCCGTTCGTTGAGACCCTATGATAATTGCTCCATCCTTCACTGAAACCATCAGCTCCCACCGAAGGCACTTTAGCTTTCGGCAAGACTCCTAACTATCTCCCCAAACACACTCCACTTTACCGAGCTCCACATTCCATTCACCGAGACATTATCAAGTTGAGAAGACTTCATAGTGAGGCTCAAATGTCATATCGATCTCCCCTCTTGTCACTGAGACCTTACCGCATCGGCAAGAGATCCCCATGACAGCAAAGAGCTATGCCAATGTAAAAATTCAGGGATACCTTCCTGCATTCGGTAGGACCTATGTTGAGGGAATGAACCTTGTCATTAGGGAGACCTCCACCGAAGTTCTTTGATGTCATTGAGACATTAGCTTGTCAGTTAGACATTTTCCTGAGATATCATCTCTTTCACTGTGAGCATTTTGTTTGGTGTGACCTCACGTGATTTGCCAGACTTCATGTCGAGTGTGCTTCCCTTTCAGGGAGATCCCTTCATTGTCAGTGAGACTCAACCCGATCGGTAAGACTTTTAACCGATAATGGATCTCATGGTGATGATGTCTTTACTTAACGAGAGCTCTTTTAGTCAGTGAGAAATACTCAAGGTCTTGGCAACTCTCTCCTTAGAGGATTTTCATGCCAAACCTGAACAAGGTAGGTTCCCAAATTGAGACCCCTATGACCTATCATCAGATTCGTAACTTTTTCCCTTATGTGAATGCTCCATCCAGCCTTCTTGAACCTCTGTCACATGATTTATCCTGCCTGATTGAGCCTGTGGGTGAAAATTAGGTAACATTTATGGCGACCTTTGCTAGATGTTTTCCTATTGAACATGAAAAACTAGTATCCCAAAACTTGTCCATTGGGCATGGAGTCATTAGGAGGCTCCAAAAACAAATAAAAATATCAATTTTGCACATTTCTGCGATTCGTTTGAGACTCATAGAACACAACAGGTTGCCAAAACAACAAAACAGGTGTAAAACAAAATGAAACTATTTACTGTGCCATCACAACACCTAGGAAATAAAAAATAATTAACCTAAAGCACATAAGCACTTATTGAAAACATAAACCTAAATAGATATGTATAAGAAAGGTACTCATCAAATTTGAAAGTAGGGTTTAAGATGTATCCCATTGACTGGGATAGGAAGTACTTCCCCTTCTATTGTAGCTAGTTGATATGAATTATGTTCCTTGTAGTCTCTGATAATGAATGGACCTATCCACATGTTTTTGAACTTAGAGTGATGGTCGGGCCTGCTCTTCAGAACATCCCATTTGAGGAGAAGGTCCCCTTCCTTAAAAGATTTTGTTGTTGCCCTTTCGTCAAATGTATTCTTTGTTTGGTGTTGATGATACTCCAAAACCTTCATCACTTTGTCCCTTGATTCTCTGAGTTCCATGAGCTCTACATATCTCTCGGACATTGGGTCATGTTCCTCAAACATCTCCAACTGATGTATGATGTTGAGAGCTGGGAGCTCCACAGACAAGGGCAATCTTACCTCTCTGCCATAGACTAACACGTATGGTGAGTTACCAATAGACCTCTTAGGAGTCACTCTATCTGCCCATAGTGCATATTTTAATTTGATGTGCCAGGTCCTTTGATTATCTTCCATTGTTCTTTTGATAATCTTGATGAGATTTTTATTTGTGCTTTTAGCTAAACCATTACCCTGAGGGTAATAATTTGAGGATGTATTCAAACGAATTCCATGCTTAATAGCCCAACCAGTTAGTCTTAATCCAAGAAATGCAAGAGCATTATCAAATATGATAGAGTCAGGAACTCCAAATCTGGTGACTATATCTTCCTAGAAGCTCAAAACTAATGACTCCTTTACTTCTTTCAAAGCTATTGCTTCTGTCCATCGTGTGAAATAGTCTATAGTAGTGAGCACCCACTTGTGACCAATACTCGAAGGTGGATTTATTGGTCCAATGAAATAAATGCCCCATCTCATGAAGGGCTGCTCTACTTGAATTGGATGCAAAGGCATAGCAGGCAACTTTTCCTTCCCTGAAAACAAAGCACATTTGACACACTTTCTTGACTAGGCATGTGCATCTTTGAACAAGCTAGGCTAGTAATAACCAGCTCTCATGATTTTCCAAGTAGTAGTTCTTGGGGAAAAGTGACCTCTCGCAGCTCCATCATGAAACTCATGAAGTGCCTTCTCAATTTGATCACTATGAATACACCTTAATAGAACACCGTTCAGATCTTTTTTGAAAAGAACATTGTTTACCAGTACATACGGTATGGACTGTAGTCTGAAGTATCTTCTTTTAGCTCAGTTCAATCCTAATGGGCATTCACCAGTTCATAAAAATTGGGTCATATCTTGAACCCAATTAGTTACCCCCATAGGCACATCATCTTGAGCATTCTGAAACTCATTTGTATTAGCAAACACAACATCCTTTTCTAATTCATTTTCCTGAATTGATCATGTAGCAAGTTGTTCATAGAGGCCTTTACCTCTAACCAGTTTGGTAACCTTAATGTCTATATCATACTCCATGACCTTGGTGATCAACCCTCCTCTCTTTTCATTCAAATCTTTGCACAACACAAATTCCTTCACACTTGGGTTTGCAACCAGAATTTGAATCTTATTGTTTGAGATTAACGGCTTGAATTTCTTTAAGCTTCTAATCACAAAGAGAACATGCTTCTCAACAAATGTGTACCTCTTTTTGTAATCAACAAGTATTTGACTAAAGAAGGCTATGGGTTGTTCCAAGTTGTCACTATTTTTCTATACCAACATAGCAGAAATTGAACCAGTGCTGCCAAAAGCATAAAAAAAGAAATCTTTAGATAAGTTTGGATTTACAAATGTTGGGGTAGATGCTAAACCCTCCTTGATTTCTTCAAAACTACGCCTTGCCTCCTTTTTCCAACTAAAAATTTCAATCTTTTTTAACATGGTAGTCAAAGGCTGTAGCAAATTTGCAACATCAGGGATGAATCTTCTCAGAAAGTTAATACTCCCTAAAAATCTTTGCAATCCCTTCTTATGGTTAGGAAATGGTAGCTCCAATATAGCTCTAACTCTTTCAAAATTGATGGAAACTCCATCTTTTGATACTATATGGCCTAACAACTTACCTTCATGTACTGCAAAAATGCTCTTCATCGGATTGAGAGAGATACCAAACTCTCTGCATTTTTCAAAAACTTGCTTGAGGTGTAACAAATGTTCATCAATGTTCTTAGAATAGACTGTAATTTCATCTAAATAAATAAGCATAATCTTACTGATCAAACTGTGGAATGCCATGTCCATGGCCCTCTGAAATGTAGCACCAACATTAGATAGACCAAAAGGAATCCTTTTGTATGCCATGGTGCCCACTTAGTTGTGAAAGTGGTTTTGAAATGATCCTCCTCTTTAACCAATACTTGATTATAGCCTTTAAAACCATCTAACAAGGAAAATTTTTCAGAACCAACAACTACTTGTAAGATTTGTTCCAAGAAGGGCAGTGGGTAATGGTCTTTCAAAGATGATCGGTTAAGATCCCTAAAGTCTGCACAAAGTCTTATGTCACCATACTTTTTCCTAACTAGAACAAGATTAGAAACCCAGGATGTGTGTTTAATTGGAAAGATGATACCCCCCTCAACTAGTTTGGTCAGATCCTTAATCATTAAGGGCTCAAGCTTAGGATTCAAGGGCCTTTGTTTTTGCCTTACTAGCTTAGCATTAGGTTCTAACTCAATTATGTGCTGGGAAATATGGGGATCAAACCATTTCAAATCTGAGTATTCCCAAGAAAAGACATCATGAAATTCTTGGCATAAGGAAATAAAAGATTTCCTATCTTCATGTGAACAAATTTTTCCTATCTTAAGAAGTTTACCTTTGAAAATCTCCAGTTCTTCATAATGTTCTTGTTTGAATTGCAAGCCAGCTTTACCCTTTCTAAGCTAATCGTCAGTACTGAAAATTGACTCGAAGGTAACCAGACCTTTGGGTAACTTATTTTTCTTCAACTATATGACTTGATCATCATACCGTTGCTTAAGTTTTGCTTGATTCACCATGGAGAACTGATCCTTTTCGAGCAAAAAAGATAGAATATGTTCATCGTTGTCAAAAACTTTCCACTGAATGTTGTTACTAGGAATTGATGGCCTAACCACAACTTTCACATACTACTATACTCTCTCTCTTCTAATGTCACCTAGAATATCAAACTGTGCTCCAATGGCTACAAGCCTATCAGCATGTTTGTTTTGGTTCCTCGGAATAGACACTAGGTTAAAGGCATCAAAATACTCAAGCATATTCCACTCTATTTCTGTAAGACTTTAGTGTGTCATTTTTAGCAACATTCAAGTCTCTTATTTGATTGACAATTAATTCATTGTCCCCATGAACCTTCAAATGGGTTATTCCTCTCCTCCTTGCCCACTCAAGACCTTGAACAAGGCCTTCATATTCAGCAGTGTTATTGGAGCATGCAAAAGGAAAATAGAACACAGAGTAATACCTATCACCCTATGGGGAAATCAACATTGCACCTCCTCCTACTCCATGCTTTCTCCTAGAACCATCAAAGAACATCTCCCACAGTCCACTTAATGGTTGCAACAGCTAATCTGCATCTTCCTCTAGGTTTGGAATCTCTGTGTCAGGCTCAAGAATGACATAGTTACCCATACCAACATCTTGAATGAGCTCCTCAAGACTATCCAACACATTTACAACTGCCCTCTCATGTAACAATACATCAAGAATAGCTTCTGATTGAAGCTCTTGTGTGGCAACTAACTCCTTGTTAGTTGAAACAACACAATTTGTGTCTAGATTAATGGGGACAGTGTTGAGAGGACTTGGACTATATGGCTCAATATTATCTTTAGCCAACCTTTTAGACCTAATGGTAACCATAGTCCCATGGGTAAGTGCACCAAGATGGTTCCCAAAAAAGGGGCTTAAGTGGCCACTTTTTTTTCTGAAATTAGGAAATACTGACCTTGGACATGAAATTAAGGATAGCTACACTCAAAATTTTTTGATGGAACAAAAACAAGGACCACAGTGCTCCAAGTCTACTTTCTAAACTACTAATTTATTTTGAAAATGGTTGAGATTAAGGGGTTCAAAAGAGGGACACACACAAATTGTTGTTGTTTCTATCAGAAAAACATAACATAGCAACTCTTGTGTGACCCAAGCACGGTGGACTTTTTTGTAGTATTTTTAAAATCGCTCGTCAGAAGTTAGATAACAGTATGTAGTAAGGACTGGATATTTTTTGATAATTTTTTAATGAATATTTGATTTTTTATTAATTTTCTAAGTGGGCACTTCCTAAAAAGCAGAATTTTGGCCATGCTCCCCCTCAAATTTTTTGAAACTAATAGATTTTTTTAAAATTTTATTTTTTTTAAATTGTAGAATGGAGTCTAGTTTCTAGAAATATAATTTATTTCAAATTTTGATGAACGGTTAATTTATAGCGAAAAAAATACCAAACACTGCTTTTTGAAGAAAAATGGACATACAATCAAAAGAAATTATGGATGAAAGGTTTAACATTGTTAGAAAGTGAAAAAAATTACATCGTTGGAAAGCTAATAAAGAACCTAACATTACCCATGTCTTGATTTTCTTGATATTGAACCAGATGCAATCTTGATGGTGAGCACGAACCCGATTATGTGAAAATTTGTTGAATTTGGAAAAAAACACGTCTCTGGTCTTTGGGAATGCCCTCCAAGCCTTTGGGTTGGTATTCCAAGGCAAATACCAAAGCTAAGGCTCGGGGATTTCCAATGCAATATATAACGCGTTATAACACGCACGCGTTATGTCTTGCTTTTCACATTTTTTGAAGAGTGTGGGAGAGGGTGGGAGAGATGGTTGGAGACTATGGGAGAGGGCTAAAGAGAGTGGCAGAGGGGCAGAGGGTTGGAGAGGGCAGGAGAGTGTGTGGAGAGGGTGTGGGAGAGGGTGGCAGAGGGTTTGAGAGAGTGGGAGAGGGCGGGAGAGGGTTGGAGAAGGTGGGAGAGGGTGCAAGAGAGTGTTGGAGAGTGTGGGAGAGGGCAGACGATTTTTGGAGAGGGTGGGCGAGGGTGGGAGAGGGTTTGAGAGAGTGGGAGAGGGTGGGAAAGGGTTGGAGAGGGTGGGAGAGGGTGAGATAGGGTGGGAGACAGTGGGAGATAGTGGGAGAGGGAAAAGATTGTAGGAGGTGGTGTTAGAAAGGGTAGGAGAGGGTGGGAGATGGTGGAGATTGTGGGAAAGAGTCCAATCAGTTGGAGAGGGTTGGAGAGAATGAGAGAGTGCAGATCAGGGATAGAGATAGTGGGAGAGAGTGGGAGAGGATGGGAGAGGGTGGGATCAAAAGGATAAGGTGGGAGAGAGTGTCAGGCAGATCAATTTCGGAAATCAGGATCCGGAGAGGGTGGAAAAGTGGGTGGGAGAGTGTCAGAGTGTGTGGAAGAGTGTCCATCCAAATCAGAGAGGGTAGGAGAGGGTGGGAGAGAGGCAGAAAGTCCGGTGGGAGAATCAGGATCCGTGGGATCAAAATCAAAATCAGAAAAATCCAGCAATCAAATCAGATCAAACGTCAGATCGTCGAAATCTCAAAATAAAAGCGTCGAAATCAATCAGATCCAGCGTCAATCAGGGTCAAAATCAAAATCAAAAATCAAAGCAGGATCCATCGAAAAAGTCAGCGAGAAATCGTCGAAATCGATCAGCAGATCAATCAAAGTCGAAAATCTCAAGCATCAAATATCAGACCAGATCGGCATCAAAATCATCCGCATCTCAAATCAGCTTTGCGGAAATCAACGCATCAAAACCAATCGAAAAATCAGATCAAAATCCGTCGATCGGCATCATCAAAATCAAAGATCAAAATCAGGCATCAAAGATCCGCTTGATCAAATCCAGAGATCCGGCATCAAATCAAATCATCAAATCAAAGATCAACATCAAGATCCACGCAAATCAGGCGCGTCAGGCGCGATCAGGCAAATCAAAGCGTCAGGCGCAGGATCGAATTTCGGCATCCGCAAAATCAGGATCCGCGTCAAAAGATCAGTCAGGCTTTGAGAAATCAAAAAAATCAAAAATCGCTTGCATCAGCGCAAATCATCAAATCAGATCAACAAAAATCAAACAAAATCTTTAAATCGAGATCAACGAGATCAACATCAAGCAGAGATCCAGCAAAAAAATCAAAATCTCAAAATCAGCAAATCATCAAAATCCGCGATCAACATCAGGCATCAATCAATCAAAATCCGCATCGCATCCAGCAATCATCAAATCAGCAGATCAATCGGCATCATCAAATCAAACGAATCAGCATCAAAATCAATCTTTAAATCAGAAATCACGCGGATCCAGCATCAAATCTTTTGCATCATCAAGATCCAGTCCGCCGGAAATCCGGCAGATCCTCAAGTCGAAAATCAAACATCTCAAAATCCAGCAGAAATCAAACGCAGATCAAACAAAATCAAACTTTTTGAGATCCGCGTCGGCAAATCGAGATCGAAATCAGCTTTTGCAATCAAGCATCGAAATCTCAAACTCAAAATCGGCATCATCAAAATCAGATCAACAAAATCAAAACATCTTTTAAATCAAGATCAGAAATCAGATCAGAATCTCACGTCAAACGGATCAGCAGATCGAAATCAACCTGCCGAGATCAGCGCAGATCAAATCCGGCACTCAACGAGAAATCACTTAAATCAATCCGGCAGATCAACATCAAAATCCGCTTTTAAATCAAAATCACGAGATCAATAACATCTTTTGAGATCTTTGCGCATCAAACTTTTTTAAATCTTTAATCTGAGTCATTAGAAAAGTTAAGGAAAAGGAGTGGGATATAAGGTAGAATTAATGGGAGAAAGTAAGGGGAAAGGTTAGAAGGAGTTACAAAGTGTAGGATAAAGTGGGAGAAGTGGGAGAGGGGATAGAGAAGGTGGGAGTGGGATCAGAGAGTGGGAGAAAGTGTGGGAGAGGGGTGAGGGGTATCTCTCTCACTGGGGTTTAAAGAGGTGTGGGATAAGGTGGGGAGAACTGGGGGATGGGAGGGGTGGGATGGGTGGAAGAGGGGTGTGGGAGGGTATCTGCATGTAGGATAAGGTGGAAGAGAGTGTGGGAGAGGGTATCTCTCTATCACTCCCTTCCTCTCTCTGAAGTATCTCTTTCTCTCTCTTAATCCCTCTAGCTCTCTCCCTAATACCCTTAATCCTCTACCCTATAAATGTACCATCTAAAGCTTAAAAAAACCAAATTTACAATAACTCATGCACGTTATTAAACATTATAGATATGTCCATTTAGGATTAAATAACGTGAACGCATTATTTATTGCACTAAAAATGGTTAAAAGTCACAATGTACCCGTGATGTTGGCCCACATTATGTATATTCTCCTAGTTCTACACGTGCTTCGACAAAAAATAGCTTTTTGGTGATTGAGTGAAGTGTGCATGCATGATTTTGAGATTCCACCACCTTTTGAATGTTCCTTCCATCACCTTTGCATGAAATAACAGAGTTTTCACATTGAGAGGCTTATAATATCAATTGAAATTTGAATTATAGTGATAATTGATATAAAATTGAAATTTGGAGGGGAACAAGCTTTTGAAGAAGTCAAATTTTTGAGGAGTTTGAGGAAGGAAGAAGCAAAGGCTGCATAATTGGGTAGAACTCCTCGATTTGAAACTTTTCTTTTTAGGTATGTGAAATCTTTGTACATTTTATATCATTCTATTATGGCTTGCTTTCATTTTTGTTGTTTTTCTTATTCCATGTTGATCAAATTGTTTGTTTGTGATGCAATACAACAATCTACTCTAAGTAACCTGAATGTAAGATGAAAGGTGCTCTAGACCATAGCAGCATAAATCATTTGGGGAGTAAATCGGCAAACCAAAAGTTCAAGATTTTTTGAAAAAATGGGAAAAAATTAGGAAAAAATCGGATTTACAAAAAAACATAAAAAATTGAAAAAAAAAGTCAAAAACTACTTTAAAAAAAAAATTAATGGCATTTCCATAGCATACAGACATTGAGAGCAAATAAAATACAGAGTTCAATCCATGAATTATAGAAATAGATTTTTGTTGGTTATATTCATATCATGATTACATTGCACAAAACATACTACAACTGCATAAATATCAGATGGTGATAGTTGTCGATGCTACCACATTTTTCATACATGTCTACCAAAGCATTTTATCAAGCAGTTCACTACCTTGCTGCTATGGCTAAAACCTTAAAACAGGTGCTTTTGAACAGTTATGGATGCTTGGAAAAAGATCTATCAAGCATAATAGTAAGCAATAGCATAGACAAGGGTAGTGAACTGTTTCAAAAAATGCCTCAAAGAAATGTGGTCTCATGGTGATGGAATGCCATGACAATCCATAGCAATTTGCTTGTCATGGCATTGGTTATGGCATTCCATCACCATGAGACCACATTTTTTTGAAGCATTTTTTCAAATAGTTCACTACCTTTTCTATGCTACCACATTTTTCATACATGTCTACCAAAGCATTTTATCAAACAGTTCAACGCCTTCATGCTATGGCTAAAAATCCTAAAACAAGTGCTTTCGAACAAGCTATGGATGCTTGGAAAAAATCTACCAAAGCATAATAGTAAGCAATAACATAGACAAAGTAGTGAATTGTTTGAAAAAATGCCTAAAAGAAATGCAGTCTCACGGTGATGGAATACCATGACAATCCATAGCAATTTTCTTGTCATGGAATTTGTCATGGCATTCCATCACCATGACCGACATTTCTTTGAGACATTATCAAGAGATTCACTGCCTCATCTATGCTACCACATTTTTTCATACATGTCTACCAAATCATTTTATCAAACAGTTCATTTGCCTTTGCTACTATGGCTAAAGCTTCATGAGGAGTGCTTTCAAACAAGCTATGGATGCTTGGAAAAAATCTATCAAAGCATAATAGTAAGCAATAACATGAACAAGGCGATGTGAATTGTTTGAACTTAAAAATGCCTCAAAGAAATCTTGGAGTCTCATAGTGGAATGCCACTGACAATCCATAGCAATTTGCTTGTCATGGCATTAGATCGCTATTCCATCACCATGACACTACATTTCCTTGAGACATTTTTTCAAGCAGTTCACTGCCTTGTCTATGCTACCACATTTTTCATACATGTCTACCAAATCATTTTATCAAACAGTTCATTGCCTTGCTATGATTTTAAGTCATTGGAAAAATTTTCTCTAGACATTTTGATGTTTGGACTTAGGTGAATTTCCAAAATGCCAAACATACTTAGGCAAAATTTCAAGTTTTCTATCTTCTCTTTGATGTGGCGGACTTCATTCATGAATAAGCCATCTCTAAATGCCTATGGCGGACTTTGCTTATATTTAGGCCATCAAGACTTAAGCTAGGTGGACTTAAAGCTTAATCTCAAAGCTACTTTCTTAGAGCGGACTTCTCTTTAACTCATGCCATTGACTTCTTAAGTGGTTTTTATCTCATGTTAGGCCAAGGGCGGACTTGCTCATAGTTTATGCCATACTTTACTTCTTATGGCGGACTTCACACATTTTCTAGCCATTTACTAATTGACTAAGGGCGGACTTTAGCTTGCAACCTGCCACTCAATTTTTCTTGGCTATGCCTTAGCCACTTCATCTTTTGTCTTGGGGCAGACTTCAACTCTCTTAAAGCCACTTTATCTTTGACTCTTCTCTTTGCCACCTTCTTATGTTCAAGGCAGACTTGCCTTGTTTCCTTGCCACTTCATCTTACGCCTATAGCGGACTTCATATTTTCTCAAGCCATTCCATCTTTTGCTTATGGGGGACTTCATCTTTGTTTAAGCCATAACCTTTTATGGTGGGTGGAGTTTGCTTCATGTCTAGCCATTGGAGGGCGAACTTCATCAAATGTTTGCCATCTCAGCATTTTGTCTTGGGGCGGACTTGACTCCATGTGTTGCCATTTCACATTCTTCAAGGGTGGACTTCCACTCCTTTCATGCCATACTCTTTTAGGGTGGGCGAACTTGCTTATCTTTGTGCCACCTCAAGGGCGAACTTTGTCTACTTGCTAGTCATTCAAGCTTTTGTTGAGGGCGGACTTTAGCCTTGACCTGACCATCTAACACATGGACATGGGCAGACTTAACTCATTTGCATGCCACTCAAGGCGGACTTTGCTTCTTTTGATGCCATTCAACACTTTATCCAAGGTAGACTTGCTTGTTTCCCTTAACATTCAAGGTGGACTTCATAAGAGGGCCTGCCATTGTTCCTTTTGCTTAAGGGCAGACTTGGCCACTTTTGATGCCACTTTTCTATGCTGCTGGGCAGAGTTTAGGTCTCTCTTTTCCATTTCATACTTCAACATGGGCGGACTTCATCAGATTTTAGGTTATTTCATAAGGCTGGGCGGAGTTGCCTCTTGCTTCTGCCATTCACATTGCTTGGCTATAGCCTTCTGACATTAATTTCACTCATCTCAGTGCTAGTTGGACTCCAATTTGCCATGATTGTTCAGATTTTTCATGGATTTCTCAGATTTTTACATGAGTTTCTCAGATTTTAATATGAATTTCTCTTATTTTTCACCATTTTTCTGTGATTTTCGAACAATTTTTCTAGATTTTTTAATTTTTTCGTGTTTTTCCAGAATTTCACCATGAATTCAAAAAAATTTCAAATCCATTTTTTGAGAGTTTCGTTGATCTTTTTGAACTTTTGAGTGGATTTTTGAAACTCGAGCCCTTTCCAAATATAAAAACTTTCTAAAAATAGAAATTTTCCAAAAATAACAACTTTCCAAAAATAGACCCTAAAAAATAGGGATCTCAGAATTGCCCAAAAGTGCCAAAAAAGTAGGTCCTAAAAAGTAGGGGGCTGGGGTGAAAAACCCTAAAAATTGGGAGGTGTCAGAATTGACCGAAATGACAGTTGATCTTCGTCTCCCAGGCCTTCTAAGCATGATGGTGACGTTTATACAGTGATCCAAGCTAAAAATCATTTGCTTGACTCAGGTGACCATTCAAAATTCAGACTCCTCATTGCAAAAAGATTGGTGATAAGCAATTGTGACACCAAGGCAAAACCAAAAAGAAAAAAAAAATGAAGGGTCCCCATTTGTAATGGGGCGATGTGTGAAAAGGTAACAATAGGTCCAAAGGGCAAAATGGCTGCAAACTTCAGCATGAGGTTACTCAGACACCGTGATGCTTAGAAAATTCTCATCTATTCCTATGGGATCACATTGGGCCCCTCTACAATAACCTATCTTGGTTTTTGTTATCTCGTAGTGGTTTTCCTGTGGTATTCAGTTTTCAGTTGATGGAAAAAGTGTCAAATGGAAGTAGTGGAAATTTGCAAGTTGGTGCAATTTTCGTTCTGCAACTCATGTGACCAAATGGACTATTCCAATGTGTTCAAATAGGCATGTTTACGCTAGGCATGGTCCTCTTTCACACCCAAACATGTTGAATCGCTCTGAGCTACGTTCAACCGAATCGATCCCTTAAGGGTCCAAAGGGCAAAATGGCTGCAAAATTCAGCACAAGGTTACTTAGACACCATGACACTTAGAAACTTCTCGTCTAATCCTATGGGATCACATTGGGCCCCTCTATAATAACCTCTCTCATTTTTTGTTATCTTGGAGTGGTTTTCCGGTGGTGTGCAGTTTTCAGTTGATGGAAAAAGTGTCAAATGGAAGTAGTGGAAAGTTGCAAGGTGGTGCAATTTTTGTTCTACAAATTGTTTGACCAAATCGATTGCTCCAACATGTTCAAATAGGCATGTTTACGCTAGGAATGGTCCTCTTTCACACCCAAACACCTGGAATCGCTCAGAGCTACGTTGAACCGGATCGATCCCTTAAGGGTCCAAAGGGTAAAATGGCTGCAAACTTCAGCATGAGGTTACTCGGACACCGTGATGCTTAGAAACTTCTCGTCTGATCCTATGGGATTGCGTTGGGCCCCTCTATAATAAACTCTTAGTTTTGGTTATCTTAGAGTGGTTTTCTCGTGGTGTCCAGTTTTTATTGATGGAAAAAGTGTCAAATGGAAGTAGTGGAAAGTTGCAAGGTGGTGCAATTTTCATTCTGCAACTCATGCGACCAAAAATGGACTGTTCCAACGTGTTCAAATAGGCATTTTATGCTAGGCATGGTCCTCTTTCGCACCCAAACATGCTGAATCGCTCTGAGCTACATTCAACCGGATCGATCCCTTAAGGGTCCAAAGGGTAAAATGACTGCAAAATTCAACATGATGCTACTCGGACACCGTGATGCTTAGAAACTTCTCGTCTGATCCTATGCAATCACATTGGGAACCTCTACAATAACCTCTCTTGGTTTTGGTTATCTCAGAGTGGTTTTCCCGTGGTGTCCAGTTTTTAGTTGATGGAAAAAGTGTCAAATGGAAGCAGTGGAAATTTGCAAGGTGGTGCAATTTTTGTTGTACAACTCGTGCGACCAAATGGACTATTCCAACACATTCAAATAGGCATTTTTATGCTAGGCATGGTCCTCTTTCACACCCAAACACACGGAATCACTCTGGGATACGTTCAACCGGATCGATCCCTTAAGGGTCCAAAGGGCAAAATGGCTGCAAACTTCAGCATGAGGTTACTCGGACATAGTGATACTTAGAAACTTCTTGTCTGATCCTATGTGATCATGGTGGGCCCCTCTACAATAACCTCTCTCAGTTTTTGTTATCTCGAAGTGGTTTTCCCATGGTGTTAAGTTTTCAGTTGATGGAAAAAGTGTCAGATGGAAGTAGTGGAAAGTTGAAGGGTGGTGCAATTTTCATTCTGCAACTCATGTGACCAAATGGATTGTTCCAACGTGTTCAAATAGGAATTTTTATGCTAGAAATGGTCATATTTCATACCCAAACACACGAAATCGCTCTGAGGTACGTTCAACTAGATCGATCCCTTAAGGGTTTGAGTGTAGTATGTTGAAATAGGCCATTCCTCCTATTGTTCGGGCTATGTCTCAGTGATATGGGCCTAATGCAACTTGAATTGTGGTATTTTGAATGGTCCTGTTGAGTGGTTTGACATTCTTTGTATTGCATCAACTTTTTGCTTACTATTATGCTTTGATATATTTTTTCCAAGCATCCATAGCTTGTTCGAAAGCACCTGTTTTAGGCTTTTAGCCATAGTAGGAAGGAAATGAACTGTTTGATAAAATGCTTTGATAGACATGTATGAAAAATGTGTTAGCATAGACAAGGCAGTGAACTCTTTGAAAAAATGCCTCAAAGAAATGTGGTTTCATGGTGATGGAATGGCGCCATGACGATGCCATGACAAACAAATTGCTATGGATTGTCATGGCATTCCATCACCATGAGACCACATTTCTTTGAGCCTCAAATAGTTCTTGCCTTTCTATTATTGTATTAGTATGCTTTGATAGATTTTTTCCAAGCATCCATGTAACTTTTGGAAGCACCTATTTTAGGCTTTCAACCATACCAACAAGGAAGCGAATTGTTTGATATTCCACCACCATGAGACCACATTTTCTTTGACGCATTTTTATCAAATAGTTCATTCCTTATCTATGCTATTGCTTACTATTATGCTTTGATAGATTTTTTCTAAGCATCCATAGCTTGTTTGAAAGCACCTATTTTAGGCTTTTAGCCATAGCAGCAAGGCAAATGAACTGTTTGATAAAATGCTTTGATAGACATGTATGAAAAATGTGTTAGCATAGACAAGGCAGTGAACTCTTTCAAAAAATGCATCAAAGAAATGAGGTCTCATGGTGATGGAATGCCATGACAATCAAATATTTTTTATTGTCATAGCATTCCATCAGGTCATGAGACCTCATTTCTTTGAGGCATTTTTTCAAAGAGTTCACTACCTTGTCTATGATATTGCTTACTATTATGCTTTTGATAGATTCTTTCCAAGCATGCATAGCTTGTACAAAAGCACTTCTTTTAGGCTTTCAACCATAGCAACAAGGCAACACTTGAACTATTTGACAAAATGCTTTGGTAGACATGTATGAAAAATGTGGTAGTATAGACAAGGCAGTGAACTGTTTGAAAAAATGCCTCAAAGAAATGTCATCTCATAGAATGCCATGACAAGCAAATGCAATTGGCAACTGCTCCTAGTTATTAGTTATGCAATGTGAAGTAATTGCATAACTACTTAGGTTGACTTTATAAAAACTATATTGTAATTTTGAAATTTTGTCATCTATCAGCATCTAGTTATTAGTTATGCAATGTGAAGCAAAGCTTTGAGTTTGAAAGATGTGCAATGCAATGTAATCAACGTTATGAATATAAACTACAAAATTATAAATTAAAGTTCAAAACATAAAAATGTCAAGTGTCTACAATCAACCATTATTGATCATTGATCAAACTGAACAGTGTGAACATTTTTCTGTGTGGAAGGCAAACAATAAAACAGTGGTTCAAAAATGAGGAATTTGTCTTCTGCACCAAATGAGAAATATTCACAAGATGTGCTAGGAAGGAATAAGTCCATAAAATCGAGTATGCAAGAACCAAGAATTGAAAATTGGCTTACATTTGACTTCCAAACACAAATTTTCACACTTTTCGATGTTCCAACATAATTCAAAAAGTATATGTGCGTAAGTTGTAAAGTATACACTTGAATACATACATAACTCATATCTATTGAACTATTAATTTATAATGCAAATATGGACACCATCAATAAAAAAGATTTGTATTAATCAAATAGCCATGTACGCATGTACAACAATATATGTCAATATAAGTATAAAATATAGTTACAAAAAAGCCATATAGGCTTACAAGAATGCCATATAGGCATATAATGTCAAATATATCGAATACAAAATATGTACAAAATTTCCATGTAGGCATACAACAAAGGGCTCTACATTCAAAATTCATTTCTCTCCATGCTCTGGTTCAAATACAATTTTCTTTCCCTTTCCTGGGCGACCTGGTGGCGATAAATCTGTCACCCGTTTCTATTGAGGGGTGCTCCTACTGCTCCTCCTAGGATTTAGCTCCTGGTCAAGTTTCAACTGTTACAATAAGAAGTAAAGACATTAATATATAGAAATTACATTATAAAAATTAATATATTTAACAAAATTTAATGACTTACAACCATCTGATGATCATGCTCCTTGAGGGAAATATTTCCACGCTGATGCTCAGGCATGCTCAAGCCCTGTATAAACCATCCGAATAGAAATTAAACTACAAATCAATAATGGTTTGATTTTTCACTAGAACTAGTTCATCTATAACAACGAATGTAAATTTAAATTTAGTAATTTTCCTCATACCTCCCCTATCAGAGCCATCGAGGATTCTATTGTAGTAGAAACACCAATATCCATTGCCCTTGTTACATTGGGCAGTGTTTCTGTCACCAACATCTGAAAATAAAACAACAAATTATTCAATCACAAAATAGTTATCCAATTTGAAGTAATGCTTTGAGTTTGAATGATGTGTAATGCAATGTAAGCAACAATATGATTATCAATTTTTTTAAAAGCAATAACCTAAGACAATCACATTGAAAAACAAAAGACCCTTTAGGACAAATTTTAAGTGAAAAAGCGTCAAAACACAATGTAAAATATGACAACCAATATGAGAAGAAGAGATGATCTAGTCAAAAGGAGCTTTGATAGTAGCCAATTGAGTTAAGTATGACAAATCCAAGTATCACTGTTGCAAGGAATGGAGTAAGAGCTAAATAAAGATACAACGACAATAAAAAATGATGGAGCTAACTTGTCAAGGGCCTATTCTTCAAAACCCTTATTAAACGCTTGTCATAGTTTAAGATATGCAATAAATGTTTGACAATGGAATTAACCTTTTGAGGATGATAGTGATTAAATTGAGGTCTCCTTTTACCACGAAAAGATTGAATATTCTTTCTTTGGCCTATCATTATGATTTTTAAGTTTCCTCACTTGAGTTAAATATAATAGTCAAGTGTTTATACCAAAGATGATAGAGAAAATAATCATGAAAAGGAGAATATGATGGTGATCAATGACAAGTCAGTGGCACATTTGACAATCGAAAGAGTAGAGGAATGCATAGTGAACATCATGGTACAACTTATGATATAAATTAAGCCACATGGTTGATGTGCTTTGAATCCTTGCATCTAAAGGAAATTTTCTTAACATAAATACTGCTAGGGAATTTCAATGTTGCCATTGTAGTTGGCATTAAAGCTGGTACCTGCAACATTGAAAATTATCCTTATATAAGAATTCCCTCCATCTTGTTGATTGGCTTGTAACACTCTTGATGGTGGCTGTATGAAATCTAATTATGATTCCTCTTCTACATTAGAGGGTTTGTATCCTTGATCTGACCCTTCTGAATTATTAGAATCAAAATCACTAGCTTCCATATTCAAAAATTCCCAACCAACATCTTCAATAAATTTATCTAGATCATTAGTAATAGTCTTACAAATTGGTTGCCAATTCAAGTTCATTCTACTTTCATAATACTTTATATCCATGGAGTTCATCCATTCCTTGATGTCATCAAGTGAAGATTGAGGAATGGCGTACATATGGAGTACATCTCGCTTGAATTATTTGAAAACAATAGCCATATCAAATCCCTTTTTCCCAAGTCCTACTCTCTCAAGGTTAACAATCTCAATCTCAATAATAGTGATTACTAAGAAAGGTAATTCCACCAACTCTACCAAAAAATTTACCATAGGAACAATAAAAGCAGAGGATTTGAAAGGAACTCCATGAAAACCAAGCTCTCTAAATGCTATATAAAATTCTAGTTCAAAATATTTTAGATGAGGTTGCTCCCATAGCTCTCTTACTCGCTTGACAAATCCTTGAAACTATGTATTGATTTTATTTTTCCTATTCCTCTCTTATTGTTCTTCCTTAATTTCATCAAGATCATACATTGACCTTCTTGCCCCTCCTAAAGTTTGGACCACATCCATTACCTCCACATAAAACTGGACATCCTTGGTCTTCATGGTTCCCACGCCATGATATGGTTATGCAAATGAAAATGAAGAAAAGTAATCATCTCCTTATCCATTGGCTGGAAGAATGCATGCTTAATGTTTTGATACATGATATCAACTCTCTCTTCTGCTCTCATGGTTGAATATCAAAATCCAGTATGGTGGGCCTCCGAGTTCTAGTTATCTTTCTTCCTCTTCCACCAAATGTTGTCCTGGTCCACATGTTTTTTCCAGCCTAATTGGCTTTGTTTTTGAAAGCTGAAGTTTCTCCTGAGTCACCAGTGTAGCTCTCTCTACCTTTTCAAGTTCTCTTTCATTGCTACAGATCATCTTTGGGATTTAGTCATTTGTACCACATGGTTGATGTGCTTTGAATCCTTGCATCTAAGGGGTTTAAAACCTTAGGGGCCTTAGATGAGAAAAAGAAGTAATGTTTTTCTTTTCTTTTTATGTGAGGACCTAGTAGTGAGATAAAAGAGGATTGTATAGAAAAATGAAAAAAGAAGAAATAAAAATTCATGGACCATACTATATCACCTACATGCTAGCTAACAAGGACATGAATGTAGTAGATTTAGGTATGATAGGGGTATTGCAAGGTATATTTGAGGAATATATAAGAATGAAGAAGAATTCAATGGATCAAATTAGTGTCAAATGTTTTCCTAAAAGATTTCCCACACCCTATTAGGAATTTAATCATTTCTAAGCATTTTCCGTCCTATGGGAAAGTTTGAGGAGGCTCCAATAGTTGAGAGTTTAATGAGTACTTATAACTTCTTTCAATGCAATCATGATTAGTTAGAGAACATATAGGGAAACTTGATGAGCTATGCAACAAATGAAGAGAATATAGGGTATTTTGACCTAGTCTTAAGCATCTCCAAGCATCTAGGAGATATTGAAGGAGTCAAGTGGCTGATAGATAGGGTCGAGTATAGAAGTTTTTTTTTGGTTACATTGACATCATGTGTAGGACATCCATAGTCTTATTCTAGGTTACATTGACATCACAAAAAATTATATAGGATGGAGTAGAATCTAGCTCTACCTTTGTCAATTCCATGTTAAATTTTTATTATATATAGCTTCCTAGTGTAGGAATTCTAAGACAAACAATCATAGTAGGATGATTTTTTAAAGCTTGAATAATAACCTAGTGAACCCATATACTCTTATGACTATATATACACAAATCTAGATTAAACTTAGAATTCATTAGTTAAGTTCTCTTTATTCTATATTACCTCCGTGAATGTTTGACTAAATCTACTTGCACTCGAAGGTGTTCCCTTGAATCCTTCGACAGTACCCTGTTCAACATCCAAAATAACATATTAAAATACCATTCGTAAAACAATGCTATTAACACATGTGTACTAAATTTAGAATTGTTTACTAACTTTACATACCCCACTGATAGGTGTACTGCAAAAATAAGCAGGCTGATGACTAGTATATCCAGGCTCAACGCTATGACCCTGCAATTTTATTAAAATAATAAAACTAAATTAGTTAATCTTGCATTTCACAATTGAAATTTAATAAACTAAATTCATGAACATGTTGAATTTTACCTGACTGTCAATACCATATGCATCATGCAGAATGTCAGTTGCCCTCTCCATCCCCGTAGATGCATACAGATCAGGCTACGTAGAAGGATATGGATCCTGCATAGCACCCTCCTGAGGGCCGGTAGGGTCATATGAACAAGTGGCTCCGCAAGATCGACACACATGGCCTTGAAGGCCACCACCTGAAGAATCCCCTGGATTGCGCTGTACAATGGGGCTAGTGTGGTGGATGACACTCCGAGTCAAGGATGTGATTGCCTGCAAAGTCTCTACATCAGCACTCTCCTTTACAACTACAGGCATCACAATCTACTCAGGAGGGTGCCTAGCAAGATGTCATCTCCCCTGTCGTGTAGGATCTGGCTGTGCACCAGGCCTATCCTGTGTTGACCCCCCACCTCTCCCCTGAAACTCCCTCATATCAAAATAATTCAAGATTTGGTTCAACACAAACTCACAGTATAATTTCCTAAGAAAATATTGGGGGACTTCATAGTTATTTCACGGTGGGTAATCAAAGACCATATACCATCTGTCATAAAAATGGTTTCTAATCTCTTGGTGGTGGCACCAATGAATAGGAAACCTCTTTGAATTGAGGGTGAGATTTTGATTTGTTTTAGGGTCAGTGAATAGAGAGCACAAATCACCTTTAGTAATCTTTAAATCTTTTACTTGTTTATATGATAATTTATTTGCATAATATGCCCTCGATATTTCCCTCCTATTTTTCCATCCAGATATTTGTTGGGTAATTGCATCTACATTTTTTAACAAATCCTTCAATGAATCTGCTAGATGAATTCTTTCTGTGGTTGAAGAATTTTGATCACTCAACCTACTAATAAGATCCTCAACTTCTTTTCTATTGTTTTCAATTTCACTCCTCAAATTTTCTTGAGTGCCAGGAGAGTATTGAGAGAATGGTGGGGGAGGTTGATTTTGTTGTTGAGGTTGATTTTGTTGAGGTTGATTTGGTTGAGGATTTTCCTCCTCTTGTTGAGGATTTCCTACAAATTAAAAAAAATCATTCATTTCTAAACTAAAACAAACAAAATCAATTTAAAACAAAAAAATTCATAACAAATACCAAACAAAACTCACCTCTTGCATCTCTTCGTCGTCGTGGTGCCATATTTGTGAAGAAAATCGAACTCAAGTTGATGAAATGTGAAGAAATCACCTCCTCAACAATGCGAGCGCGTAATGCAGGGTTTTTGGCCACTGGCGGAGATGAAAACCAGTAAAAAGCAAATGAAGAATGTTAACTTTTTTTTTTGCTTTTAAAAAGACATAACGTGTTTGCGTTATAACGCGAATGCATTATGTCTCATTTTTCACTTTTTTGGCCACAAAAGTGCGACCATCTTGGTGCACTTACCTCCATATCTTGTTCTAAATAGCATATGTGACCAATAATCCGACACATAACCACCTATCTTGGCTGTAAAGTCTCTTGATAAACACAAAGAGAAGAAAGGTGGAAGATCTATGACACATATGTCTTGAGGAACTGCAAAGTTAGGGCAAGCATGAATGGTAAGACTCAAATATTTAATGATGCCCAAAGTATTAACTGAAGTACCATCCAATTGGATCACTCCCTTCTCTAAAGGCTGATATTTTAGTCCAAGCTTGTCAGTAATTTGCTTTGGCATCATGGAGCTACTAGCTCCACTGTCTACCATATAGTTATGAACTAACTTGTCAGCTATGATCACTGACACATAAAATGGAGGTGGTTTAACTCTTTTTCTATCTCTTTGCTATGCTATTGATCATTTTCCTAAGGACTGTTGGTTAACATGACTCTAACGTGACCTATTGGGGACTCAGACTCATCAGACATCTTCAAACTTGACAAGGCTGACTGTAACATGTCCTTCTGACCTAGGATGGCTAATGAATCCCACATAGACATTGTAACATTCATTTTCTTCATACTATCAAGGATATTATAAGGTACTGTTGGGTTTACGTTAGAGTGTACCTTTATGCCAACATGATTAGCCTACAAGTGTGGCTGCTCCTTGTCTGGGAGTTGCTGATTTATTTGCCAAATAGGAGTCACTCGAGAGGTAGATGGTTCTGTAGCTATTGCCTTGCCTTTTTTAGTCGCTTGACCCTATTCAAAAGCTCTTTTCTTTTCCCTAGTGTTAGCTGCAACTAGAGAACTATCTTAATTCAATCCACATAATTCTTTTCCTTTCCAGTTAAGTAGGGTAGCATCACTGATAAGCTAGTCTTGGTGCTGTGGAATTGGATCATTAATTACATGATGTTGTGAACTCAAGGTATTTTATACTATCAGTGCTTGATTAATGAGTCCATTTGAACAAGTGGCTTGATTATGAGGGTGGTTACAAGGGTAACACCATTCATAGTCTACTACTAATTTGTTTTGGATAGGAACCAGCTCATTGGTCACACTAACAAGGGCTAGAGCATAGGCCTAAAAAGGTCTTGTGGCAATATTTTGTCTTGTGCCTTAGTAATTGCCTTGATACTGCCATCTATTCCCCTAGAACTATTGTTGTTGACCTTGAAAGGGCTGACTTGAGGCCTAATTCTATTGCTGATAAGGCCTAGAATAGGACTGCTATTTTTCCAAGTTCACCAACTTGTTGCCAAAAGTCTACAAAAGACTTTTGATCTCTTGTAACTCCTGTGATGAGCCTGAAGCAACACTTTCTTCTTTATCAATGGCTGGAACAACAACTGGCAATGTTGGTATAGCTGGTAGAGGTGCAAATAAAGGTATCTATAGGGGAATATTTGCATGAATCCCTGGAAATATAGGCATTAGTGGCCTAAGAGCAAGTTTACTAGCCTATATTAGGTTGTTTTCAGCTCTGATGGCTATTTCAAAGGCATCTAGCAATAAAACACCTCCCATTGATTGTATCATAACAACTATATTGCTATTAAGAGCCCTCAAAAAGTATAAAAATGCATATTCTAGAGGTGGCCTCACTGTTGCGGGGATTCTATCCCAGGTTCTCTGAAATCTAAAATTAAAGTCATTCATCTACTCTTGTTGAGCCCTCTTAATTGTAGTTAATTGTTCCAATAGAGACAAGTTATCAAACCTGTCTTGAAACCGTTTATTCAGCTTGTCTCCAAATTCATCCCAAGTTGCAATTGAACTGACTGGTAGGCTCCTATACCATTGCACAACTCTTCCTTTCAGTGAAGCAACTAGTAATTTCTCACTGCCACATCCTCTTGGGTTATGTGATGGACTCTACATAACAAAGCCACATCTCACATGTGTTCAAATGGGGTAGTTTGGTATTCCCCTGTGAAAGTTGGTAGACTCTTTAGGGCTACCATTGGGACGTTATTATGATGTGCCAAATTTAAAGGACTCCCTCCATTGAAAGAAACAAATGGTTGATTCCTTGGAGCGGCCATTGAAGGTAGCTGAGGTGGATGTACTGATACTCTAGATGAAACCAAGGATGGGATAACAATATGAGCTCCCACATATGGATTAGACTTGGCTCTTCTGAACTAAATAGGTGTTGTCCCTAGCCTTTCTGCTTCTCTACCTTGTCTTCTTGGTGGTGACAGCTACAAATATTCAAAAGGGAACAAGTAGCTCCTTGTCTGAACTCTTCTCATAAACTGTAGAAGGTGCTTATTCTGAAGTTCTTTCTCTCTATGAAGTCACCAAGTATGCACAAATGACTTCTATAAAGTCTAAGAGTGGCTAGTTGCATACTAAACCAGCAATTCGATCTACTCTCTATCCCACCAGGCGTGCTAAAAACTTTTGTCACCTAGAAGTGAACCCTAAAAAAAGTTATAAAACTAAGCCTTCTAGGGAAACATGGGATCATTTCAAGGCTGTGGGTCACCTGAAGTTGAAATGAACCTCCGAAGAAGGCTGGCTTCCTTTGGGTATCACTTAAACTAATGATCTTTGTGAGGTAAAGGGAGAAGGAATGCATACAAATGAAACTAAACTATGGTGATACACCAAATTGATGAGGAATTATGAAATGAAAATAGGATGACATACACTGGGAAACATAACTTCTACCATTTCACATACTCAACACAACTTATTTTACATTTATGCATCAATATTAACAGGCTCGATCTACATACACATCTTATGAAGGAAAGATAAATTTCATGGCTTTAAGGTATGAATGTAGACTTATAAAACATAGTTAAAGACTTGTATATTCAAAGGAGAATTACAAAAATGAGAGTAGTACAAACATGAACACCAGCTTCCAAGGTAAACTTTGTGTTGTATTCCAAATTCTAGTTGAGTTACAAAACATACATTTAGTCGAGAAAGGATTGATAAAAATCACTAACTCTTAAGAGTGTATAGTCAGAACTATTTACAAAAAGGAAAAAAAATTCCTTATATACCCAAAGTGTATCGGCCCCTTAGGGCTTACAAAATATCAGTCCTCAGGATAGATTTTTCGTTAGATCTTTTGATTGAAATTAATGCTACACCCTGCGTGTCCACATCGGTGAAGAGTAATTCCCCAAATAAGCCTTCTTCAAATCTTTCTATAACCACTACATTTACTTCCTGGTATCATGTCAGCCTTGAACCTCTTTGGCTGAGTGCTTTGAATTCCCTTGAGCTTAGAATAGACACACTTTTCTTTTCATTCCATTGATGCTCTTCATCCTAGTTAGACCACCATTGCTTGCTTTCCGATCTCTCTAATTGGTCGAGTAAACTCTGCACAGATTCTTCAGGTAGTCAAGACTCCTATAGAATCACATCTCAGTGAGACAATGGAAGTCTCTCACTAATGTGATTAAATCCTCCTAGAACCATTGGCATAACATGGAACTATCGATGAGAGTTCTTATCAAGCCCAAAAATCATACCGATATCGCCTCTATGGTCGCCAAGATAATTGCGTTCGGCCAGAAAACATGGCAAACCCTTCTCATCCTCTATTGGCGAAGGTACATTGATGTCACCCGAATGCACTCCACTCCACTAAGCTCCCTTTTTACTTCAGCAAGACGTTGATGAGTTGAGAAGACTTCATGGTGAGCTCTCAGGGGTCATACCGATGCATAAGATGTTGTCGAGACTACAACCTATCGGTAAGATGTCATACCGAGTGTAAAACCTCCTCCCAAAGTCTCCTCGAACCTAATATTACAAACCATATCAGCAAGAGTCTGTCGATGCCACCGTGATGCATTTTTCTCTACCTGAGCTCCACATTCTTTGTTGAGACCCTATCGGGTCAGCAAGACTCTCAGCAAGGCCTCCTTGCTTCAGCAAGAGCTCATTTCATTTTGCTTCAGCAAGAGAAACCTTCATCAGTAAGAGGTCATAGCGGCCTCATTAGTCATGCCGATATCACCTTCCATCAGTGAGACCACATCATGTTGGTAAGACATCACTCTAATAGTCGAGCGCTACATTGAGGTCATTCTTGTGAGGGAGACCTTCGCCGATGACTCCTCCTTTATCACCAAGTCCTCCACATGTTAGCAGGACCTCAAGGAAAAATATTCATATGTTGGCGAGCTCAACTTGCTTTCGATGAGACCTTGGCCCATTGGCGAGACCTCTTGTCGATGGAATCTTCTTTCACCGAGACATCGACCTTTCGGCAAGAAGTTATACTAAAGCCCCTCACATTACATCGAAGGCATCCATGCTTTGGTGAAATATCATTTCAGTTAGGGAGACATTCCTTGGTCAGTGAGACCTTTTGGAAAAACTCAACTCCTTTCCCCGAGCGCAGCATTCCTTTCGGCGTGACTCCCATTGGTCAGGAAGACTTCATGGCAAAGGGAAAACACTACACTGAGCCCCCTTTTTGTTTCAGCAAGACACTCACGATCGAGGAGTCGTCTCCCCAAAAAACATGATCATTCACCAAGATCTTATCTTCTCACCAAAACTTTGGCCTGTTGGCCAGACCCTTGGTCGAGCACACTATGGTCTCCCTAAACTCTTATCTTTCAGCCAAACTACCTGTTTGTCATCAGGACTCACGCCAAACTCCTCCATTCTGCCCGAGCTCTCCTCTTCACTATTGGCGAGACCAAGAGTAGTTAGTGAGACATCATGCCAAAGGTGCTTTGCTTTGGCAAGGCTTTATTTCATTCAACATTACTTTTCTTTATTTCCCAGACCTCACACCAAGGTTGTCTCTTTTTTCCGAACTATTCAATTATCAGTAGGACATCTAGACGAAGGTGAGATGTCACAACAAACTCTTCTCATAGTCAGCAAGATAGTGTACTCTCAGCAAGACCTCCTGCCAAAGGCAACACATATCGAGGCCCCCTCTTTGTTTTGATGAAACTATCTCCATTCGTCGAGACCCTATGATGATTCCTCCATCCTTCACCGAAACCATCATCTCCCACCGAAGGTGCTTCATCTGTCGGCAAGACTCCTAAGTGTCTCCCCAAACACACTCCTCTTTACCGAGGTCTGCATTCCATTCGTTGAGACATTATCAAGTCGAGAAGACTTATAGTGAGGCTTAGATGTCATATCGATCTCCCCTCTTATCACTGAGACCTTACCACATCGGCAAGAGATCCCCATGACGGCAAAGAGCTATACCAATGTAAAAAGTTGAGGAGACCTTC
Organism: Sequoia sempervirens; assembly: GCA_007258455.2. NCBI lineage: Eukaryota > Viridiplantae > Streptophyta > Pinopsida > Cupressales > Cupressaceae > Sequoia > Sequoia sempervirens. The sequence continues at coordinate 361,673,845 of VDFB02086081.1, forward strand.
CCGCATTCAGTAGGACTTATGCCAACCTTGTCATCAGCGAGACCTCCACCAAACTTCTTTGTTGTCACTGAGACATTAGCTTGTTGGCTAGACACTTTCCTGAGATATCATCTCTCTCACCAAGAGCATTTTGTTCGATGTGACCTCACGTGATCGGCCAGACTTCATGCCAACTATGCTTATGTTTCAGCGAGATCCCTTCATTGTCAATGAGACTTGACCTGATCGATAAGACTTTTGACCAACGACAGATCTCATGGTGATGAAGTCTTTACTCAATGAGAGATCTTTTACTCAGAAAGACATACTCAAGGTCTTGGTGACTCTCTCCTTCGAGAATTTTCATGCCTAACCTGAACAAGGTAGGTTCCCAAATTGAGTCCCCTGTGACCTATCATCAGATTCGTAACTTTTTCACTTGTGTGAATGCTCCATTTGGCCTTCTCGAACCTCTGTCACATGATTTATCCTACCTGATTGAGCCCATGGGCGAAAATTAGGTAACATGAATCTTGAGACTAAGAAGGTTTTTTATAGTAGAAGTGTTATTTTTCATGAGATGAAGCCTTCTACTTTGGATATGCAGTTAGAGACAAAATTACAAAACAAAGAGGATGTAGTTGAAATTCCTCCCACACCAAATAAAGAGGAATTAAAAAATTCAAAATATACTTGAATCTAAGGAGAGCTCAAGTAGCTTTGAAAGTTTTGAGCAAGATGATGAACAATGTCCTTAGCCTCAACCTATGAGGAGGTCTACATGTAAAAGGGAACAACCGAATAGGTATGGATTCTCTATGTTCGATTCTAGTTGTGCCTATTCTTTGATTACTAATACTAATGAGCCTAGAACTGTAAAAGAGGAAACTAAAATGTCTAATTCAAATTCCTGGTTGGAAGCCATGAATGAAGAAATGGCATCATTAATGAAAAATGGTACTTGGGATCTTGTTCCATTTCCTAAAGGTAGAAAGTCTGTGGGAGGAAAATGGGTATTTAAAAAGAAAATTGGTCTAGATAGTTGTGTTGAAAAGTATAAAGTGAGGTTGGTTGCAAAGGGATATTCCTAGGTAGAGGGAATTGATTATGGGGAAATTTTTGCTCTAGTAGCAAAGCTAACATCTACCAGATCTCTTTTGTCACTTGCAACTACATATGATTTAGAGATTGAACAAATGGATGTGAAGACAACATTTCTTCATGGTGATCTTCAAGAAGAAATTCATATGTCCCAGCCAAAGCTTTTTGAGGAAAAGGGTAAAGAAAATATAGTTTGCAAGTTGAAAAAATCTCTGTATGGATTAAAACAATCTCCTAGAATGTGGTACCATAAGTTTGACACATTTGTTTTATAATTGGGATTTGTAAGATCAAAATCTAATTATTTTTTCTATTATAAAGTTGATAACAATTGTATTTGAATTTTTTCCCTGTATGTGGATCATATATTATTCATTGGGAATGGTAAGTTTATGATTTCTGATCTAAAATCTCAGTTGTCTACAAAATTCAAAATGAAAGATCTAGGTGTAGCTAGGTATATTATGGGGATGGAAATAACTGGGGACAGAAAGAGTAGAAAACTTTGGCTCAACCAGAGTTAGTATATTAACACTATTTTGGAGAGATTTTTGTATGACTGATTGCAAGAAGCTAGTTGTTCCAGTTTTGTAGGGGATGAAGCTATCTACTAAAGATTGTCCAACATCTCCTATTGAGATGGAGGACATGACTAGGGTGCCTTATGCAAGTGCATTTGGTAGTTTAATGTATGGAATGGTCTGTACAAAGCTAGACATTGCGCAACTAGTGGGAGTATTTAGTTGTTTTAAGGTGAATCCAAGAAGGACACATTGGGATGTTGTAAAAAGAGTTTTTGGATATCTCAAGGGCACTTCAAAATATGCTTTGTGTTACCATGGAAATTTGGTTGAATCATAAAGGAATCTCAACATTCATGGGTATGTGGAATCTAATTAGGTAGGGGAAATTGACAATAGAAGATCCACCAATGGATATATTTTCACAATGAATGGTGGTGCAGTTAGTTGGATGAGCAAGTGGCAAGCTATAGTCACTTTGTCCACTATTGAAGTAGAATACATGGCAGCTACACAAGCCTATAAAGAAGCAATTTGGTTAAAAAAATTGTGTTCTAACATTGGGTTTGATGTAGGAAATATTACAATTTACTATGACAGTCAAAGTGCTATTTGTCTTGCAAAAAATCCTACTTTGCATGCTAGGATGAAACATATTGATGTCCAGTATCACTTTGTAAGAGATATGGTGGACAATGGAAAGGTCTGTTTAGAAAAAGTGGACACTCTAGAAAGCATTGCAGATGCATTGACGAAACTAGTAAGCACAAACTAGTATAGGTGGTGTGCAAGTTCGATAGGCCTTGGTGCCTATGAATCTTAGTAGTTTCTAGATACTCTAGAGGTGTTAGTAAGATCTTCGTCAAGTGCGAGATTGTTGGAAAATGTGCCTCAAACTTAATGACATGAAACTCCTGAAAGAACACAATCTCAAAGATTCCTGGACTATCTTTACAACAAGTAGCTTAGTTCTAAAGGGTAGAAATGATCATGTTCATGTGACTAATGGTTGATCTTGCTAACATGATCCATCAATATGACCTGAATAGTTGGTGCAAGTTCTTTATCTCTCAGTGAAGGTAGGAGTCTGACCAACAGGTGATGATTGACAACAATCTTACTGACAGTACTTCGTTGAGCTAACTTCGGTTTATGGTTAGACCTAGGAAGATTGAACTAACAATAGAAGTTTAGTCGGTGGGGTATGGTCAGTGTAAAATATGACTTTGGCCTAGTCTTAAGATCTTCATTTCATGGTTAAAGTATGGCCAATGGTTTATGATCAAGGTAAGTCTTCCTAATGAGATGAACAAATAGAATTCTCATTGGTAAAACATGAATGGTTGGAGGAGTTTTGGAGACTCCGTTCAAGGCATGTTCTCAACCTGATGGTGTTTGGTCAGGGAGAATTCACCAAGTTAGAGCAATACAGCAATAAAAGACTATGTTGTGTGTGTTTTTCAAATGGGATGTTTGGCATTGGTGAGACATAGTCTGGAGTCTCATCAATACATGATAGAGTTGAAGAATTTTTATCGAATGACTGTTCTACGTGGTTTGTTTTGAACTAATGAGGGAAGCAGAATGTAAAATATTTGTTGTTGGATAGTTGTGACCATTCACTTGTGGTAGATCAATAGACCATTTGTAAACTATGAACCAAAACAAATTGGAACTCTTCTTAATGGTCGAGGGTTGAATGGTTTTGAGTAGTTAGTGTTTTGAACTATTGTTGTATAAGCATTGGAACATTATGACATAATGAAGTGTGATCAGAATTTGTTATGTACAAGGTGGATTAGGGAAATGTTTTTTTTGTAAGATTGATAATCTTAAAGGAGAGTCTATAACTTGTATATAATTCAATTACTATAATACAAGTGATTTTTCTTTCGTGTGGTGGGTTTTTATCCCGTAAGGGTTTTCCCATGTAAATTTGGTGTTCAATTGTGTATGTGTTTATTTCTCTATTCGATTATTGCTTTCATGTGCATCTTAATGAACTATAATTGCAAAGTTTAAAGAAATTTCTACATTCTTATCTAATTTTTTACATTAGGAGAGTTTGTTCCACACCTTAAGCTTTCCTTACAATTTAGAGCATAGTATCCACTATGACTTCTCCTAGACTCAAAATTCTAAACTCTCTTTTTTCAGCCATGAAATCCCCTTTATAAAACAAGGGAGAAACAAGAACTTGGTTGAATTAAATTTTCACTTTCATTTAGTTCATTTCAAAACCCTAATTCTAACTAACTCCTCAAAGAACTCCCCAGGTGTTTTCATATGCAATCATTTGAGAACAAGGGAGGACAAAAAGGAAAAAAATATGTGCAAGATACCAGTAGTTCCTATCATAGCATTCATTGTTGAAATAAGAAATATTCCACACATATCTTCTAGAGGAATTACACATTAACATGGGAAAGCAAAAGAAAAAACCATGGACACATGAAAAAAAATACCTCCTATGCAAAGACCATGGTGTCATCAAACACTAAAACAAGGTGGTGACCTAGAGTCATTGACATTAGAGAATGCCCAACCACTCCTTGTCTTCAATGAAATTAGAGGGATCATCACCATGTCATCATCAAAGCTCCCATGCAACACTAGAGAATGGACTTACTGACCATAGTCTAAGTCAGTATCAACCCCATCATCCAAAGGAGTATTAGAAATCACAATAGGAGAGTTGTGTTTTCCCAAATAAACCCTATGCCTTTTCTCAAATTTTCCTAGCCTTCCTCACTAGTTGTGCTAGTTCCTTTCCTTTCAATTCAATCACTTCTCCTGGAAGGGTCCTATTTCTTAAGTGTTAAGTACTTTGTACAATTTATTTCTTCTTATGAACTTTATCCCTCCTTTTAACCTTTGAAACCTCAGGAGAAGCCATGAATTCTTGCTCAATTATATCTTCATGAAACTCAAACACATTGAGACAACTAGACCTTCTAATAGGCTGATTTGTCACACCAGTTTTCTAAATTTTTAAAACAAGCATAATTTAACAATTCAAAACAAAACTATAAGGAAATACACCTACAACCTAGAAAATTGTGACAAACCCATCAGATAAATTCCTAACCAAATTGGAGAAACCATTTTGAAACAAAGCTACTAAGGACAAGAAAATTGAACTCAAGATAAATCAACAGCCTCTTAGTCCACCTCACACTTTGTCTCACATGCACTGCAAACTCAAAAGACGGTGAGAATGAATAGCAATCAACTTGCATTAAATACAAAATTTCAGCATGTAGAATTAATGATTCAAGGACTCCTTGTACAAGAAAATTGGTAACTTAAAAGTTCAAATTTGAATCTGGGTCGTTGATCTTAAAACAATTAAAATTTCTTCTAAGGTTGCCATGAGCATTATTTTTCAATCATTATCAACTTGCTCCTAGAAAACAATAATGCTATCTCAAATGTTACCACATTCTTCTCTAACCTTGATCAATCATATATGATATGAAAATTAGCATGTATCACTAACCTAATCCATGCCTTTTCATTTATATCAGTGGAGTACATGAGACCAGTCTACTTTTGTGAGAGAAAATTTACTTATATGCTTCATCACTCATCATTCATCCTCCTCAACTTCTAGGGTACAATCAATGATGAAAGTATTTATGCAATGATTTTTACTCTATTGGATCATCCTATTTTAAAACTTCATCAATGGTTCTCTAGTCCTCTTGCTACCTTTCTTTTTTCTTTATACTAAATCCTCAAGATCCTATCACATTCGCCTTTCCATGTAGTAGTTATCACTTGTCACTAATTTACTTCATCCTTGCCTAGCTCTATTATCAATTCAAGTGTTTTATGCAATGAAATCTTAGCCTTTGGATCTACAACCCTTTCCCTTATCATGTTCGTTCCTCCATTGTGCATCACCAATTCAAAATTTGCACTTAGGATCCTATCAAGGACTATAGATCCAGTGGAGGCAATCGATTTAGATACATACACCTACATAAAAAAAAAATGGCACAAAAGGGATCACTCATAGGATCTCATCATTTTAGCAAAAGAAACCCTTTTTTAAGAGAACAACATCACTTGTCACTAATTCAAAACTTAAGTTCATAAATGAATTTGTGATTAGTGATAAAACATAAGGCCATCACTCATTGCTAATTTACCTCATACAATTTTAGAACAATTAGTGATGAGAGGGTTTACAAAGTTTACAATGCGAATCTTAGATCGCTAATTTGGAACTTAGCATTTAAAACATATCTGTGACCATGTGATATAAAGAAATTACATCATATCACTCATCGTTGGCCCAAGCTTATCATTTTATCATCATCCATGATGAAATATAAGAACAAAAGGACATAAGCATCACTCATCTCTGTTATCATTTTATCGTTGGCCCAAGCTCAAAATTGATTAGCAATGAGCGATATCAAAGAAAATATTGTTCCATTGCTCGTTACCAATTCAAGATATGTACCTATGAAGAAATCAGTGATGATTGATATGTAAGGAGGGTCATCAAGAATTAAGTGGAAACTTTGAGCACATGCACTTAATTTGTTCTAATGAAGGGGATACCCTAGGATGATATTAGAATAATAAGCTCAATACTTCTAAATCATGAAATAAAAAGGATGTAAAGGCCAAAAGATCCTTTATTTAATCTTCCAAGATGGGAATTTTAGACCTACGCAAGAGAGGTTGGTCCCTTGATGACATTGATAGACATGAAAGTTCTATATGACCAGATACAGGCACCATGTGGTTAACAACAAAATAGAATGTTACAAGCAACTAAAATGAACAAAATCCTTGACCCCCATATAAGAACCCTATATGAGATGGAACAAAGGTTTTAGATGAAAATAAAAATCCTTAGTGTTCAAAATAAGAAATTCAAATTTTGAAAAATTTGAAAGTGCCATTAGTGGCTCTTTCTAGGGACAATTGTTCCTTAGTGAACAAAGCAAGAATTCAGAGTAGGTGCCTGCTTCATTGGGCAACAGAGTCAAGAGGTCAACTCTTCCCCAATTGCTCTTGGTTTGACATGTCAAACTATATTTGATGGTGCAAGGCCACCAAAAACTATAGGTCTCTTCTTACCTCTGTCATAGAAAAATTTCTTATCACACCTCATTGAATCCAATCTAAAAACATGACTACAACATGCTTGACTAAACATGCTAATGCTTCTTAATAGCTCAACATATATAATATTATCAACAAATTCACAACTATCATGCATCTAAGAATTAGGAATACCCTAAAAATACTGATTTTCACATGGCAACAATTCATAATATTTATCATTAAAAAGATTTTCATTATGAAAACAACCTTCTTCAATGTTTCCCCATCACCACATTTTAAGAAAATTTTATCCAACTAAAAAACCCAACACTCATACTCTGCCATATGGTTGGTACTATCAAGCTCAATTTTATTATTAGTGTGCATGTCAAAGGTGGAATATTTAAAAGAACTAATCAAAATATTATGCACATCATGCAAACCATCTCCAAGTTTATATGAAGAATACACTCATTTATTGGAACATATTGTTATTGTGCCCCATCATGCTAGTGTAGAGAAGCATGAGGAATCTCTTCCCTATCCTCATCCTTACTCACTTTGATTCCTTCTGAACATAACATGTTAACATCTTCCGCATTCATAGCTTGTTCAAAAGTGAGCAATTCTGGTTCAAAAAGTCTTTGAAATCAGCCCCCATATCCATATGAAAATATTCATAACTAGGCTCATCTAAAATAGGAAACAAATATTTATCCAAATCTGCATTAAAACTTTCAAAATTTGGCTTATTAGATACACTAACTTCTTGGTCATCTACTATTTCTAACTCATCAAGACATATTTCTAAACTTGCATCATTAAAATCAAATAATTGTTTGTCATTACCCACATTATCACCATGCTGATTGACTAGTTCATAATTGGAAGGATTTAACCAAATACGTATACATCATATTTTGTGTATTAAAGGCTATCATCACTGCCAAAGTCTATATGAACAACACACAACAATTAAGGGTTGCTTACAATATGTTTATACTTTTGATATTCAGTGGTCAATAGATTTGAAATTTGTTGACTATTGAATAGCTCATTATCCTGATCCATTCTTTCAACCAATTTCTCTTCTTGACTTCTACTAGAACTGTATGCATTACCAAGCTATAAATCAGGGTATATCATGATATCACTATTAGAAAACTCAATGGAATGATCACAAACTAGGTTTTCCCAATCATAGTAAATTGAATTACCAATAACCTTTTCAAAAGCATGATTACAATCTGTCTTAGAGGAAAGGTTATCCATTTTTTCATTCTTTCCTACTCCTAGGTTATTATGACAACAATCTACATCTTCTTTCACTTCAACATTGGACTAGGTTTCATTATTGAGTTGGTCATTCACATCTTCTTGAGGATAGAGACAAATATTTTCTTTGTTATGAACAACAATGGTAGACATTGTAGTACTCTTAACTTCTTCCTTCTCAAGCATGCACTTGTTTGTATCTAAAACTAGAGACATTTGACCACTTATATCTATACAGCTAATGATTTCTTTAGCACATTTACCCACAATTGAAGACATCAAACTTTGCACATATTCATTCTTCATTTTTCCATATTATCTAAACATGTGTAAGCCATTTGCAGACTCAATTTTAAAATCCTTTAACAGTGCACTAGATCCCTCCTCAAAAGCTTCAAAATACAAATGAATGCAATTTGATGAACTAGGTCTGAAATTTTTTTGGATTAGTGAAAGAGAAACAAAAAAATCTATGACTGAAAGAAATGCTTGGCTCTTCACTTTGTTTTTTAATTTTCTTTAACTTTGTGACAAGGTCAAAAGGTTCTTTTGCAAACTCTTCTCTATAAGCATCCACTAGTTTATCCTAGCAGGAAAAGGAGCTCTTAGGAAAACTTAAGTACTAGTCCCTAGCACTAGCTTCTAGAGATCTAACAAAAAATATCATCCACATATCCTAATCTCTAAATGAATGTTTCACCATGAAACTATAAAAACTTTGGACACGTGCATCTCCCTCACACACACTATATCCATTAAATCTAAGCATCTCCTTATAGACTCAAGATGGCATACTTTTAACCTTGTAATAAATCCATGATAAGTCTAATTGTTCATACAATGAATCAAGAGAATTAAAAAAAGGTGCAACATGCTTATCTCTCAACTAGGCTTGTAAAGAAATCAAGTTCCTTTTGTTCATCTCTTTAATTCCCTTATTAAACATAGCTTTCCATTTTTTGCTTAGCCTAGGCTTGTTCATACTTGGGTTTATGCACTTTTTGGCATCAACCATTTGTGGATTTTCAAGCTTATGAATCTTCTTGATAATATGCATCAAAGTTTCTAATGGCATGTTTATTTCTCTTTGGTAATCCATGGATGTATGCAAATCTGGGTTTAACTAGTTGTGCATAATCATAACCATGCCATTATGAAGGATCACTAGGATAGTTTCTAATATGCTAGTAACTCATGCCTGGATCATATGATAATGCAAATGGATATAAAATCCTAATATATACAACTTTATTTTAATCATCCATACTTGAAAATTTGTGAATATTCTGACAAACACTTTAAGTGGAACAATAATTGTATTTGAATATGACAAGTTCAACAAATGAAAATATGTAGAGAACCATGTACCTTCACACCTCCAATTTTTGCAACTTTGAATAGAGCATTTTCAAGTTACAATAACAAATAGTAGCCCTTCATGCATATAAATTGTAGAGCAGAGTCTCCACCTCTTCAACAAGAGGAAAAAACCTTTGAAGCAAGGATATCTTTCTCTGAGTTCTTCCAATAGGCTCACTTTCTGATGATTTTGAATTTAAATCAAATTGTATATTTGGAGCTTCTTCAATATTTGAACTAGATGCTCATTCCATTTTGACTCCTCTAAAATGGTCTTTAACAAATTTGCATCAAAGATACAAAGTGTCCCTAGCGGAGTCACCTTTTTTATTGGTTATTTTTTAAGAACCAAACTTAATCTCAATCCTAGCCTATGAATTTTCCACAACTCAATTATCAACAAGGTCAAGGATTGGCCAACACTTAAGTAAAGTAATTAATACTTCACTTCTTCTCTTTAGGCTCTATGAAACCCAAGGAGGGTAATCCCATGCATACTCATAATGCCTCACATTAGGTCAAGATTATTTCCTTACATAGATACATTATCACAAGAACCTCACCTTATCAAAGGCTGAACACACCTCAGATAGAAGTGTTACTCATTTCAAAGAATGCACTTATATACTTAAATTTGGGGTGATGTAGTTTAGAGTATTTCATGAATCCTTCTTCATCTTGAAACCTAAGCCAGATTCAATACTAGCTCAATTGACCATAAGATAAATTAATAAAACAATTAGTACATTATCTTAGGGAGAAGAAGAGTTATAACTTGTACTCAATCGGTAATACAATTATGATTGACCTTCAAAAATTAATGGACTATTAGAATGCCATTTTGTAATATCTAACTCACTATGTTTCAAAATATCGCTTCCTTTCTAAATTCTATCTCCTTTTCTCACAAACTACTTACCTCATTTTAGAATTTAATCAACTTATTAAATAGATGCATAAAACAAGTTCCTCCATTTGGTGCAAATGACAGAAGACAAATTAAATAATAATTAACAACTTTCATAACTTGGAAGAAAATACATAGGAGAGCAACATTTTAGAACTAAAATTCTTCTTCGTTTATGATATTGCTTTGTAAACCATCTATAAGATCTATATACAAAATAAGATTCACCTTAGATTTTATTTTGATATATCTACTAAAGTATCTATTTACATTCTATTATGCTAGTTAGAGCATAGTATCCACTGTGACTTCTCCTAGATGCAAAATTTTGAACTCTCTTTTTTCAGCCATGAAATCCGCTTTATAAAATAGGGGAGCAACAAGCACTTGGATGAATTACAATTTAACTATCATTTCAATTCATTTCAAAACCTTAATTCTAACTGACTCCTCAAAGAACTCCCTAGGTAGTTTCATACACAATCATTTGAGAATAGGGGAGGACAAAAAGTAAAAAACATGTGCAGGATATGAGTAGTCCATGTCACAATGTTCATAGTTGAAACAAAAAAGATTCCACACATATCTTTTGGAGGAATTCCACATTAACATGGGAAAGTAAAAGACAAACCATGAACACATGAAAATAAATACCTCCCATGCAAAGACCATGGTGTCATAAAAAACTAAAACAAGGTGGTGACCCTATTCAAAGTCATCGACATTAGAGAATGCTCGACTGCTCCTTGTCCTCAATGAAATTCAAGCAATCATCACCACATCATTATCGGAGCCCCCATACGACACTAGAGAATGGAGGTATTGGCCATAGTTTGAGTCAATGTCAACGTCATCATCCAAAGGAGTATCAGAAAGCACAATTGGAGAATTGTGTTATCCCAGATAAACCCTATGACGTTTCTCTTTTTTCTTGGCCTTCTTCACTAGTTGCACTAGTTCCTTGCCTTTGCACTCGACCACTTCTCCTAGAAGGGTTCTATTTATCAAGCGGTAAGTACTCTACACAATTAATTTCTTCCTATGGCCTCTAGCCCTCCTTTTACCCTTTGAAACCTTAGGAGCAGCCATGGCTTCTTGCTCAGTTATATCTTCATGACACTCAAACATATTGAGATGACTAGACCTTCTAATAGGCTGAATTGTTGCAATAGTTTTCCCCATTTTCAAAACAATCTGAATTTAACAATTCAGAACAAAAGTATAGGGAAATATATCTACAACTGAAAAAATTGTGACCAACCTATCAAAGAAATTCCTAACCAAATTAGAGAACCTAGTTTGAAACCAAGCTACTAAGGACAAGAAAATAGAACTCAAGACAAATCAATAGCCTCTTCCTCCACCTCACACTTCATCTCACATACACTACAAACTAGAAAGATGGTGAGAATGAACATTGATCAACCTATATTAAATATAAAATTTGAGCATGTAGAATTAATGATTCAAGAACTCCTTGTGGGAACGAATTGGTAACTTAACAGTTCAGCTTTGAATCTAGGCTATTGATCTTAGAATAATTAAAATTTCATCTAAGGTGGCCATGAGCATCATTTTTCGACCATTATCAACTTGCTCCTTGAAAAGAATGATGTTATCTCAAATGCTGCCATGTTCTTCTCTAACCTTGATTAATCATATGTGATTTGACAATTAGCATGTATAGCTAACCTAATTAATGTCTTTTCATTTATATCGGTGAAGTAAATGAGACCAATCTACTTTCTTGAGAGAAAATTTCCTTATATGCTTCATTGCTCATCACTGATCATCCTAAAATTCTAGGGTAGAATTAGTGATGAAAGTATTTATGCAATGATTTTTAGTCCATTGGATCATCTTGTTTTAAAACATCATCAACGGTTCTCTAGTCATCTCACTGCCTTCATTTTTTCTTTATGCTAAATCCTCAGGATCCTACCACATTGCCTATTCCATGTAGTAGTTATCGGTTGTCCCTAATTTACTTGATCCTCACCCAACTCTATCAATGATGCAAGTGTTTTATGCGATGAAATCTCAGCCCTCAGATCTATGGTACTTTCCCTAATCACATTTGTTCCTCCATCATGCATTTCCAATTCAAACTTTGCACCTGGGTTCCTATCAATGACGGGAGATGTACTGGAGGCACCATATTTAGATACATACACCTACATAAAAATCAATGGCACTAAAGGGATCTCTCATAGGATCTCATCATATTAGCAAAAGAAACCCTTTTTTAAAGAACAACATAGCTTGTCGCTAATTCAGAACTTAAGTTTAGAAATAAATTCATGATGAGCCATAAAACATAAGGCCATCGCTCATTGCTAATTATCCTCATATAGTTTGTGAGCAATTAGCAATGAGAGAGTTTAGAAATTTTATAATACGCATCACGGATCGCTAATCTAGAACTTAGCATTTAAAAAATATCTGTGATCATGTGATATAAAGGAAATTACATCATATCGCTCATCACTAACCCAAGCTTATCATTTTATGACCATCTACGATGAACTATAAAAACAAAAGGAAAGAAGCATCACTCATCGCTACTACAAATTTGAAGGCTCAAAAGCCATTAGCGATGAGCGATATCAAAGAAAATACCATTCCATCACTCATCACCAATTCAAGCACTAACTCATTTGACTACAAAATCTAACGAAACTGTCTGATGAAATATGTATAATTTGATATATCATCGGGTGCTTGTAAAATTTGATGTGTAATTTTCAATTTTTTGATATTTTATCCCTAACGTTCATCGAAATTTCCACAAACTCAGGTTTGTCGAAATGCCAACTATCATTTTCGTTGAATTTTTGACAAACATGAAAAATAGAAAACAATCAAATTGTGGCCAACATAAAGAAAAGTGATTTTGCGCCTGATTTATTGTGACAGTGTTTTGCTCTACATGAGATAGTTTGTGGAGAACTAAGGATGATTTTCTTGGGAAAAATCATAAAAAATTCAAGAAAATATCGCTAGGTTGATGGTAGTCATTGTCATTTTGCAGAATTCAGTTGTGAAGTTAGATTTGTAGTTCCAAGTTTGAAAATCATATTTTAAAGCAACATCTCATCAGATTTCAATTTTAGAGGTTTAGGGTTTTGAGAATTTCATGTCCAGATTTTGTTGTGTGGAATCACCATAAGATCACAACCAAGGAACAAATTCTTATGACTGTAATTATGTGATCCATAACTCTATTGGTCATGTGGCACAATTGTGCTATAACAAATACATGATGCATTCATGTGTGACCCAAGTTTAATGTGGCTATGTTGTGATAGAAATGGAGGCACTCGTATAATGTAGTTAATTTAGGTTGTATAATGTAGGTGTCAATCATCATTGGGTGCATTTAGGTTGTCTCAAGTTTAATAGGTTAGGATGTAATTATAGCATGATTGAAGAGTGATTACCTCTTGCTTCAATAAAGAGCCTATAACTCTGGTTGATATGTAGAGTCATTTTGTTATATCAATTATGTAGTGCATTCAAGCACAACCCATGTTTAATGGGGTATTCTAGAGAGTCATCAAGATTTTCTAAACCTTATGAATGTTACTTGACATATATCTGCATAATCTCAAATTCCTTCAGAGGCTTTTGAAGTATCAATGTATCCTATATAGGGTTTAGAATGATTTCTTTTAATTAAAAAAATAAATAAATGATGTATTTCCCTATAATTAGATAATGTGGAGATCTCTAAATCTACCCCAACACACTATCCTCTTTGGCATTATATTCATTACTCTAGCTACTAGGGTTTTGCATGTGGCATCTTTAATATCTTCATGACTGTGGCTTTTAAATAGATCTCAATATTTTCTTTAAACCTTTTCATGGTAACCCATGAGTTCTATAATCCACCTTCAATCTCTTCTAAGAATGGTGTCTTAAGCTAGACTGCATAGTATGCATATAAGGCAAGTCCTTCATACTTTCCATTGTTCCAAACCACCACTCACTGCCTTGCTTAAAATGTTGCCTCCATAAGCACAATAGCATGTTTTAAAATCATGGTTGCCAGTGATTGACCATTAAGGTAACCACTTTCATCATGAAGATACAATGATATTTTTGTCTTCAAACTCAAGGCATTATGCAAGATAACATTGTGAATTTTTTGTTGTGTACGATTTGATTTTCTTGCACATTTACTACTTTGCTAACTTCCTTTAAGACTAGGTATTGCACCCTCAGCTGCAATCTCAAACAACTCACTCACTATCACTTGAAGATTCCTTTCATGAGCATCCTTCTATAAAATAAAACTATGCCCTATAGACTGCCTACTTACTATAGGGGACTCATTGTTTCATGGTATTATAGTTCTTAAGATCCTTCAACCTTATTGACACTACTTCACAGTCCACAAGGTATTATTCACTATTCTCCTATCTTTGATGAGTATCAAAACACTACTCAAACATGCAATCCACTACCTCCATTATGCATTAATGGCTTAGAAGAAACATTGAACCTATGATTACCACTATTACCTCATTTGGAAAGTCATTCCTTGATTGCATTTTCCTTCTCTAACACTACCAAAAGCATTTGAAAAACCCTTAAGGTTAGCAAGGGGGTAAGGAAACTCACTATTAAAATATCCACTTTACTATGCAAGTTTTGAGCTTTATTATCTTGTCACTCCTCAACCTCTTTTTGACTGTCACATCTCAAGTGACTGCCATTATTCTTACCGTAGATTGCATTTACAAATGTCACTAAGCTACATAGTGTGCTTGTTATTGGCTACAATCTTTAGATTGCAAGATTTGTTATTACCTACAATGTCTCAATATTTTTGGTATTGCAATCTCACTAATCCACTATAGTTATTGTTTATGTTTCTACGGAGGCCTAGGGTTTGTACCCTAATCATGCTCTTACCAATGCTTTTGTTGTTTTTTATTAGGGCTCTCTCAATGTTGAGGGCCTTAGGGATAAGATCATCATAAGAAGTGAGAAATTGCATTTTTAACTAAAAGGATAAATCCATATTGACATTAGCAATGATGATTCTGACTTGTTGCTCCTTAGGAATGGGTCACTTGCTCTTACTAGCTCACTACCTCCATTGTTGTAGGAAGTTTGCAATCAAGTTCAATATTCTGATTTAGGAGTCTTAACGATTGAAAATCATAGTAAAATCAGAATTTAATATGTTTTGGAATTAGCATTTTAAAGTTTTTTTTTGGTCATTAACTTTATACTATTTTCTCTTTTGCAGGGGTGGTTGCATGCAAAAAAAATTTGGTGTAAAATATCATAATTATTAAATTATGTTACTTGTCTATGAATAAAAATTATTGGAGTGTGAGTTTGATATTTTTTGAAGATCTAAATAGTCAAGCTTAGTAAAGAAAAATCATGTTAAATAATATTAGTCAAAAACAAAACGAAGAGACACTTGATGGATTGTGGGGTAGATTGAAAAGAAAGGGTGATGGGAAATGTTATTGTCCTTGCAATAATTGCAAGGGCTTAAAGATGAGATGACTTTTAATCACAATATCTGAGAAACATTGTAGGTAGCATGGTCACATTGAAGGGGGGCATGATTATTATCCATTAGTAAGTTGTTCATTATATGTGTTTATATTGATTGAATTTGTAAATATTTATATCGTTTTAACATTATATATATATAATCACTTGATCACGATCACGGTTTATTTGTGTCTATCATTATTATAAAGGTGAGACCCCCTAGGGAAGATGATATGGATTATCACGGCCCAAAGAATGTTGTTTTGCAAGTAGACAAACATGGAGTTGTGAATATCGAAGATGAAGTTAATGATCCTATTGAAGAAGATGATCATGCACCAGAAAACACAGTTGAAGATGATGGTACGAATACATTGATCCATGACACATTTAGTGGCAGATTTGATCATGATGATCAAGATAACTTTGATGATGTTTATGATTTACCTATACTTCAGAAGGCATACGAGGCCCTTTATGAGGGGTCCCAAACAACTCTTCTCTCTGTTGTATTGTTGTTGTTAAACTTGAAGGTTATGAATGGTTTATCAAACTATAACTAAGGGTTTATTTTGGGATTAGATTAATGATGTTAGCAAAGACTAAAACCCAAAGTAATTACAAAATACAATGGAAGTAAATGAAAGAACGATTATACCTGTTAATCGTTGAGACTTCCATGCTTCACTTTTGTAACAACTTCTAGCTTGCTAGTTGATGTGTTGCCCTCAGATTCATTGTGCGAGCAATCCTTGACAAAGTCCTACACCAAGCTTTGAAAGATTTGATTGAAGTCTAAATGCCTAATGCCTATGATTGACAATGCCTAAAAAATGATAAGACTTAATCAGATAAAGACAATGAATGTTGCAATTGCTATGAATAAATCAAAGTGATGTCAATGCATAAATATGTAATGTGTCTATGTCTATGTCCATGTGTAATATGTTTGTGTAATCGAAAAATGAGAGGAAAATGACATTTTATAGAAAATGCCATTTTGAATGGACAGATGAGATGAGAGATTGAGAAAATGCCCTAGAATCAATGGTTAAGATTCAAAATGGAAACTCTCAATTAGGGTTAGGGAAAAATGCCCAAATGTGTGAATAAGATTCAATTAAATAAATTAAATCAAGAATGAATGTGATAGTTGAGATGAAATTAGCAAAAATTAGAAGATAAGAAGACATGATTTTAGAAAATCAGTAATTTTAGAAATTACTTGATTTGTAGAAGAATATTTCCATTTTGAATTAAATTAATTCAAAATATGGATTTTGTGAGATAATGAGTAATTGATTTTTGAAATTAATTACTAAAAGAATAATTAGTTAACTATGTGAGACATTTTTTAAATAAATTGTTTTATTTAAAAATAAAGAAGTGTCACATACAACAACTAAATAATTAAAATAATTATTTAATTTAGAAGAAGTGATTAATTAATTAAATAAATTAGCAAATCTATTTAATTAAAAGAGAGGATTTAGGAATTAGTGACATATTGAATAAATATATTAAAATATATTTATTTGATAATTAGGAGGACATTGATGACAAAGATTAATTAAATAAAATGAGAATTTATTTAATTATGAGTTGAATTTAGATAATTAGTGACACATTAAATAAATATGATTTATTTTTTTAATAATCAGGAAGAATAGAAGACCTTGAATAAATTAAATAATTGTGAATTATTTAATTAATAGTTGAAGATGGGTTAGGAACATAATTAAAGTGTCATAATTATGCTAGGACGAAAAAAGTGGTAAAATAGTGCTCATAGGCCTAGGTCATTTTTAGGTGTCTATATTTTCCCCTCTTTGTCATAATGCCGCTTGTCACATTGTGATAAAGAAGACAAATCAAAAATATGTCCCAGTGTAAAATACGATGAGGAAGAATGATGAGGAGGGTAGCGGTATGCCCCCTCAAGAGGAAAGACGGGTTCCAAGAACATGGGTGTGCTCTCGATTTGGATGAGAAGACTAGATTATGAAGAGACAAAGAAATGTTAGTGCAAAAGATATGGATGATGATATGGATGCAATGCCTATATGAGACGAGTGAGAGAAGATGAAAAGACAAAAGGAGATGCATGTTAGTTCCTAGACCAAATCCTTCAAAACATTGCCATATGACTTTTTATATTTATTTCTCTTAATCATCATTGGGTGGTAAAAATGACACAAATGAACAATAAACACCATGATATGATGTAGACCAAGGTGTGCAAGGTCATCCACTTGAAAAAGAAATAGTCACAGACAAGGAATGTCCTAACTCATAGTAAGGGTCATGTTGCCCCAGTCTTTTTGTCAAGACAATCCACATACAACAGTCAAAGAAAATAAAATAGGCTAGGAGACATCATCACACCTCTAAATCCTTCACAGGACATCCTTGAGGTAGCTAGTAACATGACCAAAAAGACAAGATAGTAAAAATATAAGACAAAATAGCCAAGATAGTAAAAAGATAAGACAAGATAGACCAAAAAGATTAACAACCATTTTATTTTGTTTGCCAATGTTTGTTTGCCAAAGATTGATTTCTTGTCCATTTGACAATTTTGACAGTTTAAGAGTTTTACCAATTTGATGGTGTTGACAGTTTGATAGGGCCTATTGTCAGGAAAGACACATCCTAAAAAAGGCAAAAGACATTTTGATGAGGTCCAAATTTGAGAAGGAAACATCTTGAAGAGGACCAAAGAGTGACGAGACTGACATTGTTTTGACTAATATGTTTTAGCAAGTTGATTGATGTTGACTGTATGATTGATTGGACCGTGTTGTCTGATTTTGACCAACTTTGACATTGAAATTTCGAATGACTATCTTGTGTCTGAGTTTGACTATGTCTGACTTACTTGACTGATGTGACAATTGTGACAAATTCCATGATTTTATTTGGACTAACCTAAAAGGACTGACCTAATGTCTCGGGGACTCATCAACTGATGGCCTTGCCTACGTAGCAAATGCGCAGAGACAACATAGTTTGACAATGACATGGAATGACTGAATTTGACTCCATTTTTAGGATTTTTTCATTGATTTGGATGTTTTTATGTTTTTCTTCAGGATATTTTATGATTTTTAGGTCTTTCTTTAGGACATTTTATGATGTTTTTGGTCTTTCTTTAGGACATTTTATGATGTTTTTGTCTTTTTGTTATTTTATGATTTTTTTGGATTTTGACATTTAAGAGAATCATGACAAATGCATATGACAGATGCCTACACATGAGAATCCAAAGAAAAACATGAGTGTGCCCCTAGTCAAGCTTAATACCAATTGACAGGTGATGACAACATTGTTTGATGTGGGAAGGATGCATCCCGAAACAACGTAAGGATGATGATGATAATGTGACAAAAGTATGGAGGTCTACAGTCGGGCCAGGAATGGAGTCAAGTAAAATTTTGGATAATGTGCTTGTATGGATTAGACTCGTTGCATTTGGAATGACTTGGTTAGGACTAGATGGGATGATGATTATCCTTAGGCCATTTGACAAGGGAAAGCCATGATAGGTGATAGGCATGAAAGGATAGGGGATGGCCTTAGTAAAAGATGAGAGACATGAGACTAATGGAATTGTTATATGATTTTC
This sequence comes from Sequoia sempervirens, assembly GCA_007258455.2. NCBI lineage: Eukaryota > Viridiplantae > Streptophyta > Pinopsida > Cupressales > Cupressaceae > Sequoia > Sequoia sempervirens. The sequence continues at coordinate 361,693,196 of VDFB02086081.1, forward strand.
AAGGACTATGTCATATAAGGACAATAAGACTATGATGGTCAATGACATGATGTTTTGTGAATCATGTATGACCAAAGGATAGACATGTCAAGAGTTTTTCCAAAGCATTATTTATGTGTGCTAGTTTTATGTCAAGACCGAGATAGGTGGGAATGATATGGATTAAATGGTCAGATGCCAATGCCAAGAGGAAGGTCTAGGAGATGAGATGATTTTCCCCCAAGTGTAAGAGTCCACATAGATGATTTATTTTACACATGACGCCTATTTGCCAGGTTTTCATCATGGTACTTATCCAAGGCTCCTGTTTGCCAAGTTTTCACCATTGGATGAAATTTTTCTCTTTACTATTTTCTTGACTTTTTAAATTTTTTTGGTGTCACCAAGATGCCTATTTGCTAGGTTTTCATCAAGGTGACAATTTTTTCACATTTTTCTTTTTTTTTGTATTTCTAATTTTGCAAATAGCCTAGATGCTTTAGATGACCACTAACTATTTTGAATCCACTGACGGTGTCGATGTAGAGGCTGGTGCCATGATATGCCAATAATGACCTTGTTGAATTAGTTGTCTTATCAAGATCATAGTGCTTGTATACAACTGATTGATGTCATTGTGATCCTTTCTGATATTAGAGTTGGCCTTATCAGAATATGCACATCGTGATAGAGTGCCATGAGGGTCCTTGTGGTAAAGAGTTGCTGCTAAGATGTGACAAATTTGTGACATGGGATCATTGGACTTTAGATGAGATGTAGGGTTATGACGAATGATGGTAGACGTGGAAATATTGTTTGGACGTTTAGATGAATGACTTTTTATTTTCCAAACTTGGGATGGTGTTTGGAACCAACACTTTTAGATGCCTTGTTTGATGACCATTTTGAAGGAGGTGGACATTTGTTGTATGTGGGAGTCCTCTTGTCTTGTGGCTCCACATTGAGATTGACTTTTGTATTTGACTTGGTGTCTTTGTTTGATCCATCTTTCTTTGGGATCCATTTTAATTTCATTTATCCACTTGTCCTTTTGTTTGATTCAATGGCCTTTGACATTTGATTTTGATCTTTTGACTTGTAAGAGTTTTGTTTTTGTTGGCTCCAAAGGGAAGGTTTATTTATGATGGAATGACAGTTCATGGTGTGGGTGGAGGGGGTGTTGGCAGCAATCTTATGACAAGGATTTCTCATGGACTCCATTTTGATGTTTGTATCTAACAAAGTTTCCCCCAATATCGAGGAGGAACCACTGACATTGTTTGATTTACTAACTGAGGAATAGCCAAGACCTTGATGTCTCTAATTTTTTTGAAGCTATATTGGTTACAAAATGCCTTGCTCGTGTAAGCCTAGTCCTTTGCCTTGATATTGCATGCTTTGACAAATTCTATTTGCGATGGGGTATTTGTTGTTTTGAAAGCAAGATGCTAACCCATGATTAGGTATGTGGATACTATCACTTGTAATATTTTTGTCTATAAGAAAGCCTGCTCTGACAAAGATAGATGACCCTAGTTGATAAAGTGTCTTAGCTTTATTGTCATGTTGGACATATTCCTGACTGATATCTTTCATTTGATCATGTGACATGTTACGTTTAGATGATTCTGTTGTTGTTTCCAAGGAAATGTTGAAGCCATCATTATGTTTATTGTCATAGAGTCCAATGATTTTAGTTATAACTTGATCATATGCAAGCATGTCCCTAGTGGAAGATTGTTGTTCTAGAGGAATATCGTCTATGTGTCCCATGGAGGCAAGTGTCTCATCTTGGAAAGTGTCAATAATCAAGGCCTTAATAGGTTCGGAAAGTGTTTGATCATGAATGGGATAAAGGTCAAGGAGTCGATCCTTTTTGATGTATTGGTCCATGGTAGTGTCTTGGTCCAAGATGGGGTTGTTATGGATGATACAATCAGAAATAGGGTCATGGGATGGACTACCTTGTTCTTGACATGAGGGTGACATTATAATGCCATGCTTTGGCCTTTCATTTGGACATGTATCCTCAATTTTATTAAATGGGATTTGACTTTGAGTAATGATAGAATTTTCATGGCTAGATGTGGCTTGTAAGGGGGTGATTTGAAAAGGATTAGGAGAAGACGTGGGGACTTGAACGGTACTAGTATGTGAAGGACTAGGATATGACATGGGTGCTTGCATTGGACTAGTATGTGAAGGACAAGGGTATGCTGTTGAGACTTGGACCGGATATGACATGGAGTCTTGGATTGGATTAGGATGTGACGGTATAGGATTTGACATGCGGACTTCGACCAGATATGCCATGCAGTCTTGGACTAGATTAGTGTAAGGTTGACTAAAATAGGACATGGAGACTTGGACTAGATTGATATGGTATGATGTGGGGACTTGACATCAATTGGTAGATGGTTGATAAGGCATGTAGACTTGGACGAGATTGATAGGTGAAGGGTTAGAATATGACATGGAGATTTGGAATGGACTAGTTGATAGTTGGCTTCATTTGTCAAGGTTAGGATAAGGGTGATAAGTGGACATTTGTTGTGAATTACTGGTAGGATTTATCTCAAGTGACTGTTGATGGTGAGGGTAGATAGATGGAGGTGGAAAAGTATTTATGTCAAATCCTTGTGGTAACTTATCCCCTTGGTCCAAAAGCATGGCTAAATACCTTTGAGGGTCGTGTAAGACTGAGTTTTCTATGAAGGAGACTATATCAAGATTTTTCATTGCAACTTCTAAGTCTTCTACATATACTCATCCATTTTGGTCTCTTTGTATGAATGGTTCATAAGGGTTTTGTGATGAAGATGGAATGTTCATGGAAGATTGAATGTTCATGTTGTGAAATGGGTCAGAAAAATTCCAATGTTTGTTTGTGTCATAAGTGTTATTATCGAGGTTGGGATTGAAATCTTGTCCAAAGTTTTCCATTTGTACTTTCTATCTTTGAAGCCTAGTCTCAACAATACAAAGGGGTTGCTTAGATAAGGATGGCAATAATGAAAACTAAATGTGAGGATGATGAAAACCTATGTTTTTTTTAATTTTTGATAAGGATGAAAATGCAAGACTATGCTTCCTAAAATGTCAAATAGGATGACTAGGTGATGATAGTGTTTGTCTAAGGAAATGATTGATGTAAGATGACAAGGTGATCAAAGCAAAAATGTCAACTGAGGACTAAGATGATGATGTTTGACTAAGGAATTAATGTTATAAATGCAAGGTCTAGGTTCAAAATGATGACTAAGATGAACAATGAAAAGTCTAAGTTCAAAATGAGGACTGAGATTGTTTTTTGACGTTTTGTTGAAAAGTCTAAGTTGTCTAAGGTAGATTGTTTGTGTCTAGATTTGTGAATGTTGTGTATATTTTTTGAAAATCTAGAAAACACTCGACAAGCACAATGTTTTGAATGTAAGCAAGTTCACATAAGACAAGTACAATCCTAGGTTAGGCCAGGACAATATTTGCTAGATTCCACGTGAGTTTCCCCAACCGCATATCTATAGCGTGTGAATTTAGAAGCTTGGCTACACGGGCTCCCCCTTACAGTGCACTTTCTTCTAAGGCCAACCAAGCTTCCAACCCCCATGAAACTCCCATGGAAGATTGATCACCTCTACTACAAACTGTGAAAGTGTGGATGCCTTCACACCAACCAGTGTTGCGCTAGCAAATAGAAGGTTTTTGGCTGACTACACAAAGGTGTTTAGTTTGGGACCCCCGTTTGAGTGGCCATACATGGGGCAAGAGATTAATCACTAATTAGGTGGCACTCTAGCCTAAAGATGTTAAGCTCAATAAGGTTTAAGGGAGTACTACTTTGTCTGTATTACACATCCGCACTCATAATCTTAGGTTTTCCCTTAAGATTCACATTTATATATTGGTTGAGGGTAGCTTGGCCTTAGCTTTGTTGCTGGTTTGAGTCACGTTGGGGTGATGAAATCCCTAGGCAGGCCCAATTTCTAGAGTTAGTACCCATTTCTCTTACACTCAAGATTGCTTGAAAGTGCAAGGGGAGAGGATACTCTGATATACTAAGTTATGGGGTTAAAAATAGATAAAAATGGGTCTGGTTTTCTGATCACCGAGTTTTTACAAGGTGAGAACATTCTCACCTACCATTTTGTAAACACACTCAGACATAGTAGAAAGACAAGTTAATTTTAATTGCACCAAAAGGAAATGTGTATTATACTAAGAAAAAGATAAGCACATTGTTTTGATGTTTAGTCTTTGATGTTCGAACCTACAAGACCACACATTAGTAGTTTGATAATGATCTTCAACTATCAATCTATAAAAATAGTTAGATGCATCATTTTTTTCCACTTGATCCAATGTGTCCTTTGAAATGTTTATTTTCTGCACATGCACAAAACCAACAACAAACCCTAACAAGATAATTGATCACTACTATTAGAGGGTTAGCTAGTCACAACAAATCTGATTTTTTTATAAAAAATAAATGAAAAATACAAAGAATAAATCCTATCTAAAATCTCAAGAGGTTTCCAAAAATGTAAATAAATAAGAAAAAATTGTTGTTTTGAACTTGAAATTATTTTTTTATGAAAAATCATAAAAAAATTATAAAAAATCATAAAAAAATTATAAAAAATACAAAATAGCTCTAAAAATTCTAATTTTTGGACTGGAGTCATCCGATGTAATCCCACATTTGCAAAAAAAAAATTGTGAGTAGATATACAACCATGGGTAAGATATAATCAAATCTTTTTTAAACCCCAATTTTAAAAGATCTATTGTTTGAATAATAATTGCACATCCAAATATAAAACATAAAAAATAGAACCCTATTAAAATTTAGAGAGATTTCCAGAAAGGTAAACATATTTGAAAAATTTGATTATTTGCTCTCAAAATTAATTTGTCATGAAAAACAAAAAAAATTATAAAAAATTAAAAACAAATCCAAAAAATCTGATTTTTGGAATGACAACGCGTAATTTTGTCCCCAAGCTGCAAAAAAAAATTGTGAGAAAATATGGAGCCATTTGAAACTTATGGTCAAATCTTTAAAAACTAGGGCTTTATCCACAATGATGCTAAACCTGCAACAAAAAGCAAACAAGACCTGCAACAAGAAGAAACCAACTCCAAGAATTGCTCTTTATTTGTCCAAATACGCTAGGTTCACCAATGTAACTAAGGGTTTTATTTTGGGATTAGATTAAAGATGTTAGCAAAGACGAAAACCCAAAGTAATTACAAAATACAATGGAAGTAAACGAAAGAACGATTATACCTATTAATCACCGAGAATTCCATTCTTCACTTTTGTAACACCTTCTAGCTTGTTGGTTGACGTGTTTCCCTCATATTCATTGTGTGAGCAATCCTTGACGAAGTCCTACACCAAGCTTTGAAGGATTTGATCAAAGTCTAATTACCTAATGCGTATGATTGGCAATGCCTAAACGTGCTAAAACTTAATCAAATAAAGACAATGAATGCTACAATTGCTATGAATAAATCTAAGTGATGTCAATGCATAAGTATGTAATGTGTCTGTGTTTGTGTCCGTGTGTAATATGTCTATGTAATTGAAAAATGAGAGGAAAATGTCATTTTATAGAAAATGTCATTTTGAATGGACAGATGAGATGAGAGATTGAGAAAATGCCCTAGAATCAATGGTTAAGATTCAAAATGGCAACTCTCAATTAGGGTTAGGGAAAAATGCCCAAATGTGTGAATAAGATTTAATTAAATAAATTAAATCAAGAATGAATGTGACATTTGAGATGAAATTAGCAAAAATTAGAAGATAAGAAGATGGGATTTTAGAAAATCAATCATTTTAGAAATTACTTGATTTGTAGAAGAATATTTCCATTTTGAATTAAATTAATTCAAAATATGGATTTTGTGAGATAATGAGTAATTTATTTTTGAAATTAATTACTAAAAGAAGAATCAACTAACTATGTGAGACATTTTTAAATAAATTGTTTTATTTAAAAATAAAGAAGTGTCACATTCAACAATTAAATAATTAAAATAATTATTTAATTTAGAAGAAGTGGTTAATTAATTAAATAAATTAGCAAATCTATTTAATTAAAAGAGAGGATTTAGGAATTAGTGACATATTTTTTTATTTTTTATTTTTTTAATAAAAAGGGGGCAAAAACTTTATTGAAAATCAGCAAACACCATTACAAAGGAAGCAAAGGACCGAGGTCCCAAGGGAACACAGGCTCACTGGACCAAACTAAGATAAAACAACCGACACCATCATCTATCACCATTCCCATCCATATCTTCAGCAAGAACATTCACTAAATCAAGACGGAGCTCCTGAGGAACCAACTCCCACTCCTCAATTCTCTCTCCCTCAACATGCTCAGAAGCCCATTTCACCAAACAATCAGCTGCCCTATTCCACTCCCGGGGAATATGGACAAAAGTCATAGTTTCCATCAAAGAACTAACCCAAAGAATTTGTTGCACAACCCTAGCCAATTGCTAGCTGACATCTGCCACTTTTTGCTCAATAAGCAAATTGATCAAAATCTAGGAATCAGATTCACAAACAATCTTTCTCCATCCCAAAGCATGAGCTCTCTCAAGAGCCTCAAGAATAGCCAACCCTTCCACAAGGTTGATGGTCTAGGTCCTTTCAAAGATCAAAAAGAGGAAGATCACCGAGCCCAAAGAGTCCCTACCAATTCCTCCAATACCAGCTGGTCCCAGATTGCCCCTTGAAGATCCATCAGTATTGATCTTCAAAACACCGTTAGGTGGAGGTTGCCATTTGCCATCCCTATCAATTTTTTGCTTCTTGCCGTCCTCTTCGAGCCCTTGCCAAAGCCAAAGATGACCCTTGAATCCCCAATCTCTCCACCAACTCTGTATCCCTTTTCTCCAAAGGGAATTCCACTACACACCTAGCTTCCACAGTTTCCTGAACCATGCCTAATAATCTTTGCCAAATCTGTTGCACTAGCCTCCGCTCTCTGAAAAATCCTTCGGTTGCACTCCAACCAAATCTGCCACAATAAGAAGATAGGCCCCACAAACCACATGTCTTGCAAAAAGGAGGCCACAGAAGGGGGCTGACCCATCCCCTACCAAAACTCAATCAAGGAGGAAGCATGAACACAAGGAACTGTCCAAACCCCCCACCAAAAATGCCAAAGCTGGAGGGCAAAAGAATAGCAAAAAAATGAGTAGAGTCCTCCTCATTAGCCCCACACATAACACAAACAAAAGGACCATGGAAACCTCTCTTCTGAATGTTGTCCCAAGTCAAACACTTATTCTAGGTCAACATTAGTGACATATTGAATAAATATATTAAAATATATTTATTTGATAATTAGGAGGACATTAATGACAAAGATTAATTAAATAAAATGAGAACTTTATTTAATTATGAGTTGACTTTAGATAATTAGTGACACATTAAATAAATATGATTTATTTTTTTAATAATCAGGAAGAATAGAAGACCCTGAATTAATTAAATAATTGTGAATTATTTAATTAATAGTTGAAGATGGGTTAGGAACATAATTAAAGTGTCATAATTATGCTAGGACGAAAAGTGGTAAAATAGTGCTCGTAGGCCTAGGTCATTTTTAGGTGTCTACACAAACATAGCAATCTCACAGATGTTAAGGTATGTTATATATGTCATCTTTTTTCATCTATTTTTATTATTGTTAGTTCATCACTAGTAAATAAAAGATGAAATATGTACCATTAATATTCTTTATATGAACAAATTATTTTTTGTTGTAGATTGATTGGTGAATTTTTGTTACCACCATCAAATATTTTACCTCACTCATACTAAGATTTATGTTCCATTATGAAATATATCAGAATGGAGTATCAAGAAATAGATGCATGTCCCAATGATCATATTATATATCATAAATATGAATTTACAACAGAATGCCCAGAATGTCATATCAATAGATATCGAACATATCAACTAATAAAAAAGGTGTCTCGCAAGGTTCTTTGTTATATTCCCATTATTCTATGTATGCAATGATTATTTAGGTGTGAAAGCTTAGCACAATTTATAGATTACCATGCAAAGAATAGAAGCGGAGATGACATTCTTTGAATTTCTGAGGATGGTTTTTCATTTAGGGACATGGAGGAAAAATGGTCACACTTTAAAGAAGAACCTCATAATCTCAGGCTTTCATTGGCAGCGGATAGTGTCAATCCATTTGGAGAGATGAGATCTATTTACTTAGTGTGGCATGTTTTTGTATCAACTATAACATTCCTCCATGGCTGTCAATAAAGAGGGAGCACATAATGTTGTCAATGACTATCCCAGGTATTTGTTTACATCAATTTTCTTTAATGTAGTAGCATCTCATTTGTCTTAGTTGTTGCATAATGACACATTCTTTTCATTCAATAGTCATGTACATTAATTTATATATATTGCAATAAAATAATTATAATAATTATGTAATGTAACTTATGTTCATTCAACTAGGTAAGTGCCAAGTTAAAAATATGAATATATATATTGAGACTCTTATCAGCAAGTTACTAAAGTTATGGAATGGCGTCACTATGTATGATGTCTCTAGACCAATAGGACAAAGACAATTTCAATTCCATGCAATGCTTGTATGGTCAATTCATGATGCCCCAGGGCTAACACATTTTTGTGGTATGTTATAACATTCGACTTCACTTTAACAATATTTTTTTGATGAAGTAGATATGATGCATGTTTTTAAAATAATCTATTCATTATATATAATTAAAAAAATTGACATATTTAATCAATTATATATGATCTTGCAGGTCTTCAAACAAAGAAAAAATTTGCATGTCCAATTTGTGGTCCAAAGATGAAATCTCGCCGTTCAACGAGTTTAGGAAAGAATTTTTTTGATGAGTATAGGAACTTCCTCCATAGAAATGATAAGTATCGAACTACTGAAAAATATTTTTTCAATGGGAAAGAGGAGACAACATCAAAACCACAAAGAATGACACCTCGCCTATGGAAGTTGGAATATAATAGAATTAATCATCAAGGTTATACATCAAATCAAATTGTTTATCTATCATATATGATATGTTTTGAGTTTATATTTTTATATTGTATTGTGTTTACTCATGTTGTAATTGACAATGATTGTCATTGTTAATTTGTTTAACTTATATGCTTCATGAAGGTCGTCAAGGTATTAATGGCGAACTTCCACAGGGACTGAAAAGTTATCCTAGACAATTTAGTAAGTTGCCCTACTATGAGCAGCTACAAATTGTGCATTTGTTTGATACAATGCATATCGGAAAGAATATAACAAAAATGTTATGGAAAATATTGGATGGAAGACATGACAAAGAAAAAAATGTCAAAATTTGTAGTGACATTCAGGAAGCCAATCATGCAATGAAAAATGTCATTCAGTTAAATAGTGTTGGAGACTAGATTAATATAAGTGCCCTTGGTTATTAACAGAGCAGGAAAGCAATGCTATAAAAGAAGTCATACAAAATTTTTTATTTCCCACAAGATTTGCTATGAACATAAACAATATAATAACAAAGAAAGGTGAATTTGGGTCATGGATGAAAATGCATGATTGGCATACCTTCATTAAGGTAATTATTCTAGTATATTATATACACTTTTATAATGCATGTACTTTTCAGTGTATTGTATTTACTACTTTTGGAAAAATAATGAAAATATCATTTTATAATTGTTGCAGTATGTTCTACCTATATCTCTCCTAGACAACTTTGACAACAATGTCAAGCAAGTTATATATGATCTTAGAAAATACATGAGCTAAGTAGCAAGATTTGTTCAATTCATTGTATACATCTTATAATTTCCATTTTTTTTAATTCTTATGTAATATACTATATATTTTTGTTAAATCTCATTAATATATTTGTGCCTTGAATCACTTGTAGATGGTTGTCATCTAAAGAAATTCGTAAAGAAGATATAAATTATTGGAAGAGAAAATTCCTCATCTAATGTGTGAAATGTAAAAATGTTTACCTTCAACATTTTTCAATGCACAAGAAGACTACCTCATACACCAAGTTGAGGAGATTGAATTGTGTGGACCTATACACACAAGGTCAATGTAGATGGTTGATAAGCACTTGAAATTTTTGAAGGCTTTGGTTAGAAAAAGAGCTCATCCTGAGGGTTCTATGGTGGAGGGATATATGGTATACTAGACCATGGTGTACATTAGTGAATAGCTTCCTAAGTTTGCAACAAAGATCCATGTAGATGGCATTTGGGATCCCAACTCCATTAACAATTTTGAAGGGGAGTACTTGATGGGGAAAGGTAGATTGAGTAAAGTGAGGTAATTATAAGATGGTCATGGAGATTAATTGGTATACATTTTACATATAGTTTTTTTTATGTACATTGTACTTATTTAATTTTTAATCTTCAATATACATCAATTATAAATTAAGGTCGTATACTGTGGTATTTAACTAATTATATGTCATTTGTGAATTTCAATTTTTTTGATACAGTTGGTCGAGAGTGGGATGCACTATATTTGTATGTCACCAACAATCTTGATTGGATGACAGTATGGATTGAATGATGTCAACAATCTGGTCGCACATTAACATGGGAAGGTGTGGCTTCATTGGTTAAAGAAGCTCATCGTAATGGAGATTCCAATGTTACACAAAGGGAAATTAATTTAGCATATGGTTTAAGAGATAAAAGGGTATGTATAAATATATTAATCACCCATATTATTTAATTATTCTCAAGCATATTGATGTATATATATGTTGAGACTATTTTCTTTGCATAAATTCGGCCAAGAATAAATATGTTTATCAACTGATGATATTGCAATAATTTTTACTTGTTTGACATATTGTAGGTGAAACATCACAAGGCTATGTGGTGCAATTGTCATAAATTTTGAATCAAAATGTTGGATGACATGAAGAAAACTTGTGATTCTAGTATAACTATAATTTTTCAGGTGACTAATATTTCATCTAGAAGTGACATACATCTAGAAGTCTCAAAAAATTGATACTATGGGATTTTGGATGATATATTTGAGTGTGACTTTAAGTCCTTCAAATTAATTTTATTTTTCATCTTATGGTACATGCTACATGTTGACACCAAAAATTGACGAGGTAACAGTGCCCTATGGGAAACTCAGTTCAAGGGGGACCCCTTTTTGTGCCAAACTGAGTGACCTCTGAATTTTAAAGAATCCAGCTTCTTCTATAATGGGTTTTTGGAAAGGGAAAAGGAAACAGATACAATGAAGGAAAGTCTAATCTAAGATGATGCACCAAAATCTGCTGATGGGCACAATAAATCAAAGATTTAAGGGCCTGAATGGTGTTCACATTTCAAAACGTCGGAGACTTAAAGTTATAGCATAAACAATTCATTTATTGACATAAAATAGTATTGCATACATCCTTACCACTAAGAAGAGTCATTTAGACATGATTTAGATAAGCAAGCTTGCATTCAATATATAGAAGTCCTGTTAAATGAAATGTTTAAGACAATAAAAAGCATAGTTTATAGTTTAATCAATACATGAAAAATAGAAAGGCCAAACAGTTGGCACAGTCTGAAAGTTTCTTGCAATTAAACATATAAGAGAGCCCTGGTGTCTCTTGCTATAGCCAGTATCCTTTTTCGTAAAGCCCTTAGATCCTTAGACTGTTGGAAATTTTCACTCAGAAATTTTTGACCCTTCTCTTGTTGACAAAGAGAGTATATATAGCTGGAGAGAAAACTCCCACCACTTTGGAAAGTTGTAACAGAAAAGATTCCACAATCACCTGCAATGATGAAAGAATCAAAAGATTTCAAATGTCGTTACAATGGCAATGAGTTAGAACACGACATCTGGATATTTAGGTGTAGGCGCACCCTTCGTAATGATGGTAGTGGTCTTAGCCAAGCTTCGAGGTGACAAGTGTCATCCACCGCTTCAGAGAACCATGACGAGCAGCACCCAATAGTATAGTATTGCTCAACCAGCCTATTGCCCGCTTCAAGGATCAGTTCTAAGGCACGTAGCACCCTCTCACTGCCCAAATGAGAATTCCCCTTACTACTACCGAGAGATTTTGAAAAAACAACACGTGTTCAAGGGGCTGAGGTCCTTCTTGTAGTGGGGAGAAAGTCACATGAATTGGGTGTGAAAGATGCGTGGCAGCGTTTCACAGCCCGCGGTGTTCACCTCCTTGCTGTGTTGAAAAGGCTACAAATGGTTGCCACCTGGCAGAAGGTAGGGCCCATAAAAATAAAGGAAGACCTACGGAAGCATTTCGCAGACCACAACTGCTTACTTCATCCCTGCATGAGAAGTCTACGAAACACCGCCACATAGCAAGCAGTAGGTCCTTCTGACAATCCTAGAAGTGGTGGCCCCTGTAAAGGCTTTTACAACCTAAGGAGACTTCAAGGCAAAAAGAAATAAAATTCTCCGCTAGCGAGACACATGGACGCCTAATGCATCCTCTTAGAACCTGAAAGGGAAGCCATTACCTGAAGCCACGAAGTCAAGATGTGTGAAGGGGGAGATCAAAAATTTATCAGAAAGCCAAATAAACACGGTGATGCTCAAGTCAACGCATGAACACCTATAAAAGAAGCCCAAAGGGAACTGTTTGAATATTTATTTTAACAGTTTTTAGTGACTAACAGGGAAGTTTCAGATAAGGAACGAAGAACCCAAAAACTCTCTGGTTCTCCAGACCAGAGCTTTTATCCATAGGGCGAAGGGAGTTAGAGTTTGGAAAGAGCAGCTTGCAAGGGCAACCATTCATTTTTGGAGGGCCTTGCTATACTGTGCAAATTTTCTTGTGCCCTACGGAGATCAATTGCCTCCTTGTGAAGTAGCACCTTAGGTAGGCCGACGCCTACTTGGATATGGAAAAGTAGCTGGGAGAGTGGATAAATGATTTCCTCAATGTCAACTGTTGTTGAGGAGCTGCTGAACTCCCTGAATGCCTCTGAGTCGTTCTCCTTCTACTCAATAACCTCCGCAATCTATGTAGTTGTCACAATGGAGCCATCCTCGAGGAACGGGGATGGCAACCCCATCTTGCCTAACTTAGAGAAACTTCCCCATATGCCGTCAAGCACCTTGGTTAGAAAAGTTGCTACTACCTTAGTGTGCTAGAAAGCAGAGTGACAATGGATGAATTTATTGGCAATTTGAGTAGCAATGTCCCAATCTTCGATACCCACCTCAGCAAGGATTTCGTCCGATACAGAGTATAGCTTGTTGAGCAAGTCCCTTGCCTCAGGAACCTTCTCCAGGATGAAATGCGAGAACTGCTCCATTATGTCATGGGCTTCTTGATTGAGTCTTGATGCCTTGTCGATGAATCAGAGGGTAGGCTGCAGTGTTAGGCAGAAGGTCTTGACTTTCTCCCAGTGAGAAATGTACAATTTCCTAACCAGCAGAGTGACATCAGGTTGGGAAGGAACAGGTAATAGAGAGGCTTTAAGCGAAGAAATCTCTACGTCTCTTGAAATAAGGGCCTCAACTAATTCTTCCTTCTTTTTCTCGGACGCCAACTGCTCCTCATAGCTACTCATTTCTTTATTCCAATTTTGTTCAGCTCAGGAGTGGTTAGCTGATTGCTCTTCCAGAGAAGCCTTTGTCTCCGGGAGCTCCTCTTCTAGCTTATTTTTTACGCTTTTGAATTCAGCCTCTTTCTCCTGTACCTTTTGCTGATGCTGCTCTTGTAGGCGCTCCAACTCTTCACCCTTTTGTGCCATCCCCTGACTATATTCAAGGCGGATGCATTCCAGATCTTCCTGCTTTGACCATAGGCTCTGCTGTGCTGCTTGGTTCTAGCTTTGCAATTATTTTACTAAGCCTGGGTCAGCAACCTAGGTTTTTGCAATTTCACCCTGAAACCTATTTCTCTCATTCTCTGTTGTCAGTGCTCTTTCTATCATTCAGGCGATATCTACCTCTAAGAATTTTTCCTTTGTCTCTAGAAAGCTTACCCTTTCCTTGGCTGCCCTGAGCTGCTCATCCTTCTTCTTTAACTGGCAACCAGTTTTGAGGAAGTCGGAAGTGACCACCCATTGTGTCTCTTCCATGATTTTGACCTTATCTTGTGGTCAGGCTACCTTCATGTCAAGTCTGATAGCATAAATCTCATAATCCTCAGGTTGCATTTCTCCCTGAGGCTTGTTTATCCTTGGGTACATAGTTATAAATTTTAATTCTTATCGGGTCTTGTCATACGAAGCTTGCACTCTCAACTTGGCGGGGGCATTGTCATCTTTCGCCTTTTGTTGCCTCATTCTATTTGCCTACACTTCCTTTCCACAATCTATTTGTGCTATAAATTCGGCTAGTGATGAAACTAGCCCACCTGCAAAAGGAAAACTAGAAGGTAGGGCATAGGGATAGGTAATTTTCATAGGTGCACGCATTTGCTTCTTCTGGAGAGTGACCGTTTATGAAGAAAAGTGTGGCATGTTCCATAGCTTAGCCTGAGAGTTATCAGTAGGGCTAGACATTTGTAGTGGCTAAATCAGAGGTTCAGTCGTAAGACTCATTGGCCAGGGAAGAATAGTTGCTGACTGGTTATCGACTTGTTGCAATGGAAATAGATCAGTAAGCATAGTGGAAAAAGAGTGGGGGCCGACAGGGGGAACATTTTCTAAAAGTGAGGTGAGGAAAGTTTGAGCGGCAGCAGTAGGTGTGAGCCTACTTGGAGGAGTAATTATAAAAGGGTGGGACTACGAATACTGGGAAAATCCAATCGAACAAGCTAGACTAGAAGTAGAAGGTGGAGGGCTCGGACCTATGGCAGGAGTTGTTAATGGAGCAGGGGCGAATACGAAAGAATGAGATGCAAGAGAGGAAGGAGCGAAATGTACCTATTGACTAGTCGGCAGTGGCTCCAGGATCATTCGTGACTCACCCGTAAACTCTGGCATTTAGCTAGCAGTGGACAATTCTCCTCTGGTAGGTTCATGAGAAACTTCTCTGATAATATTTTCTGTGCGCTGCCTTTTCACAGGCAGACACTCACTAACTTCGACAGTCGGATCCTTCTATTGAGGCACTAGCCTATTCGGTTTAGCAGCCCATGTGTATGTAAGCGAGCCTCTTGATATATTAAAGCGTACATTAGTGGCCACATAGGCGGCATGCCCGAAGACATCGCCCCCCTGCACTGAAGAGGATGATACCGCCACTTCTTCTTCCTACTCCTCAGATCCCTCTCCTTCTTCACTTCTGTCAGCACTAGCACTTGGGCTGGGGTGACCGTCATTCCACCATCTGTCAAATTCCTAGTCATCCTTCAATTGATTATAAGGAGCATCCAACTGTGTTGTTTCCTAGCGATATTTCCAGAAAGCTCTTATTTTTTCATCACTCCATTCTTCACCCTTTTTCAACTTGTTATACATGCTGCGCTCCATCAGAAGATTTTCCTTGGCCAGAGCCACTGGAAAATAGAACTTGTGCCATGGGCCCCTAGTATCCGGTGTAGGGATTTGGGCTAATTCAACAAAATCTTCCTCTCTAGATCAGTCTGCTTATTAAGTTGCTTCTCCCAGTATGGTCAGGGAACATGGGTAACCTTCATATGTGGCTCTAGTAGGTCATTGAAAGGGTTGTAATCCCACTTATCATTTACCAGTACCAATCCTAGATGTGTCAGCTTCTCCTCTAGCAGCTTGTGCAATTATTTTTTAACTAGAGTAACTGACTTGAAACTCTTCGGGCAAGTGAAGAATCCCTTCTTCTTGACACTTTTGCTGCTACAGAACATGAAATCAATGACACACACTTGTCAAACAACTTCTAGCGCGAGTAGTCTACCGGTGATGCAAGCTAGGAGTAGGAAAGGCTTACCAGTAAAGCCCCACATTTGAAGGATTGTGAAATCCTTGCCTAAGAACCAGTCACAAGCAGGTGTCCAGCCTTGCATAAATTCAGTCTGCTCCGTGGTGAGTTGGACGATATCACCTTCTCTGATTAAATCATTCAAAACTAGGGCTATGAAATAGTCCATGAAAGCATAATAGTCATATGTTGCTGAAAGAAAAGGTGTCCATGTAGACACCGGCTTTCTTTTATTCTGCTCATCAAAAATTGATAGCGGAAGAAATCGATGAAGAAATCCAGGTTCTGATGTAGGAATATGTGGACTAGATAGGAAAGAAATCTAAATTTATTTTTTGCCTGATAATTCTCTATTTTTTGTATCATTTCTTCAACCATGAACTCAGCAAAATCATACCAAAAGAGTTCATGTTGCTTGCGAAACTATATCGCAGGTCCCAGCTGAAAAGCCTCAATCTTTTCATCAGAGTCTTGGTTGCAAACAAATGCTAGCATGGATATGGGGTCCTGGAGATCATCGTGGAATGAACCACATGATAATGGGATATTCGATGCCTTAGCAGACGTGATACCTTTCTTATTAGTCTCCTCTAACAAGAAATCAGAACCGGTTTTCATCCTCTTCCATATCTTCTCCCCCTTGCTTGGGCGGAAATGTTTGATAGTTTTCTTTCTTCTGCTTGGATCAGGGATATATAACATGTGCTAGATAGCTTCTGGGTTTATATGAACCCTTAAATTGTGACTTTCAATATAGTGGGTATCTGGATTATAGCATTGAAAAGCCGTGTCGACCACCTTCGGGCAATAGTGCACTAATGGGACCATGTACTATGGGAGGCCGCTATACCAAACTCTACCTGCCATGGATTGGTCTGCCCTTGCTACTGATAACCTTGCACAAGCTGACTCTCTAAGAGATTTAGGGTTCTTTGCAAGCTTTGGGTCATAAATATTATATTATTTTTCCTTAACATTTTTTTAGTTATTCCACTCCTTAGGTTTCTCTAGCTCCTCCATGTGAGCTCTTCTCGTCTTCGCTGGTATACCAGGCATGGCATATGCTACATTCTCATACACGTATACCTCATTTGAAGAATTAATAGCCATGAACAGGTACTGGCTAATCTCCTCTTGCATCGGCTGAGCTGAAGATTCTGACATTTTCCTTTCGCTGCAAAACTTGTAAGCTCCTGGCCTGTGAATTTGCTTGCTCTAGATAGACAGACATAAAACACTTTGCACTTTCCTTGCATTTGTAAAAATACTTTGAAATATTTAGCCTTTTCATGCAATAATAACAAATTTTCCCAAGGTGGTAGGTGAAAGCAAGCTTTTTGCATTTAATTCAGCATGTACCGTTAATCTGGCAACTAGTGCAAGATGAACTAATTGCTATTCCAAGGCGGCCGGATTTCATCATTAATTTTAAGAGATCATGTGATACACCCTGATGTCCTTGGAAATTGAGCTTGCAACTAGCCTTCTAACCTTGTGCTAGCATGTATCGGCAATTAATATCCTAGCTGGAATGATTACGCGAAGGAAATGATCATAGCCTGAAAAGATACGAGTATCGCCTTGGGCTCTGGGATGCACTTGAGATATGACACAATAGCCTACAGCCATACGTCCCTTCACCAACAAGTGCCACCTTTTTAAAGCTAATTAATTAACTTCATTTAATTAAGCATGCCTTGAGCCATGCTATCATGCATATATCGGCCCAAAATGTGAACAAATACAGACTCAGCTTTCGAGATTGTAGCCAGCATACATCACATTTCTTAGAGGCGGATTGGCATATGTCTTGTCAATTTTTCTATAAATAGGCTAGTAGATAGTGAGAAAAACATACTTAGCATTTGAGAAGCGATAGGTCAATAGCAGAGCATTTAAACAAGTCTTTTCATAGGGTAGGTGGTGCACAATTTTGGCTTTATCTTAGGAGACTTAGGGACAGTGTTAGGAAGAATGGATACCCCAATTCGCCTAACCTCGTTTAAATCACAGACGGCATTCTTAGGTGAGATCTCCACTAGAAGGCTAAAAAGGATGACAAAGAACAAGCATTCACTGGTTCTAGTAGTCATTAAGTGGGTCTTAGGCAAGGATTGCATAGAATATGAAGATAAGTATAGGGTGAATACCGATGTATGCTCACACTTTGTAGCATCTATGCTAGACATTTGTGTTCCTCGGCCACTTATCTTGAAGTTGGTCAAAGAGATCTTTTTGAAGAAGTACTTGAATGGGCTTGACGAGGTTGTTACACATGTTGCATATGGGATAGGCCTGCCAATAGCCAGCGACCTGTGTCACTTTAGTGAAGAAGAAGCTGTTGTCATTTGGCTGCCATTTCTTAGCGGATTCCACCTGTAGACCCGTGATGAGCACCAACAGAGGGTTACTTAGGCCCTACACTTCCTGTTTCAGAGCTATAATGTGATACCCTTCTATGACGTAGACTGGTACACTAACTTCAGGAATTTGGTGTTCCCACCGCTACTAGCGGTTGTGCCAAATGATGCTACCAGTGCCACTGGCGAGCCCGTGGATGAGGAAGAAGTGGATGTTATAGTGAATGCGTTGGTTGTTGCCAGCCATTCCTTTGGATAGATAACCCCCTTGCCTTCCTGCCTAAATATGTAACTCACCTACTCCAGATAAGCTTGATAAAAGGCCATAGTATATATAATATACTCTGATACTTGTACATTTTGAAAATCAGCATCCCAGCCATTTTGTAACCAAAAAACATATATATATATTTCTCGTTTTAAGGAAAATCTATGCTCTTTTTTGCTTCTGTGTTTAAATTTTTTTGGGTTTGCAAATTTTGTATGTTATTTCTCTATGTATGAGTGCATTTTGTGTAAAACAACTCTGGTGTTTTACCCACCAATGATAATGAGCAAATGCATAGAAAGACAACAGACCCCAGAAAAAGAACAGGCCAGAAACAAGAAAGGAAATAAAAGCGTTATTTACAACTGTACAAGGTAGGGCTTAATGCTTAATGGAACAACTTAAGGTGAATCCCATTAACTGAGATTTCTAGCGGCTCTTGTTCCATATTTTCCAGCTCAAAAGCGTTGTGTTGAATACACCAAATGATTTTGAAGGGTCCCTCCCATAGGCTGTCAAGCTTACCGTGCTGACCTAGCTTCACAGCCCTGCTGTCATATTTTAGCACTAAGTCTCCACTTTTTAGACCTTGGTCTGAAGCCTTCTTGTCAAACCATTGTTTGACCACCTATTGATGGCTTGTCATTACTATTAGGGAATTCTCCCTTTTTTCTTGTACTTCCAGTAGTTCAGCGAGCTGAACTTCCATGGCGTCATTTTATTCTATCTCAAGAGACTTCAACAACTGTATCGTCGAGATCTCCATAAAGATAGGTAACAAGGCCTCCTTCCCGTATACAAGCTCATAGGGTGAAGTCTTAAGGACTTGCTTAGAGGTTATGCAATTTTCCTAGAGCGCTTTTCAGAGATTTTTATGCCATTCCCTTTGCTGTTCTAAGCCAACCTTTTTAAGGAGTCGGACTAAGCTTTTGTTTGCCGACTCGGCTAGGCCATTTCCCTATGGATAATAGTTTGATGATGTTTTAAGGAATATGTCATGTTTTAACGCAAAGTGACATACCTTCATACCTAGAAATGCTTCGGCGTTGTCTAAAATGATTGTCTTCAGAGGGCCGAACCTTGTCACCAGTGCTTCGAGGAAGTCTAAAATCTTTGTTTTTGTTGCCTCCTTAAGGGGAACAGCTTCCGCCCACCATGTCAAGTAGTCTGTAGTGGTTAAAATCCACTTATGTCTAGCACTAGAAACTGGGTTGATCATTCCAATGAAGTCTAGGCCCCATTGCGTAAATGGTTCATCCACCACGATAGGTTTGAGGGGCATCACTGAATTCTTCCTTTTGTTGGAGAAAAACTGACATTTCTTACATGCCCTTACCAGAGAGTAGGAATCATTGAAAAGTGTAGGCTAGTAATATCCAGCTCGCAGGACCTTGATGGCAGTAGTTTTGGTAGATAAATGTCCACCTTCATCGCTATTGTGAAATGCGTCGAGGATCCTCTGTGCCTCCTTTGAAGTAACTCATCGTAGGAGCACACCATTGAAATTTATTTTAAAAAGAACTCCCTCTATCAGCGTATATCCACAATTCTGAAGCTGGTAATACCTTCTTTTTTGGGATGAGAGGCCTTGCAGATACCTTTCAGTTTGCATGAAGTTCATTCTATCTGTCAGCCACTCATCTTCTGATCCTGATCCATTTATCAGGATGAGCTCTAGTTGTTCCTCTTCAGCAGGTACCTCCTCATTCTATGCCATATACTCACACAGTCCTCTGCCTTTGACAGTCTTGGTAGGTCTGACCTCGATGTCATACTCTAAGATCTTGGTAATCCAATTAGCCCTTTTTTTCTATGATCTCTCCCTCCATGATGTATTCACGCACACTAGAATGTGTGATATACACCACAACTTTGTTACAGGAAATTAGATGGAATTTTTTTTTAGGTCCTTTTACTATTGCAAAAGCCTATCTTTTGACAAAGTTATAATTCACCTCATATTCCTTTAGGGTTTGGGAATAGAACACAACTGGATGCTCTCCCTTTCCTTCACTATCTTTTTGAATCATAACAGTAGCAATACTGGACTTGCTACTAAAGGCATACATTATAAAATATTTGCATTGATCTAGATTAATCAGCACCGGTGTTGTGGAGATTGCTTCCTTGACCTTTTCAAAAGCCTCCCGAGCTTCTGTTGTCCATTTAAAAGCTTGATCTTTTTTTAGCATTAGGGTGATTAGCCTAATCATTCCCACAAAATAGGAAATATATTTGCTGACGAAATTTACCTTGCCCAGAAAAGACTAGACACCTTTCTTATTTACCCGAAGGGGAAGCTCCTTGATAGCCCTTACTTGTTCGGGGTCAATTGAAATACCTTCTGTAGAGACAACATGCCCTAACAACTTTCCCTGAGGTACTCCAAATACACATTTCTTTGCATTTAGGGAAACCTTGAACTCCTGACACTTTTGAAAAACTAATTCCAAGTGATCAAAATGATCATCTTTAGATTTAGAGAACATAGTAAGGTCATCCAAATAGATTAGAATAAACTTATTGATCAATTTTCTGAATGCGATGTCCATAGCCCACTAGAAAGTTGCCCCTGCATTGGATAAACCAAAAGGTATCTTGGCATATGCAAATGTTCCCCACTTGGTGGTGAACATAGTCTTGTGTTGATCTTCTTCTTTAACTCGAATCTGGTTATAGCCAGAGAAACCATCCAGCAGGGAGAACATTTTTGATCCTACTATAGTTTGGAGGATTGAATCCATAGAAGGCAATGGATAGTGATCTTTCAGAGATGCTTTTTTCAAGTCTCGGAAGTCCACACATAAGCAGATATCACCATTCTTTTTTCTGACTGGTACCAGGTTTGATACCCAGATACTATGTTTGATTGGGAAGACAATACGTGACTCAATGAGCTTGGTCAGATCTTGTGCCATTAGGGCCTCAACTTTAGGGTTAACTAGCCTCTATTTCTGTCAGACTGGTATCGCACCTTCTGTTAGCTCAATAGTGTGCTGAATTACGCTAGGATCGTAACCCTCCAGATCATCATAGGACCAGGCCACTACTCCATATTTTTCATATAAACTGATAAGCCTTTCTCTATCTCATTGTGGGACATCTTTTCTGACCCTGAGATTCTTGCCATTGGATACTCAAAGGTTTTCATAATCACTTTTGTCTGCCACAAACTTTTGCTTATCGTTTCGGGCGTCACTATAATCAAAAAAATTCTCGAGAGTAACTAATCCTTTTGGAAGTTTATTTGACTTGAGCTGCATAATTTGTCCTTGATAGGCCTCGGTGATCTTTGGTTGAAGTTGATCAGCAAATTCCTCAGAGTGCTGGATAAACGAGGCAATGTGCTCATCGCTCTCAAAGACTTGCCAACTCTAAGAATTGTCGAGAATCGCTGGTCGAACAAGCACTCGCACTGAATATTTGTTCTGAAGCAAGTCAGAGATAGGATCAAACTAAGCACCGATCACCGCCATGCGATCTTCATCATTATTCTATGTTCGGAAAATAGTCAGAATGTTGAAAGCTTCAAAACTTTCAATTAGGTCCTAGATTTGATGCCGATAGGATCTCATTCAGACATTCTTTGCTGCAGAAATTCCTCGGACCTGATTAACTACCAGTTCAGAATCTCCGAACATAATCAATTGCTTAATACCCATTCTTTCCGCTAGGCTTAGGCCTTGGACTAACCCTTCATATTCAGCCTCATTGTTTGAATAGGTGAATTGGAATCAGAAAGACCTCAACAACTTTTCATTCTGCAGGGCTATTAGACATACCCTTGCTCCAGCTCCAACTTTGCTTCTTGCTCCGTCAAAATACAATGTCCACAACTCATTTGCTTGGTCATCATCAGATTCTTTAGCGACCTTCAGAAGTACTTGGCCTTCATCATAGATCACATTTGTGCCCAGTCCAATAGCATGGTAATTCTTGAAAGGATCATTGTTTATATGTTCGCTTAACAAAGCATCTTCCTTATCATTTATGTCTCCACTCACCTTCTCTTCTTCTAGCAGTTTGACATTATACATGTCCTGCTTGGTGATAGACATATGTGTGGCTTCAAAATTGATCAAGGCCTCATCTACCACATGCTTGGAATGTAGAGCCTCCGATTCTATCTTTATTTTTGCACCATGCTTGGTCCTAAGTATTAGATGTGACCAATCTAAAGACAAATATCCACCCACATTTGAAGTAAATTCTCGAGATAAATAGAGACTGAACATAGGAGGAACATCTATTATCACTATATCTTGCGGGACCGTGATACTTGGGCAGGCAAATAGAGTTAACATAAGCGCTTTGATGACACCCACAGTATCAACTTTATTTCCATCCAGCTGCATCACCCCTTTTTTCATTGGTTCGTAGCTGAGTCCTAAGGCTTCGGTTATTAGTTTTGGCATAACCATTGTACTAGCACCAGAATCAATCATAGCGTTATGTAATAGCTTTTCCCCTATAATGAGGGTCAAGAAGAAAGGTTGAGGTTTTGGCCTACCTCCGCCTTCCATATGGGATTCCTTCGCTTTTTTTGCAAGAACTTTAGCTGGTGGTATTTGATAAACCACCTCTGTACTGGCAGACGGCTCTGTTGGTACTGAGTTGATCTCTTCTTGAAGCGCCTTCTGTAGCATAGTCTTTTGTTCTAGGATAGCTAAAATGTCTCATAAAGACACATTAGCGGATGATTTCTTCAATTGCTCCACCACATTAAAAGGTGACGAGCCCAGAGATTTCTACTCCTTTGTTTTTGTTATAATCATTTCTTTCCATGGTTGAGAAGAAGAAGAGGCAGTAAAAGCAACAAGAATTTGATCAGACACGCCTTCGCATTGTGGGCTTTTTAGAAGTGAAACAACGGGCTCACCGGTGAATCTCCCCTTTGAGCGTGTGTTATAGTTAGATTGTACCTGTGACATTTCGGCTATGGATGTGTCATTAGCAAACACCATTTCCTCATCTTCCATCCATGAGAATAGCGCATGATTAGGAACAATATCAGACTCTTGCTCTAAGGACATTCCTTGCATTTTCGTGATAAGGACTGCATTCTCCATTGCCAAGGCATATATGTATTCTCCATTTTCTGTTGAAGTACCTTGACTACGTTGCTCTGCTACATTTTGTTGTAAGTTGCCACGCGGACAATTTTGAGGCATATGCACATCGTTGCAAGGGAAGCACCATGGATTGATGTCATCGATAAGATTGTTCTGCCCCGTGGTTAATTCTCTACCTGAGCTTGGCAATGCACCTACCAGTGGTGTAGGCACTGGAACCATTTGGTTTGTAGCCGCCACTAGTGAATTAGTGTGAGGTGCATTCTGATATTGATTTTGCTGATAAGTAGAGCGCCCACCTTGATAGTTTTGATATGTGGGTCGTGGAGGCGTTGCTTGGTTCCGCTTGAGAGTTGTTATGTCATATTCCATAGTTCGCAACATCTCTTTGAGGTCGCTTATTTCATCCTTGGAAGAACCTGATGTGGAAGCAAAGCTTTTAGGAATAGCCGCATATGAGTACGCTAACTGGGGAGTTGCTGGTGCACTAGTCGATGTGGCCTCTTGTGTAGAAGTTGATATTTCAAGAAATATCGGCACAATAGGTCAAGGAGGCAATTTCTCACAATCTATTAAATGATTCTCAGCCTTGATAGCGGTAGCATAAGCATCTGGTAGAGTGGCTCCTCCCAAAGACTTGATCATCACAAAAATATCAGGATTAATGGCT
Source organism: Sequoia sempervirens (assembly GCA_007258455.2). Taxonomy (NCBI): domain Eukaryota; kingdom Viridiplantae; phylum Streptophyta; class Pinopsida; order Cupressales; family Cupressaceae; genus Sequoia; species Sequoia sempervirens. The sequence continues at coordinate 361,717,435 of VDFB02086081.1, forward strand.
TTCAGGTAAAATATGAATGCCAGTTCTGGAGTCAGGCAGATAGTCACAGGAATCCTTTGCCAATTTGAGTGAAATCGAGCATTGAAATCGGTCAGAGCCTCCTAGGGCGCTCATCTTATGACCGATAGTTGATAATATAACGAGGAACGATCTCCATCATTTGAGAACCTTTCATAGAATGGATCTCCGAGGTCATCCCAAGTGCGAATGGTATTAGGAGTCAGTGTTTGGTACCAATCCAGAGCTTTTCCTTTGAAAGACACAACAAGGAGCCTTAGGGCTACATTCTACGCTATGATACCGTGTACCAGACATACATCCGCTACATACTACAAATGTTTTGCTGGTGTTTTTGTGTTATCTTTGGAAAATTTGGGAAGAGTTTTCAGGGCCAAAATCGGGATAGTGCCCCAAACAGCAGGCGCTACCAGAGCTACCAGGGGACTTCTAGCATCCCATGCTACATAGTTTATGTTAGCGGCCGGCAACATGGTGAGAGGAAAGGGTGCTAGGGATGGAATGGCTACTAACTAATTTGCAGCCTAGACTGTTCCTAATGGAGGCACTAGTAAACCTAGGTTATTAGCAGTCTGGGATCTAGTTACAGGCTGATGGCTCATACACCCCTCTATAAGGCAATTTCATTAGTTCGGGTCACACCAGGCGTGCTAGAAAAGGGGTATTAACTATTAATGCCAAAAATTGATGAGGTAACAGTGTCCTATGGGAAAATCAGTTCAAGGGGGACCCCTTTTTGTGCCAAACTGAGTGACCTCTAGATTTTAAAGAAGTTGGCTTCTTCTATAATGGGTTTTTGGAAAGGGAAAAGAAAACAGATACAATGAAGGAAAGTCTAATCTAAGGTGATGCACCAAAATCTATTGATGGGCATGATAAATCAAAGATTTAAGGGCCTGAATGGTGTTATCACGTTCCAAAACGTCAGAGACTTAAAGTTATAGCATAAACAATTCATTTATTGACATAAAATAGTATTGCATACATCCTTACCACTAAGAAGAGTCATTTAGACATGATTTAGATAAGCAAGCTTGCATTCAATATATAGAAGTCCTATCAAATGAAATGCTTAAGACAATAAAAAGCACAGTTTATAGTTTAATCAATACATGAAAAACAGAAAGGCCGAACAGTTGGCACAGTCTGAAAGTTTCTTGCAATTAAACATATAAGAGAGGCCTAGTATCTCTTGCTATAGCTAGTATCCTTTTTCTTAAAGCCCTTAGATCCTTGGACTGTTGGACCTTTTCACTCAGAATTTTTAGACCCTTCTCTCATTGACAAAGAGAGTATATATAGCTGGAGAGAAAACTCCCACCGCTTTGGAAAGCTGTAAGAGAAAAGATCCCACAATCGCCTACAATGATGCCAGAATCAAAAGATTTCAAATGTCGTTATAATTGCAACGAGTTAAAACATGGCATCTAGATATTCAGGTGTAGGTGTGCCCTTCGTAATGATGGCAGTGGTCCCAGCCAAGCTTCGAGGTGACAAGTGCCATCCATCGCTTTAGAGAACCATGACGAGCAGCACCGATAGCATAGTATTGCTCAACCAGCCTATTTCCCACTTCAAGGATCAGTTGTAAGGCACGTGGCACCCTCTCGCTGCCCGAATGAGAATTCCCCTTACTGCTGTCGAGAGATTGTGAAGAAATAACACGTGTTCAAGGGGCTGAGGTCCTTCTTGTAGTGGGGAGAAAGCCGCATGAACTGGGTGCAAAAGACACATGGCAGCGTTTCGCAGCCCGCGGTGTTCACCTCCTTGCTGTGTTGAAAAGGATATGAACGGTTGCCACCTGGCAGAAGGTAGGGCCCAAAAAATAAAGGAAGACCTGTGGAAGCATTTCGCAGACCGTAGCTGCTTACTTCATCCCTACATGAGAAGTTTGCAAAACACCACCACATAGCAAGTAGTAGGTCCCTCTGACAATCCTAGAAGTGGTGGCCCCCATAAAAGGCTTTCGCAACTTGAGGAGACTTCAAGGCAAAAAGAAATAAAATACTTCACTAGCGAGACACGTGGACACCCAGTGCAGCCTCTCGGGACCCGAAAGGGAAGCCATTACCCGAAGCCCTGAAGTGAGGATGCGCGAAGGGGGAGATCAAAAATTTATCAGAAAGCCGAATAAATACGGCGATGCTCAGGCCGACACACGAACACCTATAAAAGAAGCCCGAAGGGAGCTGTTTGAATATTTATTTTAACACTACGATTGAATAAAAATGATCTTGAGAGAACTATTATTGAACATGATAATGGATTTACCATGGTTAATACAAGGTTGATTGAGCGAGCTGGAAATGAGCCCTATGTTCTTCCAAGCAAATGTAAGCATGTATTTTACTCAGAGGTTCTAGGTAAACTAGGTTTGTCATTTGTTATTAGATATGATCCAAGAGGAAGGCCAATAAAGTATAATGTCATGGAAGAAGAAGATACTGAAGAACTAGAAGATGATGTAGATGATGATTAGGATCAATAGTTAATTGATGATGTCCCTGACGAAGATGTCAAAGAGGAGGAACTAGATCATGATGATGTAGGAGTTAATGTCCATGAAGATGATATTCGTGTGGATGATGACATTATCGAAACTGATATGAATGACAATGATGATGATATGACCAATCCTTACAATGTTGAATCTGAATTGGATGATACAAAAAAAGAGTTGGATGAAGAAGAAGATCAATGACATTGAAATGTATAAGTTATGTGATTATATTCTCTATTTGATATTAATTTCTTGATAGAATTATATTTGACTTATGTGGTTACATAATTAATTCATGATTTTTTTAATTTTTATGCCATTACATAATTAATTTAATGATGTACTTTTTAATGTTTGAAAGGTGAAAAAATTAAAAAATTCAATAGTGATGTTAACAACCTTAAAATTAGTGTGTTTTATGTTTCAAGTGATCAGAAAAGATTAAAAAGTTAGTCGTAGAGGTGGTTGTTCAGTGGTTGACATGTATGTTGGTTCTTTTTACAATGTAACTAGGTTTGTCTTCTAATCTACCTATGGAATTGCCAATTCCAATCGAAGGAAGCTTGAAGGACCTAGACCAACTGGTGAGGACTTTAAAATCCTCCTACACTTCAAGCTTTGCAAGACTTGAGAGGATGATCCCTTAATGTGTTTACAACCTCTGCACCATTATTATAAACAACATTAAAAATAGTAGATGATCTCACTTAATAGCTCAACACAATAAGATAATATCAACTAGAATTGGTTTTTCATAGACAATATCAACTATCTGGAGCATGAGATAACTAAACAAAATCCATTGTATAAGATAGTCAATGATTTGCAATTTATAGCAAGCTCTAAGCAAGGACAAACAAATACTGAACTACACTAATAATTACAACTTAGATCAGTGCCATATATCCATTACAAGAGTCAAATTCTTAAGCATCTAGAGGTTTATAATAGATTTAATACATTACATATAAGATCCCTAACAATATTGCATTACAATTTCATCAGTATGCATTCTAACCTAGAACTACTTATCAAATCCTTATACATCACATATCCTCCTATAATCCCATTCAAGCATTTTAATTAATTCCTTGAATTAAAGCTAAAATAGAATCATACACACCACAACAGTGAGATGGATGAAACAACCCTTAGTTATTTCATTCAAAGTTCAGATATGCAAGTACAATGGAGATACATGAGCTCAAATTTTCATTTCAACTCAAATGCTAGTACTATTATACAACATTAAATCTCTATGAACTCAAAACCTAAATTGCATTTATCTAAAACCATCATACTTTACAATTCACTTTTCAACTTTACCTAGACTCGACAAAAAATATCTAACTTGCTAACCCATACTTCTGGCCTTGAAATCCTTCTTATAGAAATGAATGAGCAAACAAGCACTAGGCCAGAAAGTACATTGGTCACCAGTCAATTGGAGCACCTAGTGATATTCCAAAATTTGTTACAATAGCCACCACCTTGAAAAATATTCTTGTTCATCATATCAACTGAGGAATGTTGATGCAAAAAACCACAAGAAAACTACATCGAGAAAGCCATCAACACAAAACAGGAACCATTGCAACCATAACATCTGATCTGCCACCTATTAATAGTTCACTCCTTTTACTCCTCCTTAGTCAAATATTTAGTTACCCAATTTTGGTACTCATCATCAGTCAGCCAAGTAAAATTAATTACCTCATCCACCTTGGTATTATAAGGTGTGTATTTTACCACTACCTGATTCACATCCCTTTGAAAAGATTCCAAAAATAAGCTAGTACTAATAATTTTTTCCTTACATCTCACCAAAAAATCATAGTTTGAGTCATCACAAATTGAATTGATTTGATCATTGATGGCCTCACTTGCTTGATCCTACCATTGTTGAAATGACTTGATTTTCCCCTGCTCATCAATTATATCAGCTAACAATGTGTTACCCAATCATTGAAATTCTTCACCAGCTCCCTAATCTTCCTACTCAAGTCATCTGGTAAGGTCTAAAAACCTTGCAATGATTTTACTAACACATGAGTAGGCTTTAATGATTGGGGCCTATTATTTATATCAAACCTTGAGGCCTTATACATGATATCCAGATCACTAGACCTAGGGATCCAATTTTCAATTATTGGTATCACTACTTCTTAATCCCTATCAATATTCTTTATTGGTACTAATAGCAAAGAACATAAAGAATGTATAGATAGCAATTTTCTATCAACCTTTTCATTTAAATGCTTCAAAAAAATAGTAACAATTTCTTTTTGTTTTAAGAGAGATCCCTCCTCACTTTTCTTTAATGATTCCTGCAATTCATCATTTTTTTGTAAGAGTTGCTTCTTTGTAGGATCGACAGAGCACTCTGTTTCTTCTTCAACTTCCCCTAAAGAAAGGGTGAGGACAAGATTCTGATTGGGAGATCCTGGTGTGGAAACAATTGGAGAAGCAGGAGGCACAACCCTACTGTGGAAGGTAATGTACTAGTTCCTGGAGCACTTGATGTCTCCCCAATCTGCTTATACCTAAACCTCTCCACTTCAGTTTCCAACTCAACATTTTTTTGCTACATCTTGTTGTACTCCTCAATCAAAATGTTATATTTTTCCATTAAGATCTTCCTTTCAACTTCCTCCCTTTTAGCAGTCCTTTGGGCCAATTTGGCCACATTCATAGTCGAATTAGTGGCCTCAATGGTTGAGGTCTTTAAAGCTCTCTTTATTATCAATCCTCCCTTGAAATTTGGATTAATATCAGAAACGTTTGGTTTTCTCCGTTGTGGGGCCAATGCCCAAATTTCCATAGTTTCATATTCCTCACTGAAAGTGGAGTTTTGCAATGCTTCCTTGACCTCTTCTTTAGAGTCTTGAAAGGGATTCTTAGACTTCATAATAGCATTAAAGACTACTACATCTGCAATGTCCCATTTAGGCAAAATTAATGCACTAGCATGACTCACCAATTTTCTTCCTTCTTCAGGAGTGATGTTCTTGAATTCTTCCATTAATTCAACTTTTACCTCCTCATCATTCTCCTGGTCTAACATGTTAGGCCTTAGTTCTCTTCTCTATCAACATTTATCTTGATACTCTTCAAATTTCATCCTCCATACCAATTGCAAGAATACATGAGTTTTCACAAATGTATTTTCATCTAGAAACTCCTTGCATGCCTCCATTCTTGCATCTTGTACACTTTTACCTTTCATATCTAAATTAGATAAAACTAATTTAGCTAGCCTAGGAAGGGAAGGCATACCAACTTGCATGTCTTGATTAGTAACAATAATCATATCATCAGATCCTCCTATGGTTGATCAATTCTTTGCCTCTTAGTGCTTCAATCGAATGGTGGTGATGAGGGCTTGTCTTCTAGTGATGATTCTAAATCAATAATTTTGATCTCCCTAGGCACTTTGAATTTTGGACTTGGTTGTGGGAGAACTTTCATAATATATTTTCCTTTACTATCCACTTCTTCTTCATCACTGCTACTATCATTTTTCCTTATGTAAATGGGCCACTTTCCATAGGATGGTATGCTGGCATTGTTTCAATTGGTCTGGCACCTTGCTCTTGTACACCCAGACTCAATTCTAAATTTACCTTTTTTGTCCTCAATGTGCCCATAATTTCCTTGAAGTTTCCCATCAAAAAATTAATTTTCTTATGGTTGGGACTGAAATCCAATAGTGGATCATATTTCAAATCCATTTTGTGCACAACATCTAGTAGCTTACCATAAGCTATCCTTTTCTCCTTATTCAACTCCTATCTATTCAAATAAAATTTATTTCTAATCAAGTTTTCAGGGAAACTGAACTCATGAAAAAAAAAAATAGCTTTTATTATTTGTCTGAAAAGAGCAAAGAAACCCTTAGGATCATTCTACCACTTTGGTCCACACCTCAAATGGTAATCATCAAAGAAATTATCAAAATGCATCCAACCTCCCTTTGAAAATACAAATTGAGACACCATTGTATAATCTGGGAAAAATGGTCCCTTACCCCTTCCAGAGAGGTTGTCCTCATGAATACAAACTATCTTCTAGATAAATTTTGCAAATCCAACTCTTGGTGGGACATTGTATGGCAGTATATGAGGGGCTCCCTAAAAACCATATACTCTGAAGATAGTGCTGACTGGGTATGGGATAATGTCACCCCAATTATGGTAAACCTTCAATTCTAGCTTCCTCTCCTTTGTCCTGAGGAAATTATGTAATTCCTTAGGGATCCTAGGTATATTCACCATTAATATAGCCCTTAATATGGAAGCAAAACAATTATAAAATTTGCTTATAACTAGTGCTTTCCTTATTACAAGATAAATCTGTAGCCCATATATGTACTGACAATCTTTCTCCATCAACTGATTGCCTCAATTTCATCCTCTCAAAGAAAAATTCAGCATTCTTAGACAAAAAACATATGCATTAGCATAGAATACCAAAAGAATTGAGTGTCAGTATCATTTTTTTGTAGATTAGATAACCCTTCATGCATCCTCTCAGCCAAGAAAGAAGTGAAGTCATAGGTCACAAAGAAGTTAGGGTGTTGTATTTGCACTCACATGAACATATAAGCAATGGGAATTACTGTACCAAGATTGAAACCCAAAATCTGACATAAAGAATAGAAAGTGGCTAGGAAATGGTTTGCAAAATAATTTAATTTGAAAGGTTTCTAGTCATTGGGGCTGATATTAAATTTTGAACCTCCTACCCTAGCCAGATGAGGTGGAAGCGACCTTGCTCTAGAAAGAGATTTCAGCTTTGCATACTCCTGCTTCATTTCCTCAAGATTGATATGAACCAAGTCTTCACTCAGTTCACTCAAGTCAAAAATATGTTGGACCTCTTCTTTCTTAATGCTCAATAGAACCTTTCCATTATTGTCCCTGATTATCCTTGTAACAGGGTCATATCTTGTAGCCATTGCCCTAAGTAGGTCTACATCAGGGAATACATTTGGTATCACCAGCTTCCCCATATCATACATCCATCCATTTGAAAAATGTCGAGGAAAATTCCTCTCTTCGTACCATAATATGAACAATTCCAAGCCAGTGAGGGGAACCCTAGCATTAGCAATGTTGGAGAAATTATACACTAACCCTTCCTCCAGGATTTTCCCTCACATTAGGACCAATCCCTTCATCCTATCATTCGTTGACAAGGGAAATTGATCCAGGAAATCATCATACAGATTTCATCTCAAATATTCAATCTGGCCAGAATGTTGCTTGGGTGGTGCCATCTCGGACAAACTAGGGCTTCTTTACAACATTATAATTTAGATAGCTAGGACTAAGTAGAGATAGAAAATTATAGGACAAAACACTATAATTTCTCACAAATATAATTAAACTGTAGCCCTAACACATTCATCAACAAGCTCATAGCACATCTAGCTAATCCTTTCCCAAATTCAAATGCAAAATGACCAAGAGGCACATAAAATAAACTCATCTTTGTTCGCAGAACTCCCAAATTATGGCTGTAGAAACTCGCAATTCTACCTTCGGCTCTGAAACTGCTCCGCAAAATAGTTGAATGCTTTGTGATACAGACCAAGCAAGAAAATTGATTTTATTGTCGATCAAATCATGCTAGCAAGTGTCTCATCCACCATTAAAGCTCAATTTTGTGCTGCACAAATGACTCCAACCATATTTGATACAAATTTAAATTCGAGCCATTGATTCTTTAGCTTGATCAAATCATCAATGACCACCTTCAAAACAAGTTAACACAATTGCCAACATGGCAATAAGGGGCCCACCTTACCATACACTATGAAGGAAGTCCACGTGGCGGTTGCCTGCGATATCACAATCATCAAACTTCTAATCACACGATGGCAGGCAACTGTTGATCCTAAGCATTAATGATCTCGTTCCTTTAACACAGTCACTAGCCATGTCGTTAAATTTTGAGCAACTTTTCTAGTGAGATTATAACATATCCATCAATTTAGAACATGTGCATCTCGAGAACACTTTAGTAATCCACCCCTTAATACATTTAAAGCCTGCTAGTGTTTCCTTTACTCTTTAGGCTTCATTAGATGAGACACATGGCACCTGCCAGTGATTTCACAATCAACCCAAGCACGATCATGGGATTGCGGGGAACAACTCAGATCAGATGGTAGTTGGTCAGTGATAGCACAAATTTGATCCCCCAGATAGGACACGTGGTTCCCTCCCGTGATTTCATGATCCTTCAATTCCTGATCATAGGATGGCGAGCATTATTGATATATGTAGAAATAGATCAATGGCAGTACTAAATGAACCCTTGCAAAATAAAACACTCATTAAACGGAGAAGTGGGCATTACTAGGCAGATGAAAAAAAACAACATAAGTTGTTTTAAAAATGATGAAGTACAGGGTTATCCAAGACTTAGGGAAAAATAAAACCCAGGGGAGGAGATAAAATTAAAACAAAGGGGCAAGGCCTAGACGAGCCGATAAGACATAAGTCATTTTAAAACCCCTCAAAAAGGTAACAGCGAAAAAGATACCAACCCAGGTGTAAAGTAAACATAATGGTAGCACAAATTCAATCCTTTCTGTGAAATAAAACATTCATTAAAAAGGACGAGGGGACATCACTAGGCCAATGGTAAACAACAACATAAGTTTTTTTTAAAAGATGAAACATGGGGCGAACCGAGACTTAGGAAATCAAACCCTACGGAGGAAATAAAGTACTAAAATCAAATTTGGGTTTTAATTTTAATTCGGTGACATAAGCCTAAGCCATTAAACCTAGTGGTCATGTCCCTAACAACTTAGCCAAAGCATTTCATTAAATACTAACCATGCAATGTGTAGGTTTTTCAAATTCGAAGATATGGGAGAAGATCTCGATCATACCCCGCCAACTCACAGACCTAAGGTGTCACCCTATTATTTGGCACGAGGTCAGCAAAAGGTAGATGTGCATCCTATATGGAATGTGGGGCCCGATATCCACTATTGAGCTCATAACCCATGGTTTTAGATCGACAACCAAGATCAAAAGATAATGTAAACCTCTATTGTTCCTTGCTAGCTCGCAGGAGGAAGATGAAGGTTGGTTAAAAGCTGCAAGGTCAACGAGATTGTGATGCGTAGCTCTAGCCATTCAGTTTGCAAAGTGAATAGGACCTACCGACATGGTAGTTGGTTTTTGAGATGGATTAATGTTATTGGTCATGAGGAAGGTGAACGATGCTTTTTTGGATGTCAAACCGAGTTAGCCCAGGATAAACTGTTTGATCTGCCAACTTTTTAGGAGATCAACAGGTAGTATTCAAAGTTGGAAAACAACACACGGTGGTCATTTTATTGTATAACTGGTGAAGAATTAATGAATTATTCCTTGCTTGTGTAGTCACATCGATCTCAATGTGTGTGAAAATGTTGTTGTTGGGAATCATGAAGGGTGATTTGTGGATTCTCATGTAGCTCAAGTTAGATGGTGACAGTACATGCACCACCAAATTGCCATGTTTGCACATGCATTTTTACTAAGCATTGATGAAGGTTGCCATTACCTTGCACAATAAATACAAGAGGAATTAACTGCTAATAGTGTCATTCTTGTAGTAGTTAGAGCACTTTGTGGGCTGAGTCTAATCAAGTTTGAGTGCTTGTATGGCAAGACAAAATGAGTAAGTCAGTAAGGAGGTCTATTCATTTGAGCTCACAAAATATCAATTCTTCTATTCAGGAAGGTGGTTTGGTTGACAAGCCTAGGCCTGTGCCCACTAGATGCAGTAGAAGGTTGCAATTCCAAGACATTGCTACTCAGCTAGTAGATGAAAAAGGTAAGTAGTTGGTGTGCTCTATTACTAGTGTCAGTAGGAAAATAAGGTATGGGCATGGATCCTCTAGATGCCAACGCTCACCCATTGACCTTAGGAGCGACACTTATGATGATGTAACCGAGACTGACTCCAACTACTTTCGGTATTTACCTCACTTCAATCATAGTTTTCCCTCTGATGAGGAAGTTATATCTGTGGTGCCAATGGCTATTAAAACCCCAAGCATACGAACTAGAACCGTATTGGGAAAGGACAAGAAAGAAGAGGAGGTTGAGGGTCTACCATATTGGGAAACAAATAGAAGCGGGGGTGTATACCGGGGTCTAAGTGTTGGTAAGGGTAGGGTGGCGGGTAAAGAAGAAGTTGATGTGTGGGATGTAAAATTTTGTGTTGATGATTTTGTTGTTGTTGGTGGTGTTGGTTTTGCATGTGTGGCACATTTTGATGTTGATTGTGTTCCTTCGTGGAAATTTGGTTGTTTGGTTTTTTTGTGTGGATAGTGACAAAGGGGATTTTGATGACAATTTGTGTTCCCTTTTCTGATGGTAGTTACAACTTTAGCTTTCCCTAGTTCATGCACTATGTTTTACAGATTCAACGTGTGGGAAGTTTTGAAATGAAAGTCAAATGTAATGGATATTTTGTTCAAATGAAAATTTGTGGTGAAATTACATTTGAGCCCGAAGCTTGTTGCTCCCTTGTCATATAAAAGGGAATTCAAGGATCATTTGTAGGGAGAGAACTGATGAAAGCTCTAGCTAGGTTTTGAGTTGAATATATGGGTAGAAAGATATATGTCCTCTAATGAGAAAGTGATATAGGTGGTGCCATTGGTTGTTAAAACCTCAAGCGAATAGACTAGAACCTAATTGGGCAAGGACAAGAAAGAAGAGGAGGTTGAGGTTTCCTCTCCTCCTCTAGCAACAACTAAAAGTGGGCATGTATACCAGGGTCTGAGTGTTGGTAAGGGCAGGGTGGCAGGTAAATAAGAAGTTGGGGTGTGGGATGTAAAATTTTGTGTTGATGATGTTGTTGTTGGTGGTGGTGCTAGTTCTGCATGTGTGGCACATTTTGATGTTGATTGTGTGCCTTCGTGGAAATTTGGTTGCCTGGATTTTTTGCATGGATAGCGACAAAGGGGATTTTGATGACAATTTTTGTTCTCTTTTCTGATGGTAGTTACAACTTTAGCTTTTCCCAATTCATGCACTATGTTTTGCAGATTCAACATGTGGGAAGTTTTGAAATGAAAATGCAATGGAGATTTTGTTCAGATGAAAATTTGTGGTGAAACTACATTTGAGCCTGAAACTTGTTGCTTCCTTGTCATATAAAAGGGAATTCAAGGATCATTTGTAGGGAGAGAACTGATGAAAGCTCTAGCCAGGTTTTGAGTTGAATATATGGGTAGAAAGATAGGAATAGAATAGATAGCTTGTTTTGAGTTTTGGATGAATATATGCAAATTATCTTAAATTGTATGTAGATATGACTTATGAATAAACATATAATTCTAATATATTTTCTCTCCTTATGTGGATTTGAGTAAATTTTGAATGAAATGTTAATGATGTTGTCATTCTTCTTTCGAGAATTTGTTCAATTGTGTGTCTATGTTTTTGCTTTGATTCAATAAAATCAATTAAATGCTTAAATGGAGTCATAAGTTTACAATTATTTACAAGGGATTTGATAAGTAGTAATATATTAGAGAATTGAGCTCCATAATGCAAGGTATTATATGAGTAGTCCATTCTATTAAATTCTTGGGTCATTTCTGCTAATGGTAAATGGGTAACTAAATATTTAACTGACGAAGAATAAAAGAATAATATGTAAATGGGTCACTCACTCACTCCCTCTATCTCTCTCCCCTTAACCCTAAACCCTTAACCCTTAAAATCTAAACCCTTAATATTAGATGTGTATTAAAACATTCTAAAAGTATAAATTTTTTGAGTTCTATTAGGAATTGAATGATAAATGATGATGAATGGAAAATCTAAGGCACTTTAATATTTTAAACTAAAAAGTTAGCGTTCAATTAGGATTAGTCTTCACTTAGGGTTAGGTTTAGGGTTCAATTAATGTTCAATTTGGGTTAGGATTGAGGATGAGGTTGGGGTTTAATTAAGGTTATGAATTCAATAAGAGTTCAAATAGGGTCAAGGTTAAGGTTAGGGTTGGGATTAAGGTTCAATTAGGATAAGAATTAGTGTTAGGGTTAGGATTAGAGTTCAACTGTAGTTCAAAGTTAGGGTTATGGTACAATTAGGACTATTGTTCAATAAATGTTCAATTAGGGTTAATACTTAATTAAGGTTAGTTTTAAAGTTCAATTAGGGTTTGGGTTAGGGTTTGATTAGAGTTAGGTTTAGGGTTTAGTTAGAGTTAGGGTTAGGGTTAGGGGTATAATTGAATTATGCTTAGTGGTGAATTACAATTAGATTTAGTGTTCAATTAGGGTAAGGGTTAGAGTACAAATAGGGTTAGGGTTTAACTAGAGTTGGGATTATAATATATTTTTTTTTTGCGATTAATTATGATATCTAGAATTTAGTATAATTTTTGAAAATGAAATGATTTGGACACAGAAAAAAAATAGAAAAGTTGATTTTATATAGATATTATTGGTCAATTTATTCTCAAATTCTAATTAACAATTATTTAATTAATTTAAAATGAATATTTAATTTAATTTAATTTAATTGTATTAGATAATTATTAAAACTAAATAGATAATAAATATTTTATGGATTTTAAAAATTAGAAGGGTTAGGATAATAATTCTATAACTAAAAGTAATTCTAATCTTGTCTTTCATGTTGTGTTGTAAATGCTACTAGCATATATATATTATTTATTAATATATACAAAATACACCAAGAGATATCTTTGTCTAGGTACCTATTTTATAATAGTACAATAGACACATCAAAAGGATATCTCTCAGCATATTTTATATATATTATTAATAAATAATATATATGTTAGTAAGTATTTAATAAATAAAATAAAATAAATATATAATTTTTTTATCATACTACTCGTTGCCAAGGACATCCACGTGGCACCCACCCATGATATCGCAATCAATAAAGAACTCTCAACTTTTGATCACACGATGGCGGGCAACTATGGATCTCAACCATCGACAATCTTGTTCATTCAACACAGTCACCAACATTGGTATTAACCATCGAGCAGCTTTCTATGAAGATTATAACATCTTTGTTGATTTAAAACACGTGCATCTTATAACTACTTTAGTAACCCACGACATAATGTATTAAAGAAACATCAAAGTATTTATCATTCCTTCGGCTTCATCAGATGAGACATGTGGCACTCGCCTATGATATCGTGATCAACTGGTGGGGTCATTGTGGGATGACGGGGAATGACTGAGATGACACGACGATTGATCTACGGCCATGAAAACTTGTCCCTCTACAAAATAAAAACATTTATTAGGGGAGAGGGCTCAGTAGTCATGCGGGGTGAAAAATAAAAAAAATTATTAGGGGAGAGGGCACACTCAATTGTGATGATAATACCTAGTCTTACCACATATTTATACTATATACTGTAAATAAATAGTCCAAATGTAAATAAAGAAAAAACCAAATGTTGATAAAAAATGGACCCATACTTGAACACATGAGAACCTCTAAATTTAATATGAAAAAAACATAAATACATCCATGAAGAAGTGAAATAATTATTTTTTTATTTCAAATAAAATATCACAACTCTCCACTATAAGTATATCATTTAAAAAATAAAATGCTCATTGAATAAAATAAGTCACTTATTGAAACAAGTATTGTTATCATAGTGAAAGAATATTATTCTTATTTGTACAAAAATTGGCATAGCAATGTACAAGCATTGGATAATTTTATATTAATAGTTTTTCCTATCACAAATATAAAAGGTGAGCACAATAGATAACATGTATTTTCCCATTAAATGTGAAGGATTTTCAAAAAGTTTGTGTTCAACTATTGGTCCATTTTTGTTCAATATAAGTTGTATTTTAAATCATTATGTGTTGTTTTATAACAACAAATAGATTTTTTGTGTTCAACTATTAGTCCATATGTGTTGAATATAAAAGCTAGAGATATCAAAGATTTATGGTTATCAATAAGTATTTGGTCCACTTAGGTTGTAAATTAATTTTAATTTAAACAAAAATATCATATTCTACAAGCAACAAATGATATTTTTTTGGTTCAACTATTGGGGGTTCCATGATTAAATTTTGGTCGAACCTTTAAAAAGTCAAATTTTAGACACTTCTCAAAAGATCTACTGATGTGGTGAGTTGGATGATGAGTTGCGCCTCCAAAGCTTATTTATAGATAAATAAGAGACCAGTCTACATTTCAAAAAAAAAATGAAGGTTCTACGATATTCCAGTCAATTGCTACATGCTGAGAAAGTTAGCCTGGATGACTACTAGGACCTCTCCCCTAAAGGAATAAGGGGACATCACTAGGTCAATGATAAACAATGACAAGTTTTTTTAACAAGGGAACAAGAGACCAACAAAAGACTTAGGAAAAATAAAGTTAGGCGAAGGAAATAAAACAATAAAACAAAAGGGGGCCCAACCTAGACAAAGCGATGGAGCCTAAGTCATTTTAAAGCCTTCCCAAAAAGTAACAGCCAAATAGATCCCATCCAAGGTGTAAGATGAAAACTATGGTTTTACATGAAGTTGAAGGTAAAACACCAACCTTAGGCTTTTCCTAAACACCATAGATGACCAAAGACACAAGGTAGGATAAAATAGAACACAGAGAACAAAACTTTGAAGTTCCATCACTACCCATAACCCTAAACCCTAAACCATTAACCATTAACCCTTAACCCTTCAACCCTCTACCTTCTCTCTCTCTCAAGTCTCTCCCTCCCACCCCCTCTCCCTCTCTCAGGTCTCTCTCTTAGGTCTCTCTCTCAAGTCTCTCCCTCCTACCCCTTCTCCCTCTCTTAGGTCTTTCTCTCACTCACTCACTCCCTCTATCTCTATCCCCTCCACCCTTAACCTTAGACCCTTAAACCATCTACCCTCTACCATTAACCCTCCCTCCCTCTATCTCTCTCCACCCTCCCTCTCTCTCTCTCAAGTATCTTCAATATCCCACCCCCTCTCCCTCTCTTAGGTCTCTCTCTCACTCACTCACTCCCTCTATCTCTAACCCTAAACCCTAAATCACAAACCCTTAATCCTAAACCCTTAAACCCTCTAACCTCTACCCTTAAACCTCCCTTCCTTTATCTCTCTCTCTCTCAAGTCTCTCCCTCCTAGCACCACTCCCTCTTTGAGGTCTCTCTCTCACTCATTCACTCTATCTCAAGTCTCACCCTCCTACCCCTTCTCCCTCTCTTAGGTCTTTCTCTCACTCAATCACTCCCTCTATCTCTTTCCCCTCCACCCTTAAACTCTAAACCCTTAAACACTCTACCCCATATCTCTCTGCCACTCCCTCCCTCTTTCCCTCTCTCTCTCAAGTCTTGCCCTCCTACCCCCTCTCCATCTCTTAGGTCTCTCTCTCTCACTCACTCTTATCTCCCTCCCCTCTATGCTTAACCCTTAAACCCTCTACCCTCTACCCTCTACCCTTAACCCTCTACATAATCTCTATCTATCTCCCACTCCCCCCTCTCTCTCACACACAATCCCTCTATCTCTCTCCCCTCTACCCATAACCTTAGACCCTTAACCCTTAAACCCTCTACCCTCTACCCTCTACCCTCTCTCTCTCTCTCTCAAGTCTCTCCCTCCTACCCCCTCTCCCTCTCTCAAGTCTCTCTCTCACTCACTCTCTCTATCTCTCTCCCCTCTACCCTTAACCCTAAACCTTAAACCCTTAACCCTTAAACTCTAAACCCTTGAACCCTTAACCCTTAAACTCTAAACCCTAAATATTAGGTGTGTATTAAAACATTCTAAAAGTATAAATTTTTGGAGTTCTATTAGGAATTGAATGATAAATGACGATGAATGGGAATATATAAGGAACTTTAATATTTTGAAATAAAAATTTAGAGTTCAATTAGGATTAGTGTTCACTTAGGGTTAGGTTTAGGTTCAATTAATGTTCAATTTGGGTTAGGATTGAGGATAAGGTTGGGGTTTAATTAAGTTTATGAATTCAATAAGATTTCAAATAGGGTCAAGGTTAAGGTTAGGTTTGGGGTTAAGGTTCAGTTAGGATAAGAATTAGTGTTAGGGTTAGTATTAGAGTTCAACTATAGTTCAAAGTGAGAGTTATGGTACAATTAGGACTACTATTCAATAAATATTCAATTAGGGTTAATACTTAATTAAGGTTAGTTTTAAAGTTCAATTAGGGTTGGGGTTAGTGTTGGGATTATGAATCAAGTAGGGTTGGGTTAGGGTTTGATTAGAGTTAGGTTTAGGGTTTAGTCAGAGTTAAGGTTAGGGTTAGGGGTAGAATTCAATTATGCTTAGTGGTCAATTACAATTAGATTTAGTGTTCAATTAGGGTAAGGGTTAGACTACAAATAGGGTTAGGGTTTAACTAGGGTTAGGATTAGAATAGAATAAAGTTTTTTGTTTAATTATGATATCTAGAACTTAGTATAATTTTAGAAAATGAAATGATTTGGACACAAAGAAAAAAAATAGAAAAGTTGATTTTATATAGATCTTATTTCTTAATTTATTCTAAAATTCTAATTAATAATTATTTAAATAATATAAAATGAATATTTAATTTAATTTAATTTAATTGTATTAGATAATTAGTAAAACTAAATAGATAATAAGTGTAAATGTAAATGCAATTATTGGATGCTCTCCTAGAACAACAAATGCAACATATCATTAAAGAAATCTATATCTATGTATATAAATGTGTGTCTAAATGCAAGTGTAAATGTAAAGAGCATATAATTTTGTAGTGTTATAGATACAACATATCCATAAATTAATGTAATTTAAATTCTAAAGTCTTCAACACATAATATGAAATCGATCAACCCATTAAACTACATGAGAAATAAATGAAAACAGTAAATGCATATGTATGTGTATCTGTATATTTAAGTGTAAAATAAATAAGAATAATGAAAATTATAAAAGAATATAAGGAAAGTTCTCCTCCCTTTTGGTAGTGATAACCTCCTCCACACACAACCCTTAAAAATTATGAATAGAGGAATATAATCTTTGAAGAACTCAAAGTTGATTCTCTCCTACCTGATGCAACTAGTCATTTTATCCTTACAAACATTTATAGTGATTACTAGAGGCACATAGACCATTTCTTCATAATAGAAGAATTTTATCATACTTTTCCAATGATGGCATTATGAGAAAACCTTAGGTTAAATGAATAATTCCTATCTAAGTTCTTTAAATCATGTCCAACCATATAAGAGAAGACCGTTGCTATGTGTACCTAGATACCATGGAGAAAGGCTAGTCTTTGGGCTCTTTCATCAATCATCCTACCTTAAAACATACCAAAATTCTCCTAGCAATTAGACATAGGAAGATTTAATATGACTTAAAAAAAAATTATTGCCAAAGCATAAACTTATGAAGACTTAACCAGGCCTAGTACACACTCCCTCCCCATTAACCACTTAGACATATGGAAATTAAATGTAAATTTGCTGCTATTTTTAGTCATGTAGGTGTCTAATAAACCACTTGGTGGTGTTTCCCTTCAAGTTTATTTACTTGAATGAAGAGAAAAAGTCCTTTGATTACAATTAGAGAATACATTTGAGGCCTTGGTTGTGTAACTAGTGGACCATAGTCACATTTAATACTTGTTAAAAAGTTTGGGAGTTAAAACGTTAAGTAGATTTGATTTGTGATGGACACATTTGGATGGTAATAACAATAGCTTGTAATCTATCAAGACTTGATTACCTTATAACCTGTGAAATTCTAGTGATGAAATGATAGATTAATCATAATGTCACCTTGGGATCACATAACCATGAAATAACTTCATCCAACATCTTTATGAGTGTAGGTACCACCAAATAGGTATTTGTCAGATCTGTCTTCCTTGGGCAAGGGAAATTGAGGAAGAGAAGAGGAAAGCGAGACATGTAGTATGCCTAAAAAAGGGAGAGCAACTAGAGGTCAAAAGATTAGAAGAAAATTCCATAAATGCATGGAATTTTTTCTTACTGAATGGGGGTCATGTTCTTATGATGATGAGAGCATAGGTAACATTGAGGTTCCCTTGAGGTACCAAAATCTATGGAAACAATGGGTACCCAAGGAACTTCCTCAAATAAACACTGATTTTTGTATCCACAAGAGGATATATTGCATAGCACCATTGTCATTACATGGTTTGGGCCTATTTTGCATGGATGGCATAAAGCTCTGTTATGAAAAAGTTACTGAATTGATGGAGTATGTTGGACCCTATTACAGTTACAAAGATTGGATGCAACTGATTTGATATACACGAAGTATGCATAGGTATGCACTGTCAACAAGTTATATACAACTAAAAAATAAGGATCAAAATAAAGGAGTGGATATGTACATTGATGGAAGGCCAAAAGCATCAGGGAATATTGTAGGGTTTATAAACAATACACGACCTGGGTCAACAAATAAGCAACCCAATTGAATATTCGAGACGCGTGAGGGAAACCATGTATTTGTATGTGCGATAAAATCAATAAATGTAGGGGAAGAGTTGCTAATCGATTATAATTTGAATCGCTTAGTTATAAACATAGTTACTATGGGGGTGGTACGTACTATGTACCATTTTACCCAACCTCCAATTAATGACTCCAACATACCATTTTATTCTTATGTTTTTTTTCGTAAGTCTATTGGTTTCATTTTGGTAATGTTTTTTTATATTTAATTTTTGGCATAGGGGGACATTGATCATATGGAGAAGGTTCTGGCCTAGAGCATAGATCGCGATGTATCTTCAGGTGCTTCTACCCAACATGTTTACCTCATTGTAATTGTACAAATTACATATGAGAAAAATGTTCTATTATTATGTTTTTTTTGATAATGTTTTTAATATTCTTGTTGCAGTCGACTGATTAGGGAAATGCACCAGCAGTAGAGGAGAGCATCCATAGTGAGGTGCAGTCAATATTTTTTGATGATGGCATCACTTATTCAACAAAGCCTTTCGATATGATAAAGAAGATCCAAAAAAAATGCAATGAAGAAATGGTTAAGTTGATGTTCATAGTGCCTCAAATAGATGAGATAAGAGAGAGGGTTAAATATTGACTGAGAGATTACAAAACTTGCAAGTAAGCTATCATGAGGTCTTTAATTATAACATAAGTTCATTCATGGTTTTATATTTTGTACTCTTTTATGTAATGAACTAAAATATGTGTTGTTTTACAGGGTTATTTTCCTCCTTGTGATGCTCCTAGCCATGATTAGGGTACTGCAAGTGCTACTCGAGGAGTAAGGGTTGGTACAAGTGTCCATCCTGATCTTCCTATGCATACATTACATCATCTAACCCCATCATCTATTCCTATATTGTCGTATAAAATGTTGGCAACACATACCATGCATGCATCTATTAATGCACCCTTTGGCAGTGAACACATACCAGAACATGCATCAAGACATGTACATGGGGATGCAGAGGCCACTAGTATTGGTGATGTTTTAGCACCATTTCCTGGATCTTCCAATATTACTAGTACGAGAACATTGTTAGTCACACTTGTGGTGACCAAGGATTTCATTCCCATAAAGATAGAGAAAGTCCCAGGTACTTTAAAATGTTTAAATTTTATTATTATATATAATCCAATTGAAATTTACTTATTGATTACTCTTTTTAGACTATTGATCCCATGATCATTTTGCAAGAAATGATGTTTTTTATAAACATCTAAGTGATATTACATTGGAGCTCTTTTGGCCCACCATACGTACACAGTGGAATGCCCAAAATCAAGATTTAAAAGATGAGCTCATTAACCATTTAGTTGTGTTGTTCTGTGATAAAACATTCAACCGAACCAAGGTCCTTAAGAGAGCTAGTACCTATCTAAAGTATGCGAGGGACTAATATAGGTCACATTTAGAGAAGAAAAAAAAGTACGAGCATCTCCCCATGATTCCAGAGAGGGAGTGGAAGGACGTGGTGTCAGATGGAAAGGAGAAGGTTGACAAAAAAATGAAAAGACACCACCGGGCCAAAGAAGGTATGTGATACTATCAACAATGTAATTATATACTGATTACTCTTTATTTTTACATAATCTAACGTATTTCAAACTTTTCATAGGTTTCCCGAAACATCAAAGGAAACAAAGTAAAGACTAGAAAAGTAGAGGAAGCTCAAACTTGGCTCTGGTGTTTATATGAAATTAGTCGCTTGAATTGTAAGTGTAAGCACTAACCTGCAAATCTTGGTCAAACAAAGACAAATATTAACATTTGGTCAGTTTAAACAAGGAAAATATAATGCTCCCTATAAAATTCATTTGAACACAAGAATAATGAAAACAAAGCACAAAAGTAAGCAAAACACAATAGAACATTATTCCAATGAACAAACCAACATCTTATAGGGGGATTGGTGCTATTTTGATATGGAAAATAGCCCTTTCCCAATGCCTTTAGATAAGCTTAATGATAATGATGGACAAGATCATTTCTCAAATGAAGTGAGTGACCTTGCATGATCTTGGAGATGAAATGCTATGAAGATGGAGTGATGAACAAAATCAGTTCTCAAGGAGAGTGACTTTGCAAAAGATTGTGGAGATTGTGGAGGATTTGATCAAGGATGGTGATCTCTATTTGTAGATTTTCAAATGTTGAGTGTTGAAAAGGGACCAATGTGGGACTAAGATTGAACAAATGAGAGGAAGACACTTGTCAAGTGGTGAGTGGTTGATGCATGTGCAAGATTTGGGAAATGTTCCCAAGAGGGGGGAAATTTGAATTCAAATTTGGCAATAAATTTAGAGAGGGGGACAAGAAAATGAGCAATAAATTCCATGTTGGAGGGACAAGTCAACTTGTCATGTTTTTCAAATTTGAGGGAATATTCACCATAAATGCTATGTTGAGTGAAAATGGTGATTTAAATAAATCAATGAATGCATTTATTTGTGCAAGTGGCATAATCTAGAGAATGCAAGTGGTTAGGATGTGACATGCATTAGATTTAATTAGGATTAATTAGCTAGGATGATGATTAGGGTGTTTTGAATTTTATGACTTAAATATTTGATTTATTTAAATCAAAAAAGGATGAAAAATGCATTTGGATTTAATTAAATTAAAGGCTTGATTTATTTAATTAAAATGAGGGTGATGGGATCAAGTTGATTTATTTAATTTAAATTGATAACTTTAGGAGGTTGATAAATAAACTTGATTTACTTGTTGAATGGAATATGATTATGCATAATGCTAATTTGATGTGTCTACAATAAGTATCAATAAATGAAATATTGCATCCAAATTATAATAAATTGAACATAATTTTGGTTTTATCACACCATAGAAGCAAAATTCATGATCTTATGCAAGAATGTAGGGCTTTGAATTCAACAGAGTTCCCACAAAAGATGACCTGAAGATTTCCTTCCAACAAGGCTATGGAGCCATGGCTGAATGCCTAAGAGTGTTGATTGGGAAAACACAACCTTCCACTACATCCAACACGCAGGTAAATAAAATCAATAAAGTTTATTTAAAATTGAATACTTGTGCAATCTATTCAATATTAATTTCCACCATAAAGTAATTACATGCCTATTTATTTTAAACATTCAAGCAATAATAATAATGCACATGACATTGGAATGTAGCCTAGTGAGGGTGGAGCACAACCTGCAGATAAAGGTCACGGTGTGCATCCTGATACTATAGAGCATGTAGAGCATGATCAACATGTTGAGCATGATTAGGCTAGAGAAGATCAGGAATATGATGTGGCCCCATCAAGTAAAGAGGACCACTCTAAATTTCTTTTAAACATATTTAATTGCAATTGGTGTATTAATTAATGTAACCTTTAGTGTTTCAAGTTTAGAGCATGAAGAGCATGATCAATGTGTTGAGCATGATCAGGGTAGAGAATATAAGGAACATGATGTGGCCCCATCAGGTAAAGAGGACCACCCTCATGTTCTCTTAAACATATTTAATTTCAATTGGTGTATTAATTAATGCAACCTTTCGTGTTTCAAATATGGATTAGGATTTAGAGGGTGTTCATAATGTTGATCATGAGTCTATAACAAAAGTTTAGGAACATGATGTGGACCCATCAGGTAAAGAGAACCACTCTAATGTTCTTTTAATTAATGAAATACTTGCAACAATAATTATAAAACATATCAGTTTAACATTTCTTTCTTATTGTAGCAAACCCCCCTTGTAGCGACATCCATGTCATGAGTAGACAACTGGGCGTACATTAAGATCATGAGTAGAGGGTAGAACAACTAAAGGGGGGAAAAATATTGATTTAGAAAATGATACTCCACTTCAGCTTTATATAGCTTAAAAAAAGAAACAAAAAAAAAGTGATTGTAGTCATATCATGACAACCATATTTTTGATAATATGTAAAAATTGAAAGAATGAATATTATATGTTAATGAATGAATGTGAATATGTTAGTTAATGAATGTTATATGTTAATGAATGAATGTTATATGTTATTAATGGATGAATGAATGAATGTTATATGTTATTAATGGATGAATGAATGAATGTTATATGTTATTAATGGACGAATGAATGATTAATGTTATATGATTGGGTATGGGGAATTGAGAGTGATGTGGGGATGGGCCAAATGAGCTTCCACCATCACGTGGTTGGCCCTGTTAAGTAGAGAATATTAAACTATTCTCGAAACAAAGAGAAGCTCAATAAGGTAATGCACTTTTCAATATAAGAAATGCATCATTTGAAGCATCAAACCAATATGCAAAGATTAAAGAAAGTGCTAACTTTTCACTATGGTGGTAGAAAAATGATTCTTGATACCCTGAATCTATGCTCTACATCATATTTGAAGTTGTTTCCATTCCAATGTTGTGATTTTAGTTTGTTTGTATGGCTTTGTATGAATACCACATTGTGTTGTGTGTAGATTTGGTTTCAAAGCTATGTTTCTTCTATTTTTAGTGGTGACATAACTCTAAAATTTGACTTTTGTGCATAACAGGTTAGTGGAAAAATTGACAACTCTGAAGGGTTTGGAGGCTCGATTGAGATAGATACATGGATATTTGGATCTTGTTGTTGATGGGAGGCTTCAACTTAACCATGAAATTTTGTACCATTTGCAGGTATGCAAAATTTTCTCTACTTACATTCATTCTTGATTATAAATGTTGTAAATGATATTAATGCTTCAAACTTAAGATTCATTTCATTGTTATAATGATCAAAATTTTATACTTTTCTATACATTCAAGCATTCTCTTGCCCCCTACCCTTTGCTCTCTCCCCCCTCCTTTTAAGAATTTTCTGTCATAAAAGATTCACATTTCTATCTCATTTACACAAATTTATCTGAAGCGCTTGGAGTGAATAAAGATATGTAAAAGATGATGGAATATGTCTAAATGACAACTTTCCATATTATAGCTAATTAAATCCTTAATATTTGAATAGTTTAGAGCTCGAATAATGATTTTATATGCATGTGTAGCAATAACGGAGCCTATGTGAAGATTGAAATTTAAAACATCACTTTGGTATTTTTCCTTAGGCAGTGAAATAATATTTTGAGTAATATAAATCTACACACACATTGATATTTTTTGACATTGTATTGAAGAATTTTTTTTCTCTTATGCCTACCCTCGGCTAGACATGGAGGTATATAATATTGGTTTCTGGGTTTATTCTGTAAGTAATTAATTTCACAGAAGAAGACTAAAATCTTCTTAATGTCCTATGTCAGGTGTGAAAGCATATGAATCACTTGCTGAAGGCACCATTTTGTATTCATCCAAAAATTGGTTTGTTCTTTTTTTTTATATTTCTTGCATGTGTTTTTTTTAGGCTCTAGAGATGTAGCTTGAGTCTTTCCTTTGCACTTTTCATCTATTTTGATGATTATAGTAGATTGTCCTCATTATTTTTCATGTAGATCTATTTGTAACCTTATTTTCTACCAATCAATTTTCAAACCACTCACATATTAAGGACCATTTCACTAACTTGTAGTCATCCATTACTTCATATGTTGTAGGTTGTGTCTATGTGCTAATAAATCCTAATGATTACAAGAACTTTAATCCTATAAGTGTACCCAATCTTTCTCAAGTAAAAGTCTTACCTTATTTTATAGTACTTTAAATGCTTAATTCAAGGTGCTTCTTTAGATCTGAGATAGTTGAACCCTAGATTAAAATATGGTATTAGATGGGCAGTATAATGATAAAATTGAGGTCCATTGAACACAAATTACCAACATAATTTATTGGACTATGAATAGTGTTAAAATCACAATTATTTCTCCTTTACCTACCTCTGCATTAATGAAAAAGATAGATCCCTATAAATCTAACCATGTGAAAGTGTTGAAATCTGTAGTATCTGTAGGACTCGGGAAACTATCAAACATATTCTTTTTGAATGTTTTTATGCTCAAGAAATTTGCTACCTATTATGCCATAAGCTGAAGGTCAAGAATAGCAATGGTAAAATTAATTGGCATGATATTCTATTTTTTAATTTCAAGCTCAAGTTTTATTTCAAGCTCAAGTTTGATAGTAAGCTATTAAGTAGTCAAAGGAAAGTCTCGATGACCCCTAGAGTCATAGCGATAAGTTATCATTGGTGAGAATCATAGTGATACACTTAAGAACGAAGGAATAATTCTCAGGGAGACTCAAAATGTTGGTATGACTACATGAAACCATAGCGACATATGACCTATTGGCTATCAGTGAGACTCAGAACATCAATGAGACTGTGTGACACCAAAGCGATATGTAATATTGACTGTCGAAGAGACTCAAGGCGTCGACGAAACTACATGATGTATCAACGGGTGTCTAATAAACATGGAAAATGATCGAATAAAATAATTTATTGAGATTTGAATACGAAGGGATACGACTTGTTTGATCTGTCACTGATCGTATAGTTCAATGAATTTTTTTTAAAAAAAATTGTATTGTTTTGTTAAAATTTTGATGAACACAATCGATGAAGTTGCTATAGCTATGACGAAGGCTTCGTCGTAACTCCTGTTCCATTTTGTCGTAATTTCAATGAAGGCCATCGACGAATCACATAAAAGGTCTGATGAAGTTGCTTAGTTGTGATGAAGGCCTCGTCGTAACTCCTTTCCCATTATGTTGCAATTTCGACGAACTTCACCAACGAATCACATAAAAGGCCTGACAAAGTTACTTAGCTACAATGAAGGCTTCGTCATAACTCCTTGCCCATTTCATCATAATTTTGACAAACGTTGCCAACAAATCACATAAAAAGTTTGATGAAGTTGCTTAGCTATGACGAAGGATTCATCATAAATACTTTCCCATTTCATCGAAATGGTGACAAACTTCTAGTGTTCTTTTGACACCCATTTTGTCAATATTTCGATGAAGTTTTGAGCCATTTTATGATGCGGATGACAGATGAATCTATGGCATTATTTTGATGTTTAATTTTGTAGACACGTAAATTGACATAATGCATTCAACAAGGTCATATTCATCCATTCGACAAATAAATCAAGTTTATTTATCAATCTCCTAAAGTCATCAGTTTAAATAAAATAAATCAACTTGATCCCATCACCCTCATTTTAATTAAATAAATTGAGCCTTTTATTTAATTAAATCCAAATCCATATTTCATCCTTTTCTGATTTAAATAAATCAAATATTTAAATCATGAAAGTCAAACTAACCTAATCATTATTAATATAATCTAACCATGATTAAATGATAATCTCACCCACTTGCATCCTCTAGATTATGCCACTTGCACAAATAAATCCATTTATTGATTTATTTAAACCCTCATTTTCACTCAACATGGCATTTATGGGGAATATTTCCTCAAATTTAAAAAACATGACAAGTTGATTTGTCCCTCCAACATTGCATTTATTGCTCTTTTTCTTGTCCCCCTCTCTAAATTTATTGCCCAAAATTATATTCAAATTCTCCCTCTCATGGGCACACTTCCCAAATCTTGCACATGCATCAACCACTCACCACTTGAGAAGTGTCTTCCTCTCATTTGTCCAATATTAGTCCCACATTGGTCCATTTTCAACACTCTTAGCATTTGAAAATATTTAAATAAAGGCTTCATCCTCAAGCAAATCCTCCACAATCTCTTGCAAGGTCACTCTCTTCATTTGAGAATTGATCTTGTCCATTTCACTCCAGAATTTCATCCAAAAAGCTTATGCAAAGTCACTCTTCATTGAAGAACTGATTTTGCCTATCCATCATCTTGATCATAAAAGTATCATATCATGGAGCTTAATCAAGGATTGGGAAAGGGCTTCTTTCCATAGAAGCACCAATCCACTATAAGATGCTAGTTTGATTATTAGAATGATGCCTTTCTATGTTTTACTTGTTTCTTTGGCTTTATTCTTGTGATTAGATGAATCTTATAGGGGATCATTTATTTTATTTGGTTTACTAACAATACTAAGGGGTTTTGTTTTTGAACCAATGCAGATTTAGGGTCCTACATATGGCGCTAGAAGGAGGGTTGGTTCATAAATAGTTGTCTGACATTCAATAATTTTCTCTCATTTATTGTCTTTGTCAATTGACATTTACATACATTTATTCTCATGCAATTATGGAGATATCTTGTAGTAACATTCTTTTTTTGTTTTTAGATTAATTATTGGTATGAGTGATAGCTAAGTTCTTCATTTAAATATCAGCGCTCTCAGCCATTTTTGGAAACATGTCAAGGATATCATTTTAAAAAAAATGTTTTATTTGGTTATGATCTCTTCTCTAGCATGAGGTTGTCTCTGTTTTAACATTATGTCAGCCTTGATATAGAGGCAGCAAAAGATGCATTCCCCAATCCATGGGTCTACGTATTTAAATGCTTGGTATCAGATATTAGCTACAAAACTAGCGCAACACCTATTCTAATCTTCAATGCTAAATTTTTCCCACTGAGAAATTATAGTCCACTTGTTGTTCTTGAATGGTGAAGGGAAGGGAATGTTTGATATTTAGTAGCAATTGCATCATTTGATGATAAGATTATTAAACTCAAGCGACAGTCTGTCACTTACCCCAGCTATGCACCTCTCAACTCAATGAATCACATTAAAGGCCCAGGTAGTGCTTTTGACTATCTGTCACGTGATTGGCCATAACATTCATGCACTTTTTGAGGAACCTAGTTGAGTGTGTAAAGCAGATCATAGTTGAGCCAAATACGCAGTGTAAGTATCATTTTTCCATCTTCCATCATGAAATGATGTTCACTTGCTGGATCATGCTCATAATAAAATAGATTAGTATTTCACTTTGGTGTACAAGGATCTGTTATGATCTCCTTTTCCCAGAGAGCAACATTTTCTCTAAAGACATACTTCTCTCGTAAATCAAGGCACTCTTGCATCATCCAACATACCTCCTCTTTAGAAGTTGTTGTGTCAATAGGAGTGACTTTTAACCGTACAAGTGTGTCTTGTTCTGGCTCTCTCCTTAGAATATCTACAACCACTGGATCAAGTGCATGCATAGAAAAATCCCAAGATATGCTATGTGATCTTATCATAATTGTTCCAGACTTATCATTCTGGTCTACATCAGAATTCATAAGATCTAGAGTAACAAGGGTTAATGTCGTATGATTCGTACTTATTTCAACTGTGCCTATCAAATCTTCATTTGCAATATCACCAAAATTTTGATCTTTTTGGTTGACTAGAAGATCATCAAAACTCTCAAAAGCACTTGCAATAGGAGATTTAGGGGTTGTTGGTCTAACCAATGGTGTCACTCCCCTCTTTCTAGAACCTAGATGATTAAGAGATTGACTGCTTCCTTCATGCTGAGTTTGAAGTATGGGGAGACTAGGAGGAATGAAAGTGAGGCTTCCGAAGGAGGTGATCTTATCCATACCTCCATTAGACCATCCAACTATAGTTGTGTCAGGCATAGTTCATTTATTTCCTATAGGTCAAGTGAATCATAGTTGAGCCAAATACGTGGTGTAAGTACATCTCCCCCCTGACAAGTCAAGTGAATCATAGTTGGGCCAAATATGTGGTGTAAGTCAAATCTCTTGCTAGAACAAATCTTCATCAAATGGTTTCAGCAAATGGAAAAAACTGCTTGACGATTTCAGCTGCAAATGAATCTCTCAGTTAATCTGCTTCTACGATTCTCCTTTGGTCCTAGAACCACTATACACTAGTGAATCGATTGTCCATCTGATTCTTAGAAGTTCTAAATGGAGGCATGTATTTTATAGATTACTCATCCCCTCATCAATATAGTATCTCTTCTCATTAATGTTGTTGCTTTCCTCTCACTAAGCTTACTGTTTTGGCATTTAATGGTTTACCTGGACATGTGATTGACTTGGCAATAGAATTTGATTTTACTCACTATTCTCTTGATGCGACCTGTTAATAGAATTTACATGAGAATTTATTACATTAGTTTTATAATAAGTTTATCCATATAAACAATACAATCAATGCATTGCATAATATAACAGTTGAGGTATCTTATCAGACAACAGCTGTTCAATGAACTGGAAAAGGCTGATCCTTCAAATGACTATCTACTTGTCTGTTACACTTAATGACATTTATGATTATCATTGTGTAAATGCATGCAATCAGAGAGGAATAGAGAAACTAGTAATTTCAAGATGAAGCAAAGGTATGTCTAAAAAGTTGGAGTCTAGAGCTAGTGTCTTTTTAAATTCATTATATTCTGTTACTTCATTGTTTTTCTAATCCGTATGGATCAATTCTTAGATGATAATCTTGAAGGCGCTTTTAGAAGTAGATAGAAAGTTGTTTGATAGTTGGTGATTTCTGATTTTGGGGGTAATTCTAATGATGATATTGTTCGGCTGGCATTTATTGTGACAACAGTTCAAAAGAACTTTAGATGCATCTATACACCTACTAATATCACTTGCTGTCGATTGATGGAAGACCCCAATATGGATGCCATTCTTTTTAATGTTTAACTCTAACCTTTAAGCATTGTAGCTGCTATTACTTTTATGATGGAAATCTTCGAGGCGGAGAAGATATATTAGATTCACTGATTGTGGATTTTGTAAAATGGTAGCGTTCATCCATTAGAATCATTACTAGTTTAGCATTGCATATTTATTGTGCAAGGCGGTATGGCCTATTATTTGGTCAACTTTAAAAGGCTAAAAAGAATAATCTGACATAAAAGTTGACTATGCTGCTTACCATAATTTGCCAACTTAAAGATTTTTAAAATCCACGGTCAATTTTGTTATTGAATGCATAAGGTTTTCAAATCAATTGTTCTCTTATGAAGGTAGGGATAAAAATTGAAAATTTATTGACATTTTATTGAGTCAAATTCATACCTTGTCAAATCAATGTTACTTTCTTCAAAAGGATTCCACAAATGATTGATAAATCTTATATATGTTTTTATCATTTTGCAATATATGCATAAATTTTATTTGTGATGATTGTAGGAAAATGAAGGAAAACAAAGAAAAACAAAAGGTAAAGGTGAAATCAACATTGGAATCAAGCGTTGGAGTTGAACAAAAATGAAAGCAAGATTGAAGTTGAAAAATTGATCAAGATTGAAATTTAAAATCATTTTTTAATGCTTGAAGCGTCCATTTCCTACTTTAATTTTCTATTTTAGGCCAACTAGATCATTGTTTTCTCTTCAAAGTTGGATTAAAACTAAACCCTAGAAACTCACTGAGCTTTTCAATTTGGGTTCTAAAATTGAACAAGGAAAATTTCACACTCAAGTTTGGTGCTTTAAAATGAATTCATCATTGCTTTAAAGGCTAAAACAAACAAGTTTTTGAGTTGAGTGATTTTGTCTTTGGTGCATTTTGAATGTGTATCCTCTCCCCTTGCGCTTAGTGTGATCTAGGGTGCAAGAGAAACAATCAAAATGCATTTTATTGCTTTGAGTCACCTTTAGAGGGGCCTGCCTAAGAGACACATCCAAAAGGAGAACTCAAAGGAAACTCCAATCTATTTTTCATTTAGGCTGGTATATAAATGGATAAGACTAAACTGTCAATTCCTCATGGTATGTAGGCCTTAGCCATACAGTGTCTTTCAGAATGGGGTACTACCGTAAAACATATAAGAGCCCCTAGTAGGATTGATTAAAGCCTTTAGTGGCTTGCTAGATGCTCACAAGGTGACATGTCCCTGATGTTGTGTCATTAAGAACCTTGTTTGTAGTTGCCATCCATTCCATCCAATGAGTTTATCAAAGTGGTGCATTGGAAGTTTGATTCCAAGAAGTTACTTGCCATGTCCGAACTTAGTTAAAATATAGAGGTTAAGACTTCATTCTTAACATACCTTTATATTTTGTCCTTGGTTGCATGTAAAATCGTCTCTTCTACTACAAAGGGCACGAGGCAAGCCCACCAAGAAAATGTACCAATTGAGCTAGGATGTTACATTGCTTGTTTGAAAACACAGTGCATTTATCGAAAACATTGGAAAACCAACATTCAACATCATCATCAAAATTTCAAACCCTTTAGTTAGAGCAAATACCTTTGAAAAAACCCAAGAACTATTGCTTACCCTTGGGATTATGTCCTTAGAGGTTTCTAAGTAATTGGGTTTACATCTTAATTTGTTCTTACAAAGGTCAACATTAGGCAACCCTTGTCCTGATTTCTTGGAACTTCCACATAGCACTTTGTGGGATGAAAAGAAGTTGTGACATTGGACATTCAGTTTGAAACCTAATCAAAATGTGTTTTTGTGGTAAAAAGAACTCATTAAGCAAAGATAAGAAATTGGACCCCACACATGTGCTTGTTTATCTTTTTATCATCTTTCGAGAAAACATTGGTCTTTTGATTTGAATTACTCTTAGAGAAAGGCATGTTCTTCACTATCTTGGTCTCATAAACAAGTCCTTCCTAGGTTCATTTAGGATCACATCAAACACTTCATTCATCTCAAACATTTATTAAAATTCATCCATCTAAACAACTTTGGAGCTTTGAAAACATCATTCTAAACTTGGGAAAATCATCAAAATCAAATTGTTTAGTTAGGGGTATGGGAATGCATCCTTTCTCATACCTCTAGTTAAATTAGCACCCCTTTGAACAAGTTCTTCCTAAGATAACATCCAACATCTTAGGGTTTACAAGTTCATCATCCAAACTAAACCAATCAAAATCAAACCCTAAGTCTAGCATTGATCCAAAGTTCCTAAAACATTCAACACTCATATCATTTACACCTTTCATCCTCCATCTTGTCATTGGTCCTAAGAACCTTAGAGGTCACTTTTGCAACAAGGTGAAAACACAAGAGAAACATGGAATACAAACTTGATCCATACATCATGAGTAATCCAAATCAATTGAACTTTCAAAGCCTTTCAACACCGATTGATTATCAACACTCACATCTATACAATCCATACATGGGATCATTACCTTCTACAAAATTCAATGGTCCAAATGTGAGTATACCCAATCAAGAGTTTGGAACACCTTTTCCAATGATAGATCTAAATCCAAACCTACAAGTCTATCAACTGAACAATCAAAGCATGAGCCTTCAAATGAACAACGTCATCCCACCAAATCCCTACAAGCCAAATGAGAAGGTACCAAGTACAAGTTTTCAAAAGATGAATCTAGAAAACTTTGGGATGGATACATTTGCAAATCATACGAATATTCCAAACATGAACAATGGTCAATTTCAACCTATCCTAACAAATCTGAGTGTCAACACAAATCAAAACATTCTCCAAAATCAAACACAAAGGCACATTCCAAATCTGCTTAAACAAGAGCCAAATCAACTATATCAAGGGATTCAAGATCTTATTGTTGCACTTTCTAAAATAGTTGAGGCATTGGGCCAAGGGAAATCTCCACCACCATTACCCATATCATTCCTTGGTTTAGGGCTTCCCCCTTTACCTAGCACCAATCACTCAATCCCAATCAATCTACCTAACACCAATCAAGCCATCACATCAAACCCTTCAAATATACCATCGACATCGCACCAATGGATGGTATCTAATCAAACAACAACATTGATCCGAAATCAAAACATGGTCTCCCAAGGACCTATCACCTCGGTTATTCCAACCATCCCTATCACTTCGATCACTCCAACTACCACTCTCACACCCATCACATCTCAACCCCTCACTACCATAATCAGTTCAAGTGAAACTAAAACACTTGTCACTACATCCAACATGATTCCAAATCCACCACCACCAACTTTCACCACATCAAGCCAATACAATGCAAAATTACAAGCTACTTTTCAAATGGGATTCCAACAATATCTAGCCATGCAACAAGCAAGACAAACTCAAAAAGCTTCTCAAGCCTCTCAAGCTACTCAACAAACACAAGCACAAACACAAAAAATGATAACTATTGAGAACAAGGATCAAGATCAATCCATCACTGAGCACCTTGAAGCTATGTCTACTTCATCCAATGATCAAATCAACATAGGTCAAGATTCACCAACAATACTTGAAAATGATCCAATTCAAGAAATGTCCACATCACTTGACTCTATGGTTGAAGACATTCACAATATCCCCACCACAATTGTTGAAAATAATGTTCAAAATATCTCCATCAAGGAGCACATTGAGGATGTATCTGCACAATTCGATGATCAACTCACCATACATCAAGAGCCACTTTTTAGTGATTTCTTTCAAGAAGTGTTAGGATTATTTGATCCTATTGACATAATGCACGATCCATTGACCAATGATCATATTGAAAATTTCTATACATTCCCTTATGAGTTAGAGGACATATCTCAAGAATTTATTCCAAAGCATGATCAAAATCTTCCACTAAGGTCTAGCAATGGTCCTTTCCAAGACATATTGACATCCTATGACCTCATGGTTACAGATAGAGAAGGAACCTTGAACTCAACACTTGAGGATATATTGAGCCAATTCCCATGCCTAATAAAGATATCCAAGCATCTTTTGAAATTGACCTATGTCAAGAACTTGATCCAAAGCATGTTGAAAGCAACTTCAAAAACATTCAAGATCATGAATTCGTGTCTTCAAGATACTACAATAATGTAATGGACACTCTCCTATCTATACAAGATGATCATATCCATGTAGCACATACTCCTTCATCTACCCATGAGATGCTTTCTATGGATGGGCATGTAGATGATCTTAATTTAGAACAAGATTCCATTACTCCTGACATTACAACACAAAAGGAGAAGGTTATTGACAGTCAAATAGAGTTGTCAACATCAAGATCAAATATGTCCCAAATTCATACTGAGGACATCATGAATAAAGATATCAAACATTATCCACTCAAGGAAGCAAAGCAAATAGAACAAGATCTTTTAGAGTCAACAAAGCATCCAATCGAAATAACATCATCTACGGTGGTCATTTATCAGAGAATGCACTCTAAACAGGAGCTCTTAGAATAGGCAAAATCAAAGCATGAAGGTACTACTTCTACCATACTGGGGGCAACTTTGTCTCAAGCAAACATCAACATAGAAAGCACGAAGAGTCCTTATGATGAAACTAGTGTCAATACTACAACCAACCACATCATGAATCTTCATCCACCCATCACCTCATCCATGAATTGCGACCAATGTCAAAAGAAAGAATTGAATCAAAGTATGAAGAATGTTATCAAAGCAAAAGAAGTTGAGAAGCATAACAGACAAATGAAATACGCATGGATACCAAAACATACAAAAAAAGATTATCCTTATCAAACTCCATTAGTCAAAGAAACTATGGGGCAAAATAAAAAAGGGAAAAGTATCCATCAAAGATGTCTACAAAAGAATTTTCAAGTGATGTACAAAGTGTATCAAGAAGTTGCACCTAATTCCATGCACACTTCAAATCCACCCATCATTGTTCCCCTTCCCAAGTTTGGAGAGTCAAAGGTTCCAAACTATCAGCCAGTCCATCTCTTACCCCTAAACACACTCCATCCATGCCTCCACGCATAATATCCAATTCTCACATTGACCATGTATTAGCAGTGACCCTTCATCATAAGGATTTCAAAAGCACTCTATTGCGATGTGCGCATAGAGATAGAGTTAACCTTGGTTTCAATGAAGTAGATCAAGAATCCCAAAAGTTGCATTCAAGTGCATGTATCTTAGCCAAGCAGATCCTTCAAGTAGGATACTGATGGCACATTATGATAGGGGCATCTACATCAACACCACCAAGTGGTTCAACATGAGCTGTAAATCTTTCCAAAAAAAAGTTAAAAAAAAAATCCAAAAAAAAAATTAGAAAAAGGATTAAAAATAGTAAAGAGAAAAAAATTGTCCTCTAGCGAAAACTGCATGGGCGACACTTTCGACAAGACCATGATGAAAACTTGGCAAATAGGTGTCATGTGTGGAATCGAGCATCTATGTGTGCCAATTTGGGTGAAAGCATCTCATCCTATCCATAATAAATCGAGCAATCCATCCATCTTATCCATAATAAATCCATTCATCCATAATCCATTTATCCAATCCGTTATCATCCATTTGCATCCATAGTCCAAGTTATCTTGATCTTGATGAAATTTTGGGCCACACTTTATGCTTTCTTATGATAAACATCTTGACATGGGTTGTTTTCATTGATCTCATCCTATGCAGCATTATCTGAGCCATGAAGCATTATCCAATGAGCATCCTTTATCCAAACACCTTATCTTATCACAAGTTAATCCTTTGCATCCTTTGCGTGCTTATCCACATCCATCCATACACTTATCCAAGCATCCATCCATGACATTCTGTACATTGCTAGACACTGGGGGCAGATATTGGCATCTTGCTTCGAGAATAAATCTTGATCTATATCCTCTAACTTATGTGGCGATTCGAACATTAGAAAATGTGAAACTAAATTGGTCAAACCACTTGTGAGCAAAAATATGAATCACTAGCCCATGGAATATTTTGATGAGAAGACATTCCTCATTAGTTTTCACCTTTCATCAAACATTGATCCAAATAATCACTATCAGTCACATCTAGTTTGCACATTAACATCACGTCAAATCATTTGAACAACTTTTGTTCCAAACCAAGCTTCAACAATCCTGATCAATCAAATCCAGTCAATCCATAATCTTGGGATATCCTCCCTGATCATTGTGTTACTTAACACTATCCTTGCATTGTTGTGCATCCTCAACAATGTTATCATCATCATCAATACATTGATCTAATCAATCAACCTTAGCTTAGTTTTTAGCAAAATCCCCAAAACTGATATTGTCACACATCCATATCCACATCATCAAAATTATGCAAAAAATCCAAAAACATCCAAAACACACCAAAATCTAAAAACATCCAAAACACATCAAAATCCAAAAACATTCAAAAGAACATCAAAATCCAAAAACATTCAAAAAATCCAAAATCCAAAAACATTTGAAAATTCAAAAATAGAAAACATTGGTAAAATCCAAAAAATCCAAAAACAGCCTCAAAACATTTCAAAAGATCAAAAACATCCAAATATTTGAAAAAATCCATCCATCCCATTTCGCTTTCACTCAAAATAATCAATCATTCATAATAAATTGATCATCACCTTCATCCTTTGGCAATACAAACAAAAACAACCACAACAGTTAACAAAATCAATCTTCAATTGTAAAATCAAAATTGAAACAACAAACCTTTAAAACAAAATCAAACTCTTAATCATTTTCAAACATGTCAATCAACCTTATATGAATAGCCTATCAATCAAATTATCAAGCCATCATTATCCTATACAATGCATTTCCTAGGATATATCATTCTGACAATGGGCATCATTTTGGATATCACCTTGGATTCTTATCCTATCAAAACACATCCCTTTGGTTGAAGGTATGAAGAACATTAGCTTGTTTGTGTACTTGGTATTTTTCTTTTGATTTATCATATTGCGCTCATTCCAAGGACCTCTCGATGATATCAAATTGAAGGATTTAGAGAGATAGGAATGGGGCAATGATCATTATCTTTTGTTTGTTGTGTTTGTTGGACGTTCTTGTAAAATAACTTAGTGAATACTTGCTTTGTTAGGTACATCCTAGCAAGGTTTCTGTATGTCAAGTGTGAACAAGAATACTCCTATCTTTTTGTCGAGTCAAATTCTATCGCACTAGGTACAACGCCATCCTGGTTCTTTATACCTTGATGCATTGTACCTATGTGTTTTATCAAACATAAGGTAAGTAGTCCTTTTAAAATCCCAATCCTTGATAAGCAAATCATCATCATTTATCATCATCATCATCATTTATCATCCATCTATCATCATCTCTAATAAAGTCTCGCCAGATCATGGACTTGTGTGATCCTCTTGTCATCATCTCATTTCCGTGCTAACATCATCATCACCAACGCATCCATCGTGCATCCATCCTGCATCCACAAACCATCAGCAGTCCACATATCATTCATATCATACATAATAGGAAACATCAATCATTTCACATGCACTACATTTGCATCATCTTCATAATATAGATCTGTTAGTCTAAGCATCTGCATAAATCATCCATTGCATAATCACAACATATCAGATCATCCATCTCACCCATCATCACATCATATCATCATTTAAGTTGTTTAAAATAATATAGATTTGTTATTATAAGCATGTTAAAATCATCTCATTTGCATCATCATCCATAACCATCCATTTTGAACCTCTTTATCATGATATCGGCCCTCAAATCAAATCTTTTCGCTCGATCTCTTGAGGGGGCAATGTACCAGTGTACTTCTTTCAACTGGGGCATCTGTAAAAATTAGAAAAAATTTAAATTTTGATCGTGGCAAGTTTATTCTTTGAACCAATGCAACAAGTGCATTGCTTCAAAAAGGGGAAAAATGTAGACACGTCAAATTGACATAATGCATTCAACTAGGCCATATTCATCCATTCGACAAATAAATCAAGTTTATTTATCAATCTCCTAAAGTCATCAGTTTAAATAAAATAAATCAACTTGATCCCATCACCCTCATTTTAATTAAATAAATTGAGCCTTTTATTTAATTAAATCCAAATCCATATGTCATCCTTTTCTGATTTAAATAAATCAAATATTTAAATCATGAAAGTCAAACTAACCTAATCATCATAAATTTAATCTAACCATGATTAAATTATAATCTCACTCACTTGCATTCTCTAGATTATGCCACTTGCACAAATAAATCCATTTATTGATTTATTTAAACCCTCATTTTCACTCAACATGGCATTTATGGGGAATATTCCCTCAAATTTGAAAAACATGACAAGTTGATTTGTCCCTCCAACATTGCATTTATTGCTCTTTTTCTTGTCCCCCTCTCTAAATTTATTGCCCAAATTTGAATTCAAATTCTCCCTCTCATGGGCACACTTCCCAAATCTTGCACATGGATCAACCACTCACCACTTGACAAGTGTCTTCCAGTCATTTTTCCAATCTTAGTCCCACATTGGTCCATTTTCAACACTCTTAGCATTTGAAAATATTTAAATAGAGGCTTCATCCTCAAGAAAATCCTCCACAATCTCTTGCAAGGTCACTCTCTTCATTTGAGAATTGATCTTGTCCATTTCACTCCATAATTTCATCCAAAAAGCTTATGCAAAGTCACTCTTCATTGAAGAACTAATTTTTCCTATCCATCATCTTCATCATCAAAATATCATATCATGGAGCTTAATCAAGGATTGGGATAGAAGCACCAATCCACTATAAGATGCTAGTTTGATTATTAGAATGATGCCTTTCTATGTTTTACTTCTTTCTTTGGCTTTATTCTTGTGATTAGATGAATCTTATAGGGGATATTTTATTTTCTTTGGTT
Source organism: Sequoia sempervirens (assembly GCA_007258455.2). Lineage (NCBI taxonomy): Eukaryota > Viridiplantae > Streptophyta > Pinopsida > Cupressales > Cupressaceae > Sequoia > Sequoia sempervirens. The sequence continues at coordinate 361,755,889 of VDFB02086081.1, forward strand.
TACTAACAATACTAAAGGTTTTTGTTTTTGAACCAATGCAGATTTAGGGTCCTACAAATTCATCATCGGACTTGCAATGAAAAAATAATGACGAAAATGTTTTCATCATTTTGTTGCATTTCTGAAAAAGATTTGTCGAACCACCGATGAACATCCATCAGAAAATGGTGTCAAATTCAGTAGTGAAGGTATGAACCTATGAGGAAATTAGTGATGAGTGATATGTAATGAGGGCCATCAAGAATGAAGTGGAAACTTTGAGCATGTGCACTTAAGTTGTTCTAATGACCCCATCCCCTACTATGATATTAGAATAATAGGCTTGATAATTCTAAATCATGAGATACAAAGAATGTAGAGGCCAAAAGATCCTTTATTTAACCTTCTAAGATGGTAATTTTAGACCTGGGCAAGAGACATTGGTCACTTGACAACATTGATAGATATGAAAATTCTATATGACTGAATATAGGCACCATGCGATTAACAAAAAAATAGAATGTTACAAGCAACTAAAATGAACAAAACCCTAAACACCCATAGAATAAGCCTATATGAGATGGAACAAAGGTTTTAGATGAAAATAAAAATCCTTAGGGTTCAAAATGAGAACTTTAGATTTTGTAGAAATTGAAAGTGCCATCATGCCCCAAAATCTCCCAGGAAGGAATATGCAATAGAGGATAGCAGAACAAAGAAGCAAGGGTGTGCTCTCAAATGAAGAGAAATACAAGTCTTTTGAAATGGGAAATGCTCACTTTAGAATATAGATGCAAGGAATGTCCTTGGAAAAAGAACTGGGTATTGCACCAGACTGAGCTCTACTTTGTTGGATGGAAGAAGAACATGCAGTGTTCACAAATGAAGCTCCGAAAACTAGTGTTCCACAAGTGCAATCAAATATAATACAATGTCCAAAAGAAGGCTCATAGGGAAATATGTGCAACAACCTTTTCCACGTCTATCCCCACGTCAACCACCCCCATATGAAAATTAGGCTCCATTTCCCATCATATGTCCTTTTTTACAGTCGTATAATCCACCATTGGCAGAGGAGATAGATAAGACACCAAGCCCAGTCAAAATAGAACGTTCCTTTATGAAGAAAAGAGATACCACTGTACAAGCCTAAGACTCAACTAGTTAGAATGCTCAATATAGTGGAACAATTGAAAAAGGCACCTACCAATGTATCATTATGGGAGGTCATATCCATTCCCAAACAAAAGACATTGCTTTGAGAAGCATTAAAGAAAGAAGAAAAAATCCAACAGGTGGATGTAGCTCAGTCATACAATCAAGTGGAGACAAACGGTCCATGCCACCCCCTTAAGCCCTGAAAGCAACAACTTGCATGAATGATGTAGGCAATGCATAAGAGAAAGAGGTAAGCAACCCAAAGCCAACACCTTTATTTTTAACTCTTATTGTGGGAGATAAGCTTTTGCATAATAATATGATTGATTTGGGGGCTAGCATGATTGTTATGCCAAAACAAGTGGTAGATGCTTTCAAACTTAAGTATGAGCCCCTTGAAAAAGGAATCATGAAACTGGATAGGAAGAAGGTTCTGACCATTGGTTAGATAAAAGATATGTCTCTGACCCTCTTTTCATGTCCAAGACAAATAGTCACACAAGAAGTAGTAGTGATAGACATTCCCCCATTTTTTGGAATGTGTCTTTCAAGAGATTTCACTGCAAATCTTGGAAGATACTTAGCACTTGATTGGTCCCACCTAATATTGAGAACCAAGCACAGGGAGAAGATGAAGATTTTGTCTAAATCATTTCATCCTAGACACATTGCTAACAATGCAAACCTATGCTTTTAGGAAGCACATATCTCCATCTCTCAAGAAGAGAGATATTGTGTAGAAATCCTAGAAGATGATGAAGATACAAGTGATCGAACCCCTAAGGAAGAGGTGTTGCTCAAAAAATTCATTAACTATGATCCATTCAACAACTTCCATGCAATAGGACTGGGCACATATGTGATTTTTGATGATGATTAGGTATTTTTGAAATTGATGAAGGATCGAGAGAAATCCGATGATTTTTTTTATAATTGTCTATCGACCCTATATTTTCATGGTGCCAAGAGTAAAGTTGGCTCTAGAGTGGGTGTCAGACTATTGTCTCCAATAGGATTAGAGACCCTTAAGGCTGACCATTTTCAATTATCATTCTCTAATAATGATGCCAAGTATGAAGCCACAGTTCATGGGTTGATTCTAGTAGAGAAAATAGGTGCGAGAAGGATACAAGATTTCAGAGATTTAGAACTAGTGGTGAGCTAGGTCTGTGGACAAGCAACTAATAATAATTTTGAAGCTTACAACATACAAGTTATTCCCTAGTCCTAAAATAGTGTTGTTGATTGGATGGCTTCTATCAGTTCACAATTTGATCCAATTTCTAACCCAACGAAGCAAAGCATGGTACAGGTCATTGTACGACACTCAATACCCAACAATGATAAAAAAATGGAAAGTCTTTGATGAGGACATCCAAATTAATTCTTCATATAGAAATCATAGATAGCTTCTCGCTATTCACCAGTAGGGATATGATTTCCCAAAGATCAAATCATCCAATTGAAAGGGAACAAGCTTCCCTGAGGATTAATTTCTCTTGAAAATCTCTTTGATTGTGAAGATGCAAGGAATGGAAATAAATTTTTTACTATAGATTCAAGGGATTATGAAGAGATCGACATCGGAACTAGCAAATAGTTGAAATTCGAAAGAGAAGTTCCTCACAAGGACAAGAAAAGACTAAAGGATCTATGTTTCAAGTATGATGAGGTTATCACCTAGACCTATGATGATCTAATAGGATTCAACCTGAGCATAAACCAACATACCATTGATCTAGTGGAAGGATCTAAACCTGTTTGATAGAATAAAAGGCTAGTCAACCTAAAGGTGAAAGCACTGATGGCATAGGAGCTCAACAAGCTGGTTAAATCAAAAACCATATATCCTATCAAACATTCCACTTGGGTATCAAATCTAGTTCTAGTTTGAAAAAAGAATGGTGGCATATGACTTTGTGTCAACTTTGAGTACTTGAATAAAGCTTCATTAAAAGACCATTACTCTTTTCCACTTATGGAGTAGATGTTGTAGAACGTGGCTAGATCAGAGATGTTCTCTTTGCTAGACATTTTCTCAGGTTATAGTCAACTCTATGTGAAGGAATCTTGCCAACATAAAACAATGTTTACCACTAAGTGGGGAACGTTTGCATATTCAAAGATGTCATTCAAACTTTCCAATGCTGGTGAAAATTTTCAATGAGTAATGGATATTGCTTTTAAAGGATTGATCAACCAGATTATCCTCATATTTGAACAACCTAACAATCTTTTCAAAATGAAAAGATGATCATTTTGATCATCTGGAAAAGGTTTTCCAGAAATTCCAGTAGTTTGGGATTTCTTTGAATCCCAAAAAATGTGTCTTCAAAGTACCTCAAGGTAAGCTCCTGGGCTTTGTAGTATTAAAGGAGGGAATAGCAATAGACCCTAAAAGGGTTAGATCTATAATGGAATTACACTTTCCAGTAAACCAAAAGGGAATACAATATTTTTTGGGGAAGATTAATTAAATTGTTAGTAGATTCATATCAGATTTCATAGGCATTGCTAGACCAATCACCTCAATGCTTAAGAAGAACCTACTTTTCATATGGACTCTGGAAGGAAAAGTATCTTTTGAGCAGCTAAAGATAGTCCTCTCCAAAGCCACGGTGCTAGTTAAACGATATTTTTTGAAAGATTTCCTACTCTATGTGTATAGTGGCCAACACAATATAGATTCCATGATCACTCAAAAGTGCGAAGAAGATAATGGAGAGCATCCTATCACATTTCATTTAAGGACCTTGAAAGTTTACGAAGCTAGGTATAATTTTGTAGAGAAGCAGGCCTTCACCATTGCCAAAATTTTAAAGAAATTTGGACACCTATTGTTGGCCAACAAGATCACTATTCTCATAGCTCATCCTAGTGTGCGAGAATACAACACAGAAGGAGAGATAACAAAAAAAGTGAAAAATTGGATAACCAAGATCCTAAAATATGATATGTATATTAGACCAACAAAGATAGTTAAGGGGAGAGGTATGTGTGAGTACATTGAATGGGAATTGAATCTTGAAGTGAACAAGGAAATACTCTTCAGACTCTTGGGTGGTTGATCAGACACACTATATATAGAAGGGCTATTACCCATCTAGTCTTCTACTTCATAAAAGGAGATACTATTGATTGCAAGGCACTAGATATGTATTAATTTAGGGTGTATTATTTAAGAGAAATTATGATGGTGTACTACTCTAATGTCTTGAAATACTATAGACAGAAAGAGTTCTCAATCAAATCTATCATAGTCCTGAGGGTGGGCATTTCTCCGCCAAGACCACCGCCTTAAAATAATGCAAGCAGGATATTATTGACCCTCTATGTTTGTTGAAGCACATCATTTGGTGCAAAAGTGTACCCAGTGCCAATATTTTGTTGGTAAAAGAAAGAATGCAATTCTACCCCTAAGCTTGATTGTAACTAAGGAACCCTTTTCTCAATGGGGTTTAGATTTTATGATAATGATAAATACTATTTCTAGTGCCAGACATAAGTGGATCCTCATGAAAACTAACTACTTCACATGGTGGACAGAATCCGTAGCCCTAAAAAGTGTCACAAAGGGGGAAATTGTTAATTTACTTGAAGAGATAGTAGCCCAATTTGGTTTTCCCAAGACCATCATATCTGACAATGGCCAAGCCTTTGTAGGATTAAGAATGTCAAAATTTTCTATCAGACATGGGTTTTTCCTAAATACTTCATTAAATTACTACCCATAAGGGAATGGGTTAGCAGAATCAACCAACAAAAACCTAATTAGTTTAATCAAGTGTATTGGGTCAGAACAACAAAGAGACTAGCACAAACATCTATGAGCTGCTCTGTGGGTGGATTGGATTACCCCCAAGAAAATTATAAAGACTTCCCCCTCTGAATGAGTGTACAGAAAGGAAGTAGTGCTACCTATCTCCATATAGATCCATACCTTACAACTACTAAAAGCCTTGGAAATTAAGGAAATCAGCAGAATGGAAGTACAACTAGCGGAGCTCCTCAAGATAGAAGAAGATAGAGAAAAGGCCTACGACTCCATAATAAACTACTAAAAAATAGTGAAGCACTAGTTCGACAAAAAATATTCTAACCTAGAATTCTAAAAAGAGATCTTAGTGTTAAAGTACGATGAGCGCACTACAAAACTAGGGCAACACACAAAATTTGAAGTGTTATGGAAGGGGCCCTTTTGAAATAGCTCATGCAAGGAAAACAATGCATACAAACTAGAAGACATGAAGGGAAATGCTTTAGATATACTAGTGAATGGTATTTTTCTGAAAGTTATTCCATTATAATTCACAGTTCTTTCAAAAAATAAATAGTTATGTACTATATGTAAATATTTGTAAAGACATTCTAATTTTGAGAATAAGCCATCCAAGAAGAACACTAAACAAATTGAAAAGTTGTATTACATTATATTCATCAAAAAATTTATAATTTAATGCATGGCCCATGGCTCAGATTTAAACATGAGGCTCTCTTGGGAAAAAATCAAAAGGGTAGCAAGCAAAATGAAGCAAAAGGGAGGCAATGAGAAAAAAATAGTAAAGTAAAGCCTTTAGCCATTTCCAATGAAGCAAAAAGGGCTCTTTCTTGGGTTCTTCTTCTTATTCTTTTTCTTCAAGCTGCAAAAAGGGGCTGAACACACGACACACATGTGAAAAACAACATAGACTTAGGGTCTAGTCACCATGACTCACTAAAAATTTTAAGTACTTCCTCCATGCGAGTCCCAAAACGTGCTCCACTCTGTACTCATGCAACAAAAAAGTGGCCCTAGTTGAGAAGAGTAGTGGTGTGTCTCAACGTTCATAGTGTGGAAGTTAGAGAGGAAGGGCAATCAGGGTATGTATATTCCAAATTCCATGTGCCTTCAAAGATCCATTGTACACTACCTCACCAAGCCCCTCCATCAATGAAGTGTTGAATATCTAGTAGAATAACTCAATTATCATGGGCTTGGACACATTAAGTTCCAATAGTGAGGCCACGAAGTGGGAAAGCACATTGCAATTTCTCTAGAGTTGGTTTTCATCATTCATGAAGTCTATGTTGACTACCCACTTGAATGCAACCATGATGAGGTGGTAGCATTTCTTCACTAGACACTTAATTTGGTCACTAGTGACCTCTCCCACAAAGCAGTATTGTGGCCTCTGTGGGAGGAGTCAAATGGAAATTCCTAATCCAACAAACATTTTGATAAGGAGAGAATGATGGCAGAAAGAAAATAAGCAAAGAGCTTGCTAAGCTTAAGAGACAATATTTTTGAATGAATGTTGCAAAAGTTGGCATAGCTATATATAGAAAGGTGAGTTGGTAAACTGAACCAATGGAAGGTCTATTTTTGGCCAGATGCCAACAAGAAAATTTTGAAGGAAAAATGGAGAAGGGTAGATAAATAATACAGAGAATCTGATAGAATACATTGAGAAATAAATTTGGGTATGTTGGGAGTAAATGCTCTAGTATGCCAAACAATGACTTGTGTCCCTTGCCATCATCAGTGCCAACTATCTTACTAATGAGAAAAGACATGGATTAATGCACTAAATCTCTAACAAATTAATTTACATGTCTTTTCAAGAGTACCTTGTATCACCTCAACACATTTCATATAGTGAAAAGCATGCTTTTTCATGCAATGAGTTTATCTAATAAAAATATGGTGAACGGAATGTACTAATTCCATCCTCAAGATTTTTTTGGCAATCCCAAGGGATACGGATCTCCCATCCACATGTATCACCTCAGTGGTAGCATTTAATCATCTAGCAAGAATGGCACAGCCTTAACTGCATGTATGAGTGAGAAAATTAATTGCACTCTAAAGTAGATATCACCATTGAAGCAAAGCACAAGTGGTCATTATCACTAAAGAAGCTCTCTGCAACTTTCTCATACAGCCATGGAAAAAGCATTGACCTCTGGTAGACAAGTAGTTTCAAATAGAAGACCTAGTTATGCCAATGTTTTTGGGTGAAGCACGTTCACCAACACCCCATTAGTAGAAGAGCAACCTTTTGAGCACTGTAGAAAGGTACAACTTGATAAACACATCAAAAGAGAGGTGATGCAAGATACCACTAATAATTTTTTCAATCCTTAGTTATTGGTTAACCCTAAAAACCTTAGGGAGGGTGTGTTGCATAGGATGCTAAAGCATGAACTATTAGAGGGTTTTGTGTTTCGGCTCTGGAACAGTGGCCTACCATAGTTTATGCTGTTTGCTACACATCTGTGCCTAGATTTGGTTGATGCATGTGTGAAAAAGTTCAAAAAAAATACATAGGCCATTGAGGACTGAGGGTTTAAGATTACCATTTCTGCCAAAGTTGTACGAGATATGTTGTGTATCCCTATGAGCTCGAAAGCTAATTTTTTTTATGAAGAGTAGATCGATGTCCTAGGAGAGGACATGTTCAAGATTTTTTTTTTTATTAAGATGAGACAAAGGAAAGACCACATAAAGGGTAGATTCACTGGCTCTTTCACAAAAGAAATTTAAGAATGACATGCAGTCTATGTTCTCAATGTTGGCCTGGATTTTCAGCCTCGATGATGGTGAAGAGGTTAATCCTTTTAAAATTTCCCTAGCTCTTACACTCAAACGGTAAAAATTCCAAAGGTACTATTATTTTTCTGAAGTGATAGTTGGGAACATGAGGGAGCAACTAAAGAATTATAGTATTGAGCCCAAATTCAGGTATTCTTCTATTCTATCTCATTTTCTTTTACATCAGAATTTTGGGTATGTATAGGATCATGATGGGCCAGAAAATGGCAATATGATGGATATGTGGCTGACGACATGTTTTTACACAAAATTAATGAAACAAAAAGGGTTTTCCAAGGATATTCTCAAATTTCCACCAATATAAATTATGTATTACTTTGAATTTAATAAGTAATTATTATTCATTTTCTATTCGAATTATCACTAAAGTCCTGATTGACAGGCTGATTGAAAAACATCTATAGCTTTCAAACGGTATCACAATTTTTAAATCCAAAACATGCATCACATTCTATGCTTCACATAATATAGGATTAAAAAAAGAAAAATTGAATTTCATAAAGTTTTCACCAAGTTAAGGTGGTAAAATGTACAAGTTTTTATATTTTTTAAAAGTTGTAATAAAAAAAATAAAAAAATAATTATTTACTTGGAAAAAATTACAAAAAAATATGCATCAAATTGGGACATAATTCCTCTACTTATATCTAAAATATTATAAAAAAAATATTATCATTTTATTGTAGTTAGGGTGGTTAGACAAACACCTACTTCTTATTTTTTCCCTGAAATTTAAGTACTATTGCATTAAAATTTCAAATTTTCACCAAATAGATTTTTTTTTATAAAAGAAACCCTAGTAGTTTAGAAACTAAATTCAATTTGCTATAGATTCTATTCTTACATATTTTTGAAATAATATAGATAACTTATTCAAATTTTTACGTCAAGTTTCCTAACTCTGTCCTTTTTGAATTTTTTTCCACCTAAGGGCCTATTTTTTCCATGGTGATCTTGCACATACCCTTTTGAATGGTTGGGAAGGAATGTACCAATATCTAAGCTAGATGAAAGGGGATATCTCTAGCCAGTTTCTATGTGGACCCCTATGCTTTCAAGGACAAGGGATTATTATTAGTTTATAAACAATTTTTTGAGGCTAGTACTCTAGGATTTATTACAGCACCCCATTAACTATTTCTCTCTAGAGGGTATCGAATGGATAAGAGATCTATTGAACCCACTAGATTATTTCTTAGGTGAGGATTTTATATTCATTAGATGTTATGGTTTTCCTAGGGAAGCATTCTGACTCCCTAGATTTGTAACAGATAGGATCTTTGCATTGGAGGCATGCTGTTAGGTGACCATCATCGACAGGATTTATGGTGTTGGTAGGAACAAAACAAGGATATATGACCTTCCTCTTGTGATTCCTAAGAGTCAAGTAATACTAACTAAATGGAATGAAAAGGATGAGATCAAAAATTTACTAGTCACTTTAGACTTGGTCCTCATTTGTGACAAGTGGAATTATAACCCAAACAATATTTTTAGTTTGAGACAGAAGGTTAAGGATTATTTCCATAGAAGGAGGAACCCGAGTTAGGAAAGTGTAGAGGTATACATTGACCTAGCTCACATTCCAGAAGAGCGGCCAAAATGGTTAAGTTTCTATGAGCCACAATAAAAATATCAGAGGAATCTTTTGATGGGAAAATCTCTTAACATGTAGTTGAGGCATATGGGATGGTCAAAAAGGAAAAGGTAAACTTCTAGAAATTTTCACAGGAGATAAGGTGCCCATGTGCCTCATTCGGTAAATTTTAGCCACTTGATGATGAATTTGAAGACTTATATCATAAAGAGGCTAATTCCAACAATAGCAATCCCAAACACAAGCCATGAAATTGATGAAGAACAAGTCCCACCTCAGGTTTCTAGACCTGGAGAATCAGAAAGTCAAAGAGACTTGAAGTGAAGGGATTCACACGCTCCATCTACCTCCAACACCTAACATAAAGGTAAAAGGACCTGACAGTGTGTAAGAGGATCTACAACACCTACTGAAGGAAAAATTTCAGAAGGATCTATTGCTAGAGAATTGAAACATGTTAATTTTGGTCAAACAAAATGAAGAAGGATTCAAGATCTAGGTGCCCCTAGTGTACTAGTCAGAAAAGAAGAAGTGGAGTCAATCTTTCCAAATGTTTTGACCACTAATGTTCTACATCTTTGGTCAGTCCTCTACCCCCTCCTATGGAAAGGAATCCTCCATCCTCAAACCCTGAACTAGTAATTCTAAGTGTACCCCCTACCATTTTGAATAAACCTATTGAAACCACCCTGCGTGCGAAAGGAGCATCATCTTTCACAGCCACTGTTGTATCTTTAATCACCCTGTCAAGGGCCCTTATTGAAATGGTTGGTACCATCATTTTACTCTCACTCTTGATCCATCTACTTCTAGGAAGGCCCCACTCCATCAGCCTATTTTTTTGTTCACCCCTACTAGTTTTTTTCCTACTCAATTTGGTGTTCCTCCCTTTTCCATGATCACGATGCCTTTCGTGTCCCCTCACACTCACACATCTAAATTTTCCCTTACCGTGACCCGTTTTGAACTACCCCCTAGTACTTCCATTGTAGCAAAGAGTGTCAATGTCCCTCAGACTCTTTAGGGTCATTTTTATGCTACCAAGTTGGCCTAAAAGGCTAGGAAGAAGATAATATTGTTGAAGAATACAGAGAAGCTAACTACAAAAAAGATTGAATCATTCTTCAATGAAAAGCACAAATCTTTGCTTATTACTACCATAACATTTCTCATCACCAAGCCCAAAGGGAAAATGTAGATGGAGGACTATGACATTCATGTTGTAGGCCTGGATTTGAATGAGACTCACCCACACAACAAAGTGGTCCTAGCCAAAGCAACTTAGAAGGTGTTATATGCTAACTATGAGAGGCTGGACAAGAAACTAAAGAAGTGTGAGGTAGACTTGGAAAATGTAAAAGAAATAGTAAGTAGAATGCAGAATGTGATTTGAGCTAGAGAAGCTGAAGTAACCCGCGTAAAGAAAATTCAAGGCTATTAAGCAAACACATCTATGTTGCTTGCATAATCTTGGAGTGAAAAAGTTCAACTTTGTGTTGAAATTACAAATCTAAAGAGAGAGCTAGATGATGCCCAATCCTAAAATTTAGATGATCTTTGGAGGATCTAGGTAGAAGCAAAAGAGTCAAGACAAGAAGTTGGAAGAATGAGCTTAGAATTAACCAATTCCCTTTAGGAGAAAATTCAAATGGAAGAAAGCACAAGGGAAAGAGAGGCCCAATTTAACCAAGAGGTAGTCATTGCACGAGGAACTAGAGCCCTTCTAAAAATGAAGATGCCAATATCTACATATTGGGAGTGGATCATAGCTAGTATTGTCATTCTTGGGCCTACTTTACAATTTCTAAGAGATGTTCAGGAATTGAATGCCAAGGTTAGTCTGATGGCTGATCACTTTATGCAGAAATGTTCATCCTGAGTAGCAGATTCACAAAGTTTCATTTCCAAGTTGTGTATCACCATTGAATAGATCTTGGAAAGAGAAAGGATTCCCAGTTGGTGGGTCACCTCCATTAAAGCCAATGAGATCATCAACTATCACCAGGTTGCAACAAAATGTAGAGATTGTTAGATAGTGGTAAATAAGTGGGTCATCAAGATCAAGGACTTAGAAATCTTGGTTACTTATGGGCTACCTCCTCTTCTTTCACCAAATGATGATGCATTGATAGTGGAGCAAGTCACTAATGCAATTTGACACAAAATCCAGACTTCTACGAAACTCCAAAGTTTGAGTATAGCACCCATGGCATATGATGTTGAGCATGAGGTATATCCTCTTTCAAAATTCTATTATCACTTGGGAGCAATTTATTCGAGATGGGGATTCATCTCTTTTAATGATATTTTCAATCTCAAGCAAGGATACACGGGTATGTGCAGGATCATGGTATGCCAAAAAGTGGCAATATTTGTAGGGTATGTGGCTGACGACTTTTTTTTCACCCAAAATTAATGAAACGAAAAGGGTTTTTAGAGGAGATTCTCAGCTTTCCAAAAATATAAATTATGATTTAATTTGAATTTAATAAATAATTATTATTCATTTTCTATTAGAATTACGACTAAAGTCCTCGATCGATATGATTGAAAACATCTATAACTTTCAAACGGTATCATATTTTTGAATCCAAAACATTCACATTCTATGCTTTACATACTATAGGATTAAAAAAAAAAAAAATTTCATGAATTTTTACCAAGTTAAGGTGGTTAATGAAGTTTTTATATTTTCTAAAAGTTGTAATAAAAATTCATAATTAATTATTTACTTGGAAAAAAATTACAAAAAATATGCATCACATCTGACATGAGTCCTCTACTTATATATAAAATCTTACAAAAAAATATTATCATTTTATTATGGTTAGGTGGTCCAGACACCTACTTCTTATTTTTCCCTGAAATTTAAGTACTATGCATTGAAATTTCAATTTTTCACCAAATATATTTTATTTATTTTTAAATAAACCTAGTATTTTAGAAACTACATTCAATTTTCTATAAATTCTATTCTTACATATTTTTGAAATAATATAGATAACTTATTCAAATATTTACATCAAGTTGCCTAACACTGATTTTTCTAAATTTTTTGCCACTTAAGGGCCTGTTTGGCATACCATGATCCTGCACATGCCCACACGCAGATCCGAAACCTCATCCTACCAACTAATGCAGACTCAGAAGCTTAGTATGTCACTTTTTTCAAACTCCAAGAACAACCAGAGGCCCAAGTTCATGTCTCCACAAGTGAAAACCCCCTATAAGTTGCTAGAACTATGGAGCATGATTTCCTTAATTGCTTTGATTTTTGGCTTGTATAATGTTTTCAATTTTGGGTGTTCCCAAGCTCGAGTAGATTTATTGGAAAGGTGTGCAATGTGCCACATGGTTTGTTGCACAACTTTCATCTTTCAGCTCCCTTTGAGAGAAGGTTTGGAACATGTGTTGGCTCATTAGGGATTTTCTAAGGAGCTATATTCATGAGCTTGAAAGTCTCCACCTTTTTGACATGTCACCTCTTCATTGTAGGCGGATTGTGTCTCCTATGGAGTGATATCATTTTGGAAAATTTTTTGGAGTTGACTGGCCTTTTTCTTTCTTGGTTTTTTAGGTTGGAAGCTTCGAGTCGGTGCCTTTGGGTGATGTGATCGGTCAACTGGACCTTTTTGTTAGGCTATTTTTTTTAGGATCTGATCATTTATAGACCTTTGTCTTTGCTAAATATCTAAAAAACATCAATGTGACAACTAAGAATTGATGAGAAAAGATCATTGTGACCTAACCAAAGATCTATGATCAAATCATGTGCCATTAACCATCAAACACTTGGAAATATTGACTTCTTTGTTGAGGTGGTGTTTTCTTTTTTTGTACCTATATAAGGAGGGTGATGACACAATGAGGGGTTGGAATTTCAAGTTATAGTTTCCTTGGCTAAGTTTCTTTAGTTTTCTTAAGATATAGAATTACTTTCAAAAGCATAATTGCAAAGCTACTTATCTCTAGCATGTTATATCTTTTAAGGTTTAAACTATTATCACATTGGCATCCAACCTTTGTTTTAAAGTTAATTTGATATTTAAAGCATGAACTATTGAGGAAATTTTTTTAAGACTGTGCCTGGATGGCCTTTTTGAAGCTTTATTTCTTTATATGATCATTTTGAATGAAACACTGTGTCTTCCAAGTTGAATCTGAATAGTTTAAGTAGCTAATTTCCATCTTGTATGCTTGTATGGTAGAATAGTGACTTGTGAAAATTGGATTATGTCATTGGAATTCTATATTTTTTTGAAGGGTTGTTGTTTCACTATATTATTATGTATTAGGGGAGAGAGCTTTTGCAATTTCTGAATGTTTTTTCTGTTATCCTTAGAAATCTTTATGTTTGATGAGACCTTAATGAGCACTACGTACAAGAATATTTGAAATTTTGTATTGTGCTTGTTGTTAGCCTTTGTTGTTCGATCTCTTTCCAAAAATGAAGAGTTTTGTTCCATGTATAATTATATCAATCATAGAAATGGTTGGGTTTGAAATGCTATAAAAGTGTTGGTGTATTTCCCTTTTCATATTTTATATTTATATTTCTTCCTACCCTTTACTCCAAACCCCCAAAGAAGAGTTGGCTTTCTATTAAAATCCTAGAGGTATTCAGTGACATGCAAATTGGTCCCCCTCTCACTGAATTTCCCATAAGACTATCAAAGAGGCACAAGCTTTGATGATCCATAGGTATGAATAGCAATAGTTATGGTAACACACCCATCAATGCCTCCAAATATAACTCTATCCCCCTAACAAGAAGATTGTCACTCATGAACTTCTACTTCAATACATCCTCTTTGTGAATGAGATCATACTCCACTATCTCACCTCATATGGGGAGCCAAAAAATCCACCATACATACTCTAGGGTCATGGTAGCCTCTCTAGTTAGCAAATGAAAACTACTGATGTCACTACACCACCACTCCACAAAATTATCCCCAACCAATTTCACCAAGTAATTTGAAAACAAAAACACTTTGGATGGGTATCCTTAAACAATAATATATATAGGGTACCTAAACCAAAATTTATTAGAATAGTTATGAACATTGGACTTATGAGGTCAAACACACAACATGGCAAGGTACAATGTAAAGAAAAATTACACAAAAATAGAGCAATATCAATATATCTTGATAAATTATTATGTCTTTAGGTTATGTGAAGGTAGGGAAATGTTGAATGAAATAACATTTTATCTTGGTTCATGAGTTATGATAAAATACATTGTTGATGATTCTAACTATCCGTTTCTATCATGGTTAATCATAACTTTTAATGGATGTGTGATAGATAATGAAAGGTCATTCAACTTTGAGAAATATTCAACATGTCTTATTTTTGAGGATGACTATCAAAATCTTAAGGGTAATTGAAAATTTTGTATTCAAACTTTTTTCATCCTAATTTCTAAATGCTAGAAAAATCATTATTTGTTTATTTTACTTTCGTCATAGTATGTTTAAATTTGAAGAAGACAATGAAGGTAATATTGTTAACATGAAAGAATATTATACATGAAAAGAAGCAACATGTCAAGTTTTACTACTATAGGGTTAACTTATATGACTTTAATGGAATTCATTAATAGATAATTTATTTTGACAACTCCCCAATTCAAAGATGTTGAAGGAGAATTTAATTTTGTTGCTCATTCTAATAATTTCAACAGTATCTGTCAAGTATAATAATATTTTTTTAATCTATCTATGTGTAGCATTTATTTCTTAAAAAGAATTAGTGCATAACAGACTCTTGTTAGATTCGTACAGTTCAACATAGTAGTCTTATTCTTTTATTGATAGGTATGACGGTGCCCATAAATAACATACTATTTAACATATACATTCTAATACAAACTTAGATGATACAAGGGATCTTGTCTTTATAATATGAAATATTGGCTAATGTTGTAATTGATTTAATAAAATATCTTAAAAAAAAAGTTAAAAGTAATGGCATCGAACCTTCCACTTAGTCAAGAATTGTATAAATGGTCAATAATTACAATGAACAAATTCAACGCCTTCCACTCTTCTTCCGTATTCACAGTAGCCATAAACCCTTGAAGTATTTCAGCTTATTTTAAGATTACACTACTCTGTGTGAATGAGTGTTACTATCCATCTACTTTGGAATGAAAACCATGTTCTAGTTTAGAATAAGGACCACTGAATTCATCTAGATTATATGGAAAGTGCATATAATGATTGCAGTGGATGAGTATTGAATCTCCTCCAACTTCTGACGATAATCTCTATTACTGTGAATCTCTACAATTGCCGACATAGAGGTGCAAGGCTTGGAAACTCTCAACACAGAACACCCATTTATGATATTGTTCTCAAATTCTCACAATAATTAAATATAAGCATATTTAGCATTCAAAGTGAAGAAAGATGTTGAAGCTTCTTCTGGAGCAGTTGAGAGCACAAGCATGTTAGTATGCTTTGGATACTTTTTTCTTTCATGAGCATCATTTCTACTCAAATTCATAGATAAAGAGCTATGAATTGATGATTTGAGTGACTGTCACTTGAGCTTGTATATTCTCCTAAAGGAACATCAAACCATAATGCAAAACAATGAAGGGGTTGTCTTCAAGGAACTCAATTTGAGATCTGTAGTAACTATTTCCAACTCCTCACTGGTAAATGACCTTGATCAATCATTAGAGTTTTATTAAAAGCATCTATTTTTTCCCTTTGGGATGATGTTGTTTACAGTAGTAGAATAAGTCTTAGTTTTTCTTTCTTTAGATTCTACGCTGATCATATATGTTAGTGTTGAGGAGAGCACAAGAAGAAGACATGTTCACAAAAGTTGGAGGCAAACTAAAAGGAAAAAGTGATATTGGATTCAAGTTTCATGAGCGGAATCAGAAGGCTTTCATTTGACAAAATAGACCAGATTATAATGGCTGCAATATTATGGTGCGATGGAAGGCAAGAATTTCTTCTATTGGTTTCCAAAAGCCGCAAGGAGAGAGGAACAAAATAAGGAATGACTACACCCATGTAATTAGTTTTTACTACATCATCGGGTAGGGTTTTATGAGTTTATTGTTAAACCCTAAATTTTTTTGTTAATTTTACCCTTCGAGCAACCTTCACTATTTCAAATGTAATTAGCTGATAGGCTATTTGTGTCAACTTTGATCAAAAATTTTGTCAGTCTCACCATTTTTCAGTCTTCTAGGGATCAAGAAGAAGGTGGTGGGTGGGTTATAATTTCAGTCCCAGAATTTTTGTCAACCTCCCAAATTTTGGCTGCTTTGGAAATAAGGTGGCATTTGTCAAGCCCCATGGATAGAGAAGGTTGTGGAAATTAAATGTTGGTTCACATCAACATTAATTGTTATATGTTTTGTGTGTACTAGGGATTGTTGTAATAACAACTACCATTTAATGCATCTAGGAACAAAATTTATGTTTGGTAAATTTTCAATGAGGCATTGCTTGGTTTTGTTTTGTTGCTATACCTGATATGAGAGTTGTGAGCGACGAGGGTAAGCTTCTATGAGGGTTCAAGATGGATTAAGTTTTGTGCAACTTCTATGAAGGTGGGTGGAGGTTATTTTGTGTTTTTTGCAAGGGTGGGTGGTTGGAAATGCAAAAGAAAAGTGTCCCCTATGATAATATTTTTCCTATTTTTGTGTAAGAAAGTTGGCAAGAAGATGTGTGTTTGAAGCAAGTGGGAAGAGTTGCATGTGGAAGAAACTCTTAGCAATATTGTTTGATTTGTGGTTGGTGGTTATATTACTTGATTTTCCATAAGGTACTATTGATTGTTTCAAATACCTTATCTGATTTATGGTTCACATTTTATGTGCATAGTTTTGCATGGATTTGATACTCTAATTTTTTGTGGGTTTGTGTATATGGTTTTCGTTATCTGTGTATGTTTGGAGTTTTGGAGAAATGAGGCAGCCTAGAGAAAGCTAGTAGAAAGAAGTTTGTTTGAAACAATTGGTAAGAGGTGCATATGCAAAAAAATGTTCTCCATATTGTTTCATTGGATTTGTCATAAGGTGTTGTTGATTACGATTGTGTTGCTTAAGCTATATTTTTTCATTTTGGAGAAGGTATTATTGAAAAATCAATATTTTTTCATTTTTTGAGGAGATTGTGTTGAGAAATGAGTGTTTTTGTATGGCTTTGTTACTGTCAACTTTTGTAGGGTTTGTGTTTAATGTTTGTATTTTGTGGCTATGTTTGCAACAAAATTAAATTATAGTGGATATAGAGTTTTTGTTGATTGTTATTGTATAGCTTGGCCTATATTGTGGCTTTCTACATGTGGGTGGATATAGAAAGTAATGTCATTTGATTTATGGCTTTCAATTTTTTCTTATGGTTGGAACTGAATAAAATAATTAATGTTGTTGATTATATGTTGAAAAGTGTGTATTTTTTCAATTTTTGAGGAGATTGTGTTGAGAAAGGAGTGCTTTTTGTATGGGTTTGTTACTATCAACTTTCATAGGGTTTGTGTTTAATTTTTGCATTTTGTGGCTATGCTTGCAATGGAATTAAATTGTAGAGGATATGGAGTTCTTGTCAATTGTTATTGTATAGCTCAGCCTATATTGTGGCTTTCTGCATGTGGGTGGCTATAGAAAGTAATGTTGTTTGATTTATAACTTTTATTTTCTACTTATGGTTAGAACATAATAAAATAATTAATGTTGTTGATTCTATGTTTGGTTACATTAGGTATTATTGATTATTATTGTCTTCCTTATGCTATATTGGGTATATTTTAATATCAATATATATATGTAACATTAAAATTATTAAGGTTATGGAGTTTTGGTCAATTCTTATTGTATAGCTTGGGCTATATTGTAGCTTTCTGCATGTGGGTGGTTGTTGAAAGTAATGTTGTTTTATTTATGGCTTTCATATTCTGGTTATGGTTGGAACAAAATAAAATAATTAATATTGTTGATTCTATGTTTGGTTACATTAGGTATTATTAATTATTGTTGTCTGCCTTAGGCTATATTGCATATATTTTAATATGAATATATATAAGTGAGATTAAAATTGTTAAGTTTATGGAGTTTTGGTCGATTCTTATTGTATAGCCTGGGCTATATTGTTACTTTCTAGATCTGGGTGGCTGTTGAAATCAATTTTATTTGATTTATGACTTTTGTTTTCTAGTTATGGTTAGAATAGAATAAAATAATTTATGTTGTTGAATCTATGTTTGGTTACATTAGGTTGGTTGGTTTATGGCTTGTGGTTTGTGGTTATGGTTGCAATGGAATAAATTAGTCAATCATATCTGCTTTGTCTTAGCTTCCATTGGGCATTGTTGATGATAGTCCTATTGCTTAAACTATATTGTTTCATTTTGGAGAGGGTGATGTTGAAAACCTTATATTTTTTCAATTTTTAAGGAGATTGTGTTAAAAAAGGAGTGTTTTTGTATGGGTTTATTACTATCAATTTTTGTAGGGTTTGTCTTTCAATTTTTGCATTTTGTGACTATGTTTGCAACAAAATAAAATTGTAGTGGATATGGAGTTTTTGTCAATTGTTATTGTATAGCTCTGCCTATATTGTCGCTTTCTACATGTGGGTGGATGTAGAGAGTAATTTTGTTTGATTTATGGATTTCATTTTTTGGTTATTATTGGAACATAATAAAATAATTAATGTTATTGATTCTATCTTTGGTTACATTAGGTATTATTGATTATTTTTCTCTGCCTAAGCTATATTGGATATATTTTAATATCAATATATATATATGTAACATTAAAAAAGTTAAGGTTATGGAGTTTGGGTCGATTCTTATTATATAGATTGGGCTATATTGTGGCTTTCTGCATGTGGGTGGATGTTTAGAATAATATTGTTTGATTTATGGCTTTCATATTCTAGTTATGGTTGGAACAAAATAAAATAATTAATCTTCTTAATTTTGTATTTGGTTACATTAGGTATTATTGATTATTGTTCTCTTCCTTTGCCTATACTGCATATATTTTAATATGAATATATATAGGTAAGATTAAAATTGTTAAGGCTATTACTGAAGGAGGAAAACACACATACCCCCTTTTTCATACAACTACTCTCAATAAAATAAAATGCATTGAAAATGCAATAGATTAGATTTAAATATCTGAAACATTTATTAAGTTCAATTGAAAATGAATTACACAATCATGGAGCTCATATGCTCACATGCAACATAGGCTTCACACATACAAAAATCTGCAACTTAATTTTCCAACATCATTCCAGTAGCATCTAGATATGCAACCACCAACTCTCCAAAGCTCCTCCTTCTCTCCACCAACTGAGCAGCATTAATCTATAAAAATTGTGTGAGAAGAAACCACTGTTGGCTTCTCAAAAACAACCTCCACTAAAACCACCAAGAAAAACCTGTCACTTTCTGCCTATTTTAATACCCTATCATTTGTACGAATTTTTTCAAATGGTTTCTGGGTTTGGTGCACCTCCTTTCCAGCTTTCTAGATCATTTTGAAATTTGTAATTTCATTATTGTATGAGAAAGTTATGACTATTTTACCAAGACTTGGTTACATAGTTACGACCAAGATAATTTCTTGTCTTTTTCCAAAAATAATAAAGTGCCAGTCAAACCTCCAAAATGCTCATTAATCCTTCCTGACATGGATTTCTTTTTCTTAGCATTTTCATTCAATTTTCAATTCAATATTTTATTCCCTTTCTCCAACCCACTATTTCCACTCTCTCAACACCCTGCATTCCAATCTTGCAATAAAATACAAGTGCAGTTACAAAACATAATAAATGTCCATTCCAAGCTTGAGTGAGATTTTCCTTTTTGGAAAATTAACATCTCTTAAAAAAATTTAAAAATGAAATAATTAATAATATGATTTTCTGACACTCCATCACCAAATTCTGCTATGCTGGAAGAGTTGAAAATTTCAACAATTTGTATCATACCGATAGCCAAAAATTAAAAATAAAACACAAACATAAAACTTAAAATATTTTGGTGATGAGGATTGCTTGGAACCCCTAGATGCTCCTGCATCAGACACCCTAGGTAGAAAGTTTGTGAGCATAAACTCACAAAAGTGGAGTTGAATAGTAGAACCATTCTTTCAAATTGCAAGCAATTTGTAGCGAACTCCATCGCTGTCCAAAGTGCACATGAAGTCTTTTCTTCTTCCTCTTCTTCCAACATTTTGTTGGTAATAACTTTGCTCTCCTCCAAAAAAACTGCTTATCATTCTTCTTTTCTCTCATGGATTTGTATCCACCATGTGTCATCCTCCTCTACCAAATTATCTCTCCTCTCCTCTCCTCCTTAGTGAGATTCAACCCACCACAAACCAACCACCTCCATCAAGTTTCACCTACACCATCTTTTACAACATCTATGCACACACATGCAACCTTCACATACCCATTTTCAACTACAACTTTATCTTCTACTACTGCAACCTCTTCCTTAGAAGAAAAATAATAATCATCATATTCAAAATCAAAATTTACCTCATTCTTCTTCATTGTTCCAACATCATCCTCTTTGTCATTTGTTGCATTCATCTTCTTTCCTGCATCAGCAAGCTTGTCAAACCACTCTTTTTCCACTACCAAAATCTGTGATAATAAATCATTTTTATCATCTTCATCTACTACAACATCCTCAAGCCTTATCCCTGCCATTTCAATCTCCATAGCTTCTTCACTGCTCATATCTTCTTCCCTTTTAAACATTGCAACTCCTCTTTTTCCTTCTTGTTTCATGTCTTCAACAAGAGACACTACTGCAATAACTATCTTTTCCTTTTCATTCTCTTGCATGAGGATCTTGTTCTCACACACTATCGCATCTTCTTGTTCATCCATCATTTTTTCTTGAAATAAAATTTCTATCATTTTCATCTCCTCTTTCAATAGGAGATTTTCTTCATCTTCACCAAATTATTTATCAAATATAGGACCTTCAAAGTCCCTCATCTCAGCTTCTATTGCAACCTTCCACATTTCTTTCTCTTCGAAGTTTCCTCAAATCGGTGATTCTACTTCCACTTTCAAATCCACTATCTCAACATACAAACTGCCTCACTGTTCGGCGATCTATTTGTCCACAAGTCCTAGTGTAAACTGCCTCACATTCGGCGATCCATTTACAAAAATCTTCACTCTTAGGTTCTGGTGCATACTTTCCACTCTCAAGATCTTCTCTTAAGATCTTCCTGTTTCGACCCACACTCACAGGTCCTACTGCAACTACCTCACATTCGGCACTCTTCTACAGACTCAGGAACTCCTGCTTTGATACCACTGATGAAGGAGGGAAAACACACATACCCCCTTTTCCATACAACTACTATCAACAAAATAAAATGCATTGAAAATGCAATAGATTAGATTTAAAAATCTGCAACATTTATTAAGTTCAATTGAAAATGAATTACACAATCATGGAGCTCATATGCTCACATGCAACATAGGCTTCACACATACAAAAATCTACAACTTAATTTTCCAACATCATTTCAGTAGCATCTAGATATGCAACCGCCAACTCTCCAAAGCTCCCCCTTCTCTCCACCAACTAAGCAGCATTAATCTATAAAAATTGTGTGAGGAGAAACCATTGTTGGCTTCTCAAAAAAAACCTCCACTAAAACCACAAAGAAAACCCTGTTACTTTCTGCCTATTAATGCCCTATCATTTTTCAGAATTTCCTTAAATGGTTTCTATTTTTGGTGTGCCTCCTTTCTGGATTACCAGATCATTTTGAAATTTGTAATTTCATTACTATATGAGAAAGTTATGGTTGTTTTATTGAGACTGGGTTACACAGTTATGACCCAGACAGTTTCTTGTCTTTTTCCAAAAATAATAAAGTGCCAGTCAAACCTCCAAAATGCTCATTAATCCTTCCAGACATGGATTTCTTTTTCTTAGCATTTGTATTCAATTTTCAATTCAATATTTTATTCCCTTTCTCCAACCCACTATTTCCACTCTCTCAACACCCTGCATTCCAATCTTGCAATAAAATACAATTGCAGTTACAAAACATATTAAATGTCCATTCCAAGATTGAGTGAGATTTTCCTTTTTGGAAAATTAACATCTCTTAAAACAATTTAAAAATGAAACAATTAATAATCTGATTTTCTCACACTCCATCACCAAATTCTGCTATGTTGGAAGAGTTAAAAATTTCAACAATTTGTATCATATCTACAGCCAAAAATTAAAAATAAAACACAAACATAAAACTTAAAATATGTTTGCTGATGAAGATTGCTTGGAACCCCTAGATGCTCCTGCATCAGACACATGAGGTAGAAAGTTTGTGAGCATAAACTCACAAAAGTGGTGTTGAATAGTAGAACCATTCTTTTAGATTGCAAGCAATCTGCAGTGAACTCCATTGCTGTCCAAAGTGCACATGAAGTCTTTTCTTCTTCCTCTTCTTTCAACATTTTGCTGGTAATAACTTTGGTGTCCTCCAAAAAAACTGCTTATCATTCTTCTTTTCTTTCATGGATTTGTATCCACCATGTGTCATCCTCCTCTGCCAAATTATCTCTCCTCTCCTCTCCTCCTTAGTGAGATTCAACCCACCACAAACTGACCACCTCCACCAAGTTTCACCTGCATCATCTTTTACAACCTCTATGCACAAACATGCAACCTTCACATACCCATTTTCATCGACAACTTTATCTTCTACTACTGCAACCTCTTCCTTAGAAGTAAAATAATAATCATCATATTCAAAATCAAAATTTACCTCACTCTTCTTCATTGTTCCAACGTCGTCCTCTTTGTCATTTGTTGCATTCATCTTCTTTCCTACATCAACAAGCTTGTCAAACCACTCTTTTTCCACTGCCAAAATCTGTGATTAGAAATCATCTTTATCATCTTCATCTACTACAACATCCTCAAGCCTTATCCCTGGCATTTCAATCTCCATAGCTTCTTCACTGCTCATATCTTCTTCCCTTTTAAACATTGCAACTCCTCTTTTTCCTTCTTGTTTCATGTCTTCAACAAGAGACACTATTGCAATCACTGTCTTTTCCTTTTCATCCTCTTACTTGAGGATCTCGTTCTCACACACTATCGCATCTTCTTGTTCATCCATCATTTTTCCTTGAAATAAAATTTATATCATTTTCATCTCCTCTTTCAACAGGAGATTTTCTTCATCTTCACCAAATTCTTCATCAAATATAGGACCTTCAAAGTCCCTCATCTTAGCTTCTATTGCAACCTTCCACATTTCTTTTTCTTCGAATTTTCCTCAAATCAGCGATTCTACTTCCACTTTCAAATCCACTATCTCAACGTACAAACTGCCTCACTGTTCGGCGATCTGTTTGTCCACAAGTCCTAGTGTAAACTGCCTCACATTCAGTGATCTTTTTACAAAAATATTCACTCTTAGGTTCTGGTGCATACTTTGTACTCTCAAGATCTTCTCTCAAAATCTTCCTGCTTCGACCCACACTCACAGGTCCTGCTACAACTGCCTCACATTCGGCGCTCTGCTAAAGACTCAGGAACTCCTGCTTTGATACCATTGATGAAGGAGGGAAAACACACATACCCCCTTTTTCATACAACTACTCTCAACAAAACAAAATGCATTGAAAATGCAATAGATTAGATTTAAAAATCTGCAACATTTATTAAGTTCAATTGAAAATGAATTACATAATCATGGAGCTCATATGCTCACATGCAACATAGGCTTCACACATACAAAAATCTGCAACTTAATTTTCCAACATCATTCCAGCAGCATCTAGATATGCAAACACCAACTCTCCGAAGCTCCCCCTTCTCTCCACCAATTGAGCAGCATTAATCTATAAAAATTGTGTGAGAAGAAACCACTATTGGCTTCTCAAAAACAACCTCCACTAAAACCACCAAGAAAAACCTGTCACTTTCTGCCTATTAATGCCCTGTCATTTTTCTGAATTTTCTCAAATGGTTTTTGGGTTTTGTGCACCTCCTTTCCAGCTTTCTAGATCATTTTAAAATTTGTAATTTCATTATTGTATAAGAAAGTTATGACTATTTTACCAAGACTTGGTTACACAGTTACGGCCAAGACAATTTCTTGTCTTTTTCCAAAAATAATAAAGTGCCAATCAAACCTCCAAAATGCTCATTAATCCTTCCTGACATGGATTTCTTTTTCTTAGCATTTGCATTCAATTTTCAATTCAATACTTTATTCCCTTTCTCCAACCCACTATTTCCACTCTCTCAACACCCTGCATTCCAATATTGCAATAAAATACAAGTGTAGTTACAAAACATATTAAATGTCCATTCCAAGCTTGAGTGAGATTTTCCTTTTTGAAAAATTAACATCTCTTAAAACAATTTAAAAATGAAACAATTAATAATCTGATTTTCTCACACTCCATCACCAAATTTTGCTATACTAGAAGAGTTAAAAATTTCAACAATTTGTATCGTATCTGCAACCAAAAAATAAAAATAAAAATAAAACACAAACATAAAACTTAAAATATTTTTGGTGATGAGGATTGCTTGGAACCCCTAGATGCTCCTACATCAGTTATGGAGTTTTGGTTGATTCTTATTGTATAGCCTAGGCTATATTTTTGGTGTTGTTCATGAAGAGAAAATTATTTGTTAAAAAAAATTATGTTTCATTTATGGACAAGTTATATGGGTGAACTATCGATGGGTTTCTCTTTAATGTTTGCATTTTGTGGGCATGTTTGCAAGGGGATAAAATTGTTGAGGTTATGCAAAAAAAAATCAATTGTTATTGTATGGTTTGGGCTATATTGTGGCTTTCTATATATATATATATTTATATGTATATTTTTATACATATATTTATATATAGTTCAATTTGTTGTTGCTGATTATATTTATGTATATCCATGGTTTATAATTGGAGAATATGTTGTTGAGAAAGCTATATTGTTTTAATTTTTTCATAGGGATGTGTTTAGAAATGAGTATATTTTAACTTGAGTTTGTTTCTATGAATATTTGTGGGTTTTTATTTATGCCGACCATTGTGTGGATATGTTTGGAACAAAATAAGATTGCTCATATTATGCACCATTACCACTAGACAAGAACGAAAATTAAAATAATAAAACCTTTTAAACAACACCTTGTCTAAAATGAAACAATATATTCTTAAGCTATCAAGATACCAAACTTGATGAAAATTACCACTTTCTAAAAATAGAAAAATTTAACATATATATATACATATATATATACATATATATATACATATATATACATCTAATTTCAGATAGTCACATTTATGCACCTTTTGTAGCCATCAACACATTTCAGCCACCTTCACATAGGTTCCACAACCGATGAATGCACTTGCACCTTCACATAATCTTGCCATCCTTGGTCATAGCTACCTTCAACAACAAGATAGACCCTCAAAATGACACCGAACAATACGTTTCCAATAAGTACGACATTTCTTCCACAAATGTGCATATGTATACATAGGCTGACTAGAATGAGGGAGAACAAGACAAAGGCTGCTCTGGAAGATGGAAGCCATAAATTAAACAACATAGCGTAAGGAAGATAACAACATTGAATAATTCCTTGTGCAAAGAAACATAAAATACATAACATTAAGTATTTTATTACATTAAAAACAAGAGGTAACATCCAAGCACCTTCACATAGATTCCATAGTTGATGAACACACTTGTACCTTCATAGAAGCTTGTCATCCTCACTCACAACTACGTTTAATAACATAAATGAAAAGAATTCCATCCAACAATATGTTCTCGATAACTACATAGACATTCATTTTACAAACATATGTATGTATACATAGCCTGAATCAAATGAGGAACAACAATGCAAGGGCTGGTGTCGTAAATAGAAGCCATCAATGAAACAAAATAGCGTAAGGTAGATGGGAACATTGAACAATTCCTGATGCAAAGCAACATGAACTACACAACATTAACTATTTTATTGCATTGCAACCATCCCCACAAAACAAAAGATATAAACGAAACAATATTGTTATCAGCAGTCACCTAGATGGCCAGAGGTGCAAAACACTAAACATAATTGTGAGAAATCCATACAAAAAACATCTGCACACAAGTTGAACCATAAACCAAACAATTTTGTTGTGAAGAAATAATATACTCTCTTTTCAACAAAACCCTATAAAAAAGGAAACAACATATCCTAAAACAACACAACCTATATAACATTAACTATTTCATTATGTTACAATCATCGCACACTAAAGTCCAACTTCCAATAGCGGCTCATGTGGAAAACCTAGAAAAA
Source organism: Sequoia sempervirens (assembly GCA_007258455.2). NCBI lineage: Eukaryota > Viridiplantae > Streptophyta > Pinopsida > Cupressales > Cupressaceae > Sequoia > Sequoia sempervirens. Next base: position 361,782,564 of record VDFB02086081.1, read on the forward strand.
ACAAAAAGCTCGAGCCAGTAACAAACCGACTCAAAACCTACACTCGGAGAACACAAACCTAAAATGAACCTATATTGGTTTCAATGGTAACTGACATGCGAAGATTCACCAAAAAAGAGGAGATTAACTATTTTGCAACCATTCACACACCGAAACCCATAAATGAAACAATATTCCCAACAGTCATGTAGATGGAGAAACCCACAAAACACAAGAAAACTTGATTTGAAGATCCACCAAAAACACACCAAATTAACTATTATGCAACCATTCACACAAAACAAAAGCAATAAATGGAACAATATAGCCACCAGTCACCTAGATGCCAAAATCCACAATTGTCAACTGTTGATGGATAGCCTTAGTTTTTTTTTGGGGGTTAGTTTATTCATATGCAATTTTTTTGTGCTTTGATATATATTTATATGTAATATATATGTGTGTGTATGTGTGTGTGTATACATATATATATGTGTATATATGTATGTATGTGTATGTTTATGTGTATATATGCATATATGTATTAATATATATATATGTATATATAAATGCATATATATATAGATATATTTATATAGATATGTGTGTGTGTGTGTATGTATATCTACATATAACATCCAAAAAAATGACTATTTTGTTCAGTTGCAACCATAGACTGTAAATGGAAGCCACAAACCTATGTTTTTTTCTTCTCCAGTTAGTTTTTTCCTATGTAGTTTTCCTGTTCTTTGATATAGATATTTATATGTATGTGTGTTTGTATATATATATGTACTTATACGTATATGTATGTGTGTGTATATATATATTTTTATATGTATATATATGCATATATATATGAATATATATATATATATATATAATATATATATATATGTAATATATGTATATGTATCTATATATGCATAGATATATCTATATATCTCCATATAGATATGTGTATATATATGTATATATAACATCTAAAACATTGACTATTTTGTTGTGTTGCAACTATAGACGCTAAATGGAAGCCACAAATGGAACAATATAGCCTAAGGTGGACATCAATTGAATGAATTCCATAACATTAAATTCTTTATTCCATTGTAACCATTGCCATACAATGATGGACTTCATAGTTATAGACCTATGCAAAGGCTTTTGTGTCAAAGGTTGGTCCATATATAGCTTATGTGTATACATATATATGTATATATAATGTTCGCAGCTTTTGGAATATATGTGTGTATGTATATATATACAGTATATATATATATACATACATGTACATACATATATGTATATATGTGTATATATATTGTAGTATTTACATACATATATGTATATATATGTATATCTATATCTATATGTATATATATGTGTGTATATATGTATACAACATTCACCTTTTGAAACCATCGACGCACTCAAAAAACACAAGATAGTTTTCAACCACCTTCATAGAAATTTCACATCCTATGTATATGTATATATATATATATATATATATATATATATATATATATATATATATATATATATATATATATATATATATATATATATATATGGAAGTGTAAGGGTGGCTGATGGGTTATAGCTTTTGTCAGATTTTTTGTGACCCTCCCAGTTTCCTTCTAATGGTCGATTGGCTATTTATTTCAACTTTTCTCTGAATTTCCGTTAGGATCACTATTTTCCAGGCTCCCGATAGCTAATGAAAAGGTGTCGGGTGTGTTATACCTTAGGTTGGAATTTCCATTAGCCTCCTAGATATTTTTCCTTCTAATAACCATGAAAAAAGGTGGAAAATGGGGTTGTTGGATGCTTTGAGAATAGGGTGGCATTTGTTGGGCCACATGGATAGAGAAAGCTACAGAAGTAAAATGTTGGTTCATGTCAACATTAATTATTGTATGTTTTGCGTGTACAAGGAATCATCATAATAATAGCTTCCCTTTAATGCCTTGGGGAACAAAATGAATGTTTGGCATATTTTCACTAAGGTATTGTTTGGTGTTGTTCTATTGCTATACCTGATATGAGATTTGTGAGCGATGAGTGTAAACTTCTATAAGGGAACAAGCAGGATCAATCTTTGTGCAACTTCTACGAAGGTGGGTGGAGGTTATTTTATGATTTTTGCAAGGATAGATGGTTGGCAATGCAAAAGAAAAGTGTCACCTATGATAAGATTTTTCCCATTTTTTGTGGAGGGATGTTGGTGAGAAGAGGTTTGTTTGAAGCAAGTGGGAAGAGGTGCTACAAGTTTTTTTTTTTTGGCATGGCTTTTTAACTTTGAAACCTCTAATGTTTGATTTATGCTTTTTTTTACTCATTATGGTTGCGATCCAATCAAATAGCCATTGTTATACAACCTATCTTGAATGTTTTCCTCTGTATTCTTAGCCATTGGTTTTCTTGTGTGTACTTTGGTTGGAAACCTTGCAAACCTTTTTTTATTTTTGAGCTTCTTGAAAACCAAGGCTAAGGTTGCAAATGGCCTTCCCTTTAAAAAAATCTAGGCCAAAATTCCCACAAGCCCCCGCTGTTTTAATCCTTGTGGAAAGAGCATAGACATCTAGATTGAATTTTCCCTCATCTTCCTGAACGAGAAGGCTAGGAATTCAAACCTTTTGTTAGCTGTAATATATTGTGTAGCCTAAAGCAAGGAATTATTATAGGCAACAAAATCTTTGAATTCATATCATCCTCAACCAGTTAATTGAGGGAAAATGTTGTGTGGATGTCTGGTCTCTTAAATACTAGCTAGTTTTGAGATTGCTTGTTCTATGGTTTGCATGTGCTTGCAATACATGTGATTTTAGATGTTGTTTATCCAATTGTATATAAAGTGTAATATGTAAGATTGGTCTTCCTTTATTCTATACTTAATGTATGAAACACATCAAATGGAATAAAGAAACAATATTTCCTACACCCTATGGTGGCTACGCAAAACTCATAAACCAAGCCATTTGCAGTAAGCTACAAAGCAACAATCAACAATCCAATTTTGAAAGTAACATAAGCTATTTTAGAAATATTGCACAAACAATTTTTCCAATATGCACCTCTTCTAATTTCTTTCAATTACACCTCTTCCCACTTGGTTTCTTTTCCCTTCGTCCTCTCTAGACAACTTCCTAATAATGAACATAGAACTATCACAACCCACCCCAACTATGGAAATTTTGTGAAGGTGGTTGGATGTTAGCTTTTGTTCTTTGCATCCCTTGATTGTTGGAAAAGGTGTGGGTTGTAATAATTCTTATATATCTATCAATATACATATGTATGTATATATATATGTCTATATATATGTGTACATATAAATATATGTGTATATATATGTATATATATATGTATCTATCTATATGTGTCTGTGTATATATATGTATGTATATGTGTGTGTGTGTGTGTGTTTCTGTGTATATATATGTATATGTATATATGTGTATATATATACATATGTATATATATGTAAATATATATATGTGTGTGAACCCCATTTCAAACTTGCATGGAAGAAACAAACAATCACATTAATAGATCAAAATGCAAGGTTAAAACAAAAGTTCCCCATAAAATCCATTTGTATTGTTAGAAAACAAGGAAAATGATGATATAATTGAGCAAATACAAACACAAATAACTATCCCTATTCTAAAACAAGACAAACACTTGATCTTATGGGGCAATTAGTGCTATTTTGATGTGGAAAATAGCCCTTTCTCAACCCCTTTAGATAAGCTAATGTGATGAAACTGCTTTTAGGATGGTATGATGGTGGGAAAAATTAGTTCTCAAGGAGAGTGACTTTGCATATGATTTGAGAATGAAATTGTGGAGGATTTGCTTGAGGATGAAGCTTCTCATTTATAGATTACCAAGTTGAAAGAATGCCAACCATGGAGGATGTGGGACTAAAGATAAGCCAATGGGGAGAGGCCACTTGTCATCATGTGAGTGGTTGATGCATGTGTAAGATTTGAGAAATGTGCCCAAGAGGGGGAAATTTGAAATTTGAAATGAGAGTTAATGTTGAGTTTGACTTGTGCAAGGGACATGTAAGAAACGTGTAAGACCTATTAAATGCCCTATTGGATGTACATTTCAACTTTCCTTTTGAATTCAAACCTGATGGAATATTCCTCATGGATGCCATGTTGAGTGAAAATGTTGATTTTAATAAATCAATAAATGGATTTATTTGTGCAAGTGGCAAAATCTAGAGAAACTAGGTGATTAGGATTAGCATTTAGTCATGGTTAGACTAGCTTAATGATGATTAGGTGAGTTTGACCTCTTTGACTTAGATATTTGATTTATTTAAATCAGAAAAGGAGAAATATGAATTTTGAGACTTAATTAAATAAAGTCTTGGTTTATTTAATTAAAGGGATGATGTTTGATTTATTTGATTTAAGCTGATGACTTTAGGAGATTGAAATTGGTTTACCCTGATGAATGGATGAGTGTGAATTTGATTAAATGCATAATGCTAATTTTCCATGTCTACAATATGCATAATACATTATTGAAAATTAAATAGACATTAGCTTTGTTCCCTGCAGACTTTAAACACAGATGTTACTTGCACCATCAACACTACATGGAAACCATACAATGATTAATGTTGATTCTATTTTGTTGGCCTCCTCTATCGCTGCACCAAATGCTTTTTAAATTTAACAAAAAAAACAAAACAACACCTACTACATGGTGTTGGAGGCCTAGAAATGAGAAGGCTGGGAAAATTTCCAACCAATGTTTCCCATGGCCCAATGCTAATTGTTGTTGTTTAGCTTTGGCTATATACTTTCATTTATAATGCATAATAAAATAGTTGAAATTATAGAGTCAATGTTGTTTGCCAAAAGGCATCCTTCTTGATATGGCGGTGCTCAAGAGGCTGTACTATTTGAATTTTTGATAGGGTCCTAGTAAATACATTTATGTAAGTATATCTATATATATATATGTATATTTGATAGTGAAGAATGCATTTTTGTATAACAATATAAACTATATGATATAAAGTATTTGATTATGCATTGCAAAGAGTGGAATATAGCCAAAGCTAGTGAACAATAGTTAGATTATGTTGTGGAGGACAACACAAACTATTTAAATATATTGCAATCATTTACATAGAAGAAAACCCATAAATGAGACAATATTATCTTTTTTTGTGCATAGATTTGTATGTAAACCAAAGTAGATGTAAGAAATATGCATCTGTATTCTTCCCAATGTTTATTGTTTTCTAAAAATAGTTATTTGTGTGAATCTTGACATGAAATACTTCAAATGTTATACTTCATATGAATTGTTATATAAAACATTGAAGCCTTTTTTCTAATTATTTGTTTCCCTTAGTACTCTTGGTGTTTCTAGGGGAAAAAAGGAGGAATTTTAAAATTGAAATAGTGAACTTGGAATAACAAATTGTATGTTAAGTATTATTTGAATCATTGAAGCCCTTGTTATTATTAATTCTTTTCTACCATATTATTAATTGTTGTGTTTTGAAGTCATAGACCTTCTAGCCAGCCATTGGCATTGCAGCTCTTCGTTCCTAAAAAGAGAAAATAGAGCAATGTCGGTGGTCTCTAGCTCTTCTGAGGCTAGCAAAAAATCCTCAAGCAATACTTATGTAAGTGTTTTTGTTGTTTAGTTTATTGTTGCTTCCAATTATCCTATCAGTTTCTTAAGTACACCAAACAAATCAAAAAAATACTTCATTTACATTAACAATTACTATGATATATGTTCTAACTTATTTATATTTGAATTGTCTATCTTGTTTCCCCTTCAATTTATTGGCCTTTCTGGAGTAACTTAGATCTTAGAGGGGAAAATGTCTTAGTTTCCAAATGTGTCAATATTGTTGTTTCCTTTCATAGTTGAGTCATAGTCATAGACATGCCATTGCTACCACTATGATGAGTTTAATTTCCTTGTAGGCTACAAATGTGAATCCAGCCTTAACAAGAGATGTGATATGCTTTATAGATGTTGGAGATGTTGTTGCATCTCTATTCCTCCAACTAATGTCTTACCAAAAAATATGAGGTGATCAAAGCCCAGTCGATCAGTACAAAGTTGTCATATCTGATGAAACCCACATGCAGATGGGAACTTTTCCTACAAAATACAATCACCTTTTTTTTATAGGTGAATTGAAAATAGGTTCAATTGTATGCTTGATAAACTATTTGTCTAGAAAGTTGTGGGAATCAAGGTTTGATATAGTTTTTCCTTGCTTGTTCTTGCAATTTCCTGCTTACTCATTTGTGGGGGATACCTTTCAAAGTATTTAATGTTCATTTCATTCTAGGGGAATTATCATACTATCCCTAGATGTGAAGATGACAGATTGGTAGCTAATTGGAAAACCTAAATATTTGTTTAGAGATCAAGAAGAACAAAAAGTTGGTTGTGATTCACCCTCCCCATCCAAATGAGCCTCCACCTTAGGAATTAATACATCGCCAAGGTAGCAAGATGCCCCTACAAAAATCAACCCTATTAAAGGGTTGAATGTTTACCAAATGAAATAGATGACAAAAGGTCATGTAACAAAAAAGAGGGATATGCACCATTATAACAAGCAAGGAAGTGAGGGGTAGGTATTCAGCTTTGATATCATTGATGATGAGGGCATAGAAATACAGATTGCATGCTTTAATGAGAATGCAAGAATGCATTATGATAAGGTTGATGTGGGACATACTTATTATGTTTCAAAGGGATTGGTGAGGAAAGCAGACAAAAAAATTAATAAGCTAAATAGCCAGATGGAAATCATTCTGGATCAAAGTTCAATGTTAAAGTGTTGTGATGATGAGGCCTTTGTTGTAGAGAAAGTATTTTATTTCACACCATTAAATCAAATTGTAGATTGCACTAATAAAAATTTAATTGATGTTATTGGCACTGTGGTGCATGTGGGAATGGTTTTGACCATACAAAGAAAAGATTAGTCCTAAACAATTCAGAGGACTGTTAAACTTAATGATTTTTCATCTTTTTCAATTGATTTTAATTTGTGGGGCTCAAATTGGGAAGCAAAGGGTCATGAGTTAGAGAGGTTTCATAGCCTTAGTTCAACTCTCATCCTTGCTATGAAAAATGAATGTGTTGGGTACTTCAATGGAGTTGTTCTCAACATAGTCATAGGGACTCTTCTATATATAAATCCTAGCATACTAGAGGCACAACCATTGATCGAGAGAGGCTATATTGATCCACCTACTATTGAGCCCCCTCATCCAGTCCCTCGAAAGGTCACTTTGGGAAATGGGAGAGTAACTATTTCATATATGTTCAACCACTACCTTGCCTTGCCAGAGACTTTGCAAGCTACTCTCAAGGAAACAATAAAATTTATAATTACTGATGCATTCTATTATGCTACATGCCCATTGGAGGTGAATGGTAGGAAATGCAAAAAAAAGTGTGAACAATCTGAGCAAAATACATGTTTCTACCAAAAATTCTAGAGAACAATAGCTAACTGTGAATTCTAACATTTATTACAACTAAAGATTGAAGACCACACAGTTGAGATTTGGGCAACTACTTTTGATGAGGCTGCAACAAGCCTATTACAAATGTTAGCAAAATAGCTTTACATGTTGCAATATGAGTCTATCACTAAAATGAGTGTCAAGTCTATTATCAATTGTCACCTACATTCCATTTATTTTCACAGTTCTAATCAAAACTCAAACTTATAATCAGAAACAAGACTAAAAACAACAATAGTGAATGTTGCAAAGCTTAACTTTAAAGCTGAGTGCAAGCTCTTACTATCAAATTTTTCTGCTATTTCTACCACTGTGTAGTAGGCTCTGGAGATAGTTGTCATATTTCCTTTTGAAGACCAAAACAAGCATGGATAATTGGGAATTTGTATATTTCTTTTAGTTCATTTTGGTTGGCCATTTAGTTTGTTTAATTCCCTCGCAGTCCTTGTGAGATAAAAAATACCTTTTCTCTCTACCACTATTTCTTTGTTTTTTTTTGAGTGGTTATATATTAAGACAATGAAGTATAACTTATAATTTCTAAGTAAAAAATATCAGTTATTTTGTTTTCTATTAATTATGTTGGCTATAATTTCCTTACGTTTTAATTGTATATTTCTAATTTAATTTTATATTGTTTATTTATATAGAGTTATTTTCCTTTTCAGGAGACGTATTACTATCTACACCTTATCATATATCTAATTGTGGACATAGTTGTATGTATGTGTCCATTTACATATGCATATACATAAATATATATGCATGCAATTGAGATTTCCCTATGTTATAAAAATTCCTGGTATAGATGTGTGTAGATATTGGTTCACATGTTGGATATCTATGCATATATACATACATAACTCAATATTTACAACAAACTGAGTTTTTCTAAAGAGAATGTTTCTTTTATCTTGTTTACAATGTTCTTAGTGCATAGAATATCTTGACAGAGTTTTGTGCAGATATATGTGTCGATGATGTATTTGTCTATGTAACTATCATGTATGGCTAACCATCTAATTATTACCAAGCCTTGTTGCTACTACTTTGTGATCCCTAATGATTGTGCCATGCTAGATGTGGATGTAGTATGCTTCTTGCCTATAATTTCTATTATGTATGTTATGTAGCTCAATCCAAAACCCAGTGTTGAGCAATACGTTTTTCAAACTACCCCAATCTGCTCAATTATTTTAGTGAGTTTTAAATGGAAGGTATTATTGTAACCATTCGAAGTATATGTAGCACATACATGAGACAATCTTTGCATGGTAGGTTGTGAAAAGTGACACTTGTTTCTTGTGTGCATGCAAATCAAAAAGCTCAAGTTATATAGGTTTCCTTCTTTTCTATAAGTGAGAGTTGATTGTTGTTCTCTGAATGAGGGTATATTTTTCCCTTTTCGATTTTCCAGCATGTCCCCTCTGATAATTTTTTTTTCGAGTGATTCTCTTCAAAAAAAATCCTATGGTTTGCATGGGCTTCTCAGCATGAATTTGTTTCTATGCTTCTTTGTATGGCATCTAATTTCCACCTTTGTTTGCAACAAAATAAAATTCTTTACATAATCCAGTCTTCTTCTTATGGTCTGTTGCTCGACACTTTGGCTTTTTTTACCCATTGGTTTTCTAGTAACAATATTTATGTGCTTTGTGCAATCAAAAATGTGTACATATATGTGCCTCTTTATAAATAATTAGATTTTCCTCAGAGATTAGGCATACAAAAACATTGCACCGAATAGCAAGCAACTGAATTTCTCCCCTCAACTATGTAGACCTACCTTTGTATTTTGCTACAAAGTACATGATACATATTGACAATTACAGTGCACTATAAATCAAACAAGATGATCTTCTCCAACAAAACTTTACATTATCATCATCATCAAAATTTTCTCTTATTTACGGTAAGTGAATTGCTTCTTCTTTCCTCTTCACCTCTATGCATATAGAATCTGCACCCTCTCTCAATTCACTTCATTATCATTTTTTATATGTGACATGTAATTTTCCTATTACATATATTTTGCTTATAAATTATACAACCACTTAAATTTTGTGTTCTAGATATTTCTTGCCAATAAAGTATGTTTGCAATAGCAAAGTTCATAGTTTTCTTCTATGTAGGTTTATCCCACTAAAATGATTTTAGATTGGAACTACTTTGTATTCGTATACAAGATGTAGTGCTCCCCAAAAATGCTAAATTTCTTTACAATTCCACATTTATATGTTGTATTTCCACCTATATTCCATTTGTATACAATGTAAACCTACGTATCTTTTTTTCCATTTATAATTTTACAATAACGTTCATTTCAACTGAAAAAATTCCCTCAAATGTCATAGCATTGCCTTCAACATTTGTCAAAGTGGTGCACAATTAATGTTATTGCTTGGGGGTTTGGTCATAGACAATGATGCTCCATAACCTCATATGCGAGGCTAGAGAGTAGGATTCCTCTTCTGTGTGTAGACTCCAATCCATTCCATACACAAGGAAATTCTACATTTTATTTACTTACTTTGTTCTACTGCAACTCCATTGCCTCTCATTTGTAATTAATTCTATCTTTATATTTTGTCATTTGTTTATTCTCTAATAATCAAAAAAAAATTACTTCACAATCTTTTTCATGCAATTGGATCTTGTATTGAGTCATTAGCAGCCAAAACATTGCTCTCACCATTGATCATAGTGGTGGATAGTTTATTTTCTTGCTCAGGGGTTTGGAGAGAGAATACAACGTTCCATGAGCCAATATGGTAGGGTGGAAATTGGGCCTTGTTTTGTTTTGGGCATAGTGTATTCTCCCACATACACTAGGTATGGCTAAATTATAATCACTCCATTCAATAGGACTATAGCTATGAGTTTTACCTTTCCACCAACATGGCTATGATGCAATAAAATAGTCAATGTTGTGTGGTTCATTCTATTTTTGCATAATCACCATAGTGAAATTCACACTTTTTTGTTATTCATGTAGACCATATTCCAGCCATAATGCAATGTTTGATGAACTAATCTATTACAAACAACCTTTCAAAATAATGATAGTGATTGGAGAATCAGTGACAATGGTCAAATAAGCAATCATATCCTCGTGTATGGTATATTGATTGTAATAAGCAATATTCATTTCACCATTGATTAGAGTGGTGGGCAATGCATATTCTTGCTTGGGGGTTTAGTGAGAGCTGATGAGGCTCCATGAACCAATATGGTAGGGTGGAGAGCATGCCTTATTGTGTTGAGTTTTATTTTATAGGTTTCATGTACAAATTGCTATCTTTCTCACATAGGGTTCAAAAAAAAATTGAAATGTTTTAGGTTGTGGTTACAATGTACTAAAATAGTTCATCTTATATACATTATGTTAGCTTGCATTGACCATTATTGATAATTGATCTCCTGCTTAAGCTATATCATTCCATAGAGGAGGCCTGGAAAATAGAGTGGTTGTATAGGAGGCCAACAAAATGTCATCAACATTGATTTTTGTATGGTTTCCATGTAGTGATTATTGTGCAAGTAACATCTATTTTAAAGTCCTTGAAAAAGAAAACAAATGTCTATGCAGTTATCGATAATGTATTTTTTGGTCTCATTCACTAGGTTTATGTTCTATTTGAAGGTAGTTGTGGAGGCCAGTGAAACAACATCAACATTAATTGTTGTATGGTTTCCACATAGTGGCGATGGTGCAAGTAAGATCTGTTTTAAATTCCCCAACATAAAAAACAAATTCTTGTCCAGTTATCGATAGAATATTGTTTGGTTTCATTGTTGAGGTTTCTGTTGTTGTTGAAGGTAGTTGTCAATGAGCATCACAAGATTTTTTGGGGGTACAAGTTCATTCATTGGCTATGGAATATCTCTGAAGGTGGTTAGATGTTATCTTATGTTCTTTGCATGTGTTCATGGTTGCAAAAGTTGTGGGGTCTAATAAATTTGTGTTGATTGTTTGTGGGTGGTGGAGAAAGAATGGAGGAAAGAGATAGAAAGTGAGTAGATGTGTAATTGAAGGAAGCAATAATATATGTATAATTTTTACTCTTCCACCCCCATCATCTGCTTGGTCTTAGTTAGTTGTATAATCTCTTCATATTCGTAGTTTCTCCAGAGAACATGTTTCTCCTTTAGGAGAGGGAATTCAAGAAGTGGGATGTTGAAATTCTAGTATAGATGGTAAACAAATGAATGAGCTTTCAAACAACTATGAAGATGAAGAGATTATAAGACTAGCTAAGACAATGGGAACATTGATTTCACCATTTATCACAATATTGGCCACCCAGTATTAGAGAGTAGGCCTCATTTTGTTCTATTCCATTTTATATTTGCTACATCTGCAAGTGAATTTCTCACTTGAACAATACTATTCATTGGCATCATCATTAGAAGTTGTACTTTATGGTAAGTAATTGTAATGGTCTACTAATATCCGATGATGCTCTATCATCCAAAATGGTAGGCTGGAAGGCATGGTACCTTTTCTTTCTCCTTATCTCAATGCATTGAAACTAGAAGGTCTAGCCTTTGGAATAAAAGTTTTGCATAAGGACGTGCCTATCAATTTTTAGCTTTCTATTGTGATGGCTATAATGGAATAAAATAGTTAATTTTATGTAGTTCATTCTATTTTTGCATACCATATTCTAGCCATAATGCAGTATTTGATGGACTAATTTCTTACAAACAACCTTTCACAATAATGATAGTGGCTAGGAAATCAGTAGAAATTGTCAATTACACAATCAGATCCTAATGTACTCTATATTAATTCTAATAATCAATATTCATTTCACCACTTATCAAAGTGGTGGGCAATGTATATTCTTGCTCTGGGGTTTAGTGAGAGTCCACAAGGCTCAATGACCCAATACGGTAGGGTGGAGAGAAAGCCTTATTGTGTTCAATTTTATTTAATATTTTTTATTTACAAATTTCTATCTTTGTAACATAGGATTCATAAAAAAATCATATGCATTAGGTTATGCTTACCACATAGTGAACTAGTTGATCTTATACACTTTATGTTAGATTCCATTGGGCATTGTTGATTATTGTTCTCTTGCCTAAGATATAGTGTTTGATTATTGAGAAGGTGCTATCAAAAAGGCTATGTTGTTTAGTTTTTGATAGCCTTGTGTTGAGTTTCTGTCAATTCCCTCTTGCTCTCACTTTATGCTTTGCATTTTGTGCTTGAATTTTAAAATTGCAATCATCTTATTGTTTTTCTCCATTGGGAGAGATAGTTCAAGAACTTGGGTGTTAAAATTCTAGTTTATATGGTAAACAGATCAACGACCTTTGTGAATCAAGTTCAACCAACTATGAAGATGAAGTGATTGTAATTGTGCTTATGAATCAACATCCCAGTTCTTGAATTATCTTTCCCAAGGGTAAAGAGTTGATGATGCTCCATCAGCCAATATGGTAGGGTGGAGAGTAGACCTACTTTTCTATGTCCAGACTTCAATCCATTCCCTATAGAAGGTATGCCTAGATTTTATGTACATATTGTGCTCTATTGTAATTGTATTGCATCATATTTGCAATTAATTGTATAAGTCTTTATATTTTTTGATTTATTTATTGTATACCAATGGTGCGTCTTTATCACACTAACACTTTTTTCTTATACTTGCAGACCATGCTGCAACAATAATACGGTGTTTTGTAAACTAATGTGTTACAAACAACCTTCCCAAATAATGATAGTGACTGTAAAATAAGCAACAATGGTCAAATAGACAATTATATCCTAATGTACTCTATATTGATTTTAAAACACAATATTCACTTCACCATTAATTATAGTGGTGGCCAATCTATATTCTTGCTCGGGGGTTTGGTGAGGCTCCATAAGGCTTCATGACCCAATATGGTAGGATGGAGAGTAGGTCTCATTGTGTTGACTTTTACTTTATATTTTTTGTGTGCAGATTGCTATCTTTTTGACGTGGGAATAAAAAAAAATCATATGTTTAAGCTTATGGTTATAATGGACTAAAATAGTTGATCTTATACACTTTATGTTAGATTCCATTGGGCATTGTTGATTATTCTTCTCTTTCTTATACTCTACATCACACAAATAGTTAAATTGTTTTAACTAAAATTTGTCTACGGTACTTTGTTGGTGGTTATGAAAAGATCCTTAGTTTCTATCATTAAGAATTGATGCACTTGACAAATTATGGGGTTTCCTTATATAATCATGAATACAACTAATAGTATGCCATAATTATTACTTCTCATCTAAATATACATTAGTAATGTCAAATTAATTATTTAGACATTCAACTTTATCCATAATAATATTATATTTTGATTAACTAATGAAATTTAATCATATCAAGATATTATTTTTAGATTGTCTTAAGTATTATTGATGTAGGATTCTTTGCCACTAGCTATGAAAAGATCCTTATATTTTATCATAAATAATTGATGCAATGACTAAATTATGGGGTGGGCTTATATAATGATACAGTTACCAAATTATGGGGTGTCCTTATATAATAATGAATACAACTAATAGTATTCCATAATTATTACTTCCCATCTAAATACACATTAGTAATGTCAAATTAATTATTTAGACATTCAACCTTATCCATAATAATATTATATTTTGATTGACTAATGAAACTTAATGATATTGATATTCCTTTTAGATTGTTTTAACTATAATTGATGTAATGTTCTTTGTTACTAGCTATTAAAAAATCCTTGGTTTGTATAATAAAGAATTAATGCAATGGCTAAATTATGGGGTGGGCTTATATAATGATGAATTCAACTAATTTTATGTCAACATTACTATTTCCCAACTAATTGCACATTAGTAATATCGTCAATTTAGACATTGAACCCTATCCATAATAATATTATATTTTGATTAACTAATAAAACTTAATGATATTGGTATTACTTAATGAAATAATTTCAAAATTAATAGTAATATTTTTCTTTAATAAACAAATTAACTACATAATATTATTACTTACCCCGCCAAACCAATTACCAATAATAATGATGTTATCACCAAATAGTTAATTGAATGTTAATACAATCGTTCTTCAACCAAACCTCTATATGTGTACATATATATATTCTACAAAGTTATTTCTTCACCAACTATTGCTTAGAGACTTTATCCTCTATATACATATCCTCCTTTCAACCCATTAGGGTTAACAGCCACCTTCGGTCCCCATTATAGTTTAAAATAAATTAATGATGTTAATTTGTAAGGTAAAAATGGGATACAATATTGTTCCCACTCAATCACTTTAATTATCGCCCATAATATATTTAGTAACCTATTGTATTGTTTGTTGGATTCCCTAATGTGTAACTATATTATCTACATCTGCATATAGCTATTGTGCCCACTCATGCCATTCTCATTGTTGCGTACTACACTACTAGTTAAATTTGTATTATTATTTTATAATGATTATTACATTAAAATATATAAAGTATATATTAGTTTGAGGAATATTATAATTATTATGTATTTTATTATTATTATTTTGCTGTCACATTATTATATTATACTATAATATTATATTATTATAGTATTATCCTTTTTTTTTGGTAATAAAAGTAAGAGAAAGGGTCTCTATAATATTAATTATGTTTTTGGTAACAAAAGTAAGAGAAAGGGCCCCTAACTTGACCAGAAGAAAACCAAGGCCAACATCCAAGAACAACAAAACAAAAAAAACCCTAAGAAAATATTCCTATAATACCATAATACTAAATGGGTTACTATGTAGGTTAGGGTGGATGTGCCTATTATTACATAGCTATTGTCCCAAAAAATGAATTTCAAAAACCTATCAAATCATAATAAGATTAAAAAAGCATGATACCATATATAACATGATAGAAATCCTACAAAAACTCATTAAGGGAAGAGGCAACAATGCAACGTCTCACTTATGTGTTTTAAAAAAAGTTTCATTAATATATTATACTATAATATTATAGTATAAAAATTATTACATTTTTGGTAACAAAAGTAGGGGAAAGGGCCCTTGAACCCAACCAAAAGCATATCAAGGCCTACAATCAAGAACAACAAAACAAAAAAACCCTAAAAATGTGTCATGTGAAAGGAAATAGTCTTATAATATCATAATACTAAATGAGTTACTATGTAGGTTGGGGTGAGTGCGCCTACTCTTACATGACTATTCTCCTAAGAAAATGAATGTGAAAAACCTATCAAAGTGTAATAAGATTAAAAAATGCATGATACCATGTATAACATGATAGAAATCCTACATAGACTCATTAAGGGGAGGGGTCGTGACACCAACAACACTTATGTGTTTTGAAAAAAATGATGCTTCAATAAAAATAATATTTAAGAAAATTTAAGGTAAAATTAAATATTTAAAAAAAATAAAAAATAATTCTTACATAATTTTTAATTAAAATAAATAATTGTAAAATAAAGAAATAAAATAGTTATATTTTATTATTATATTATATATTTATTATTATATGATTTATGATTATATATGTTTATAATCTAATTAAATTTGTATTATTGTTTTATAATGATTATTACATTAAAATATATTATATTATATTATTATATGTTTATTATTATATAAAAATATTTATAATACTATTTTACAATTAATATTATAATAAATTATAAAGTATATATTAATTTGAGGAATATTATAATTATTAATGTATTTTATTATTATATTTTATCTATTACATTATTATATTATCCTATAATATTATATTATTATAGTATAAAAATTATTATGTTTTTCATAACAAAAGTAAGTGAAACGACCCTAAACCCAACATAAAATAAAATCATTTTTATAAAAATAAGATAGTTCTTACATAATCATGAATTAAAATAAATAATTTGGGGTTGGGGCCCTAGCTTGGTTGGCTAAATCGTTGGTCACAAGTTCTAGTCTCCCCCACCCCCGTGGTACCGGAGGGTGTGTCGCACCAGCGCCGCCGGTCACGTTAAAAAGTTTACTAGGCGCACTACAGTTCATAGGGGGTCGAAAAAAAAAATTAAAATAAATAATTCTAAAATCAATAAATAAAATAATTATATTTATTATTATATTATATAATTATTATTATATGATTTATTATAATATATGTTTATAATGTAATTAAATTTTTATTATTATTTTATGATGATTATTACATTAAAATATATTATATTATTATATAAATATATATAATATTATTTTATAATTAATATTATACTAAATTATAAAGTATATATGAGTTTGAGAAATATTATAATTATTAATGTATTTTTAGCTGATAGGCTATTTGTGTGAACTTTGGTCATAATTTTCATCAGCCTCTCTATTTTCTAGACTTCTCGCGGTCGGGAAAAAGGTGGCAGATGGGTTATAACTTTGGTCAGAATTTTCGTCAGCCTCCTAGTTTTCTAGCCTTTCGATGGTCGTGAAAAAGGTGGTGGAGGCGATTATTGGCTGCCTTGGAAATAGGGTGGCATTTTTATAATTGTGTGGATGTAGAAGGTCATCGAGATTAAATGCTAGTTCCCATCAACAATTAATTGTTGTATGCTTTGCATGTGCTAGTGATGGTCATGATAATAGCTGTCGTTTAATGCCTCGAGTACCAAAACGACTGTCTGGGAAATTTTCAATACCTGCTATGAGTTTCGTGAGAAATGAGGGTAAGCTTCTGTGAGGGTGCAAGATCGATTAAGGTTTGTGTAGCTTCTGCAAAGGTGGGTAGAGGTTATCTTTAGTTTTTTGCATGGGCAGTTGGTTACAAAAGGAAAGGAAAAGTGTCGACTATTATAATATTTTGCCTATTTTTTTCTAGGAAAGCTAGCAGGAAGAGGTGTGTTTGAAGCAAGTGGGAAGAGGTGCATTTCAAGGAAACTATTGGTGATATTGTTTGATTTGTGGTTCATGGTTTGTGCTAGGCTATATTGTTTGATTCATGATAAGGTCCTATTGATTGTTTGAAATTTTGATAAGTTGTTGTTAAGAAAATATAATATAGTTTCTAAAAATGAAATCTTGTCTCCTTTATGGTTCGCGTTTTGTGTGTATGATTTTGCATGGATTTGATACTATGATTTTTTGTGGGTTTTTGTTTATGTTTTCCATTTTCTAGCTATGTTTGCAAACTTGGAGGAACAAGGAAGCCTAGAGAAAGCTAGCAAAAAGAGGTTTGTTTGAAGCAAGCAGGTAGAGGTGCATATCAAAAAAATTGTTTGACATACTGTTTCATTTGTGGCTTGACATTTTTGGAGGTAATATTCTTTTATCTATGATAACTTGGTACTGTTGATTGCTTCTAATTTTTATAAGGCATTGTTGAGAAATGACTATATTATTTGTGAAAATGACTATTGTTTGGTTTAACATTCACATTTTGTGGGTTTTTGTGTTTGGGTCACTGTTGAAACCAATGTTGGTTGATTTGTGGCTTTTGTTTTGTGGTTATGGGTGGAACAAAATGAAATGATTAATTTTCTACACTCCATGTTTGGTTACATTAGGTATTTTTGATTATTGTTCTTTGTCTTAGGCTATATTGTATCATTTTTGATGAGGTGTTATTGAAAAAGCTATATTGCTTCAATTCTCAACAAGGTTTTGTTTATAAAGGAGTATATTTTTTGATGGGTTTGCCACTGTTAATTTTTGAGAGGGCACTGTTGAGAAGGCTATATTTTTTCTATTTGTGATAATATTTTGTTGACAAATGAGTATATTTTTACTAGGCTTGGTTATTGTGAATTCATCATTTTTGGAAGGAAATATTGTTTTATCTATGATAAGGTACTATTGATCACTTCTAATTTTGATAAGGTGTTGTTGATAAATAGTTTATTGTTGGGGAAAACAACTATTTTTTGCTTTAAGGTTCACGTTTTGTGTCTATAGTTTTGCATGGGTTCCTAGCTATCATTTTTTGTGTTTTGTGGGTTTCTTCATCTGGGTTGGTCTTCAAACCAATATTGTTTGATTTATGTCTTATGTTTTGTGGTTATGGTTGCAATGGAATAAAATAGTTAATCCTACACACTTTGTGTTAGCTTCCATTGGACATTATTGATTATAGTTCTCTTGATTATGCCATATTGTTTCATTTTCAAGAAGGTGTTGTTGAGAAGGCTATATTGTTTCAATTTTTCATGAGGTTGTGTTGAGTAGGGAGTTCTTTTTTGTATGGGTTTGTAACTAAAAATTTTCATTAGATTTTTGTTTAATGTTTGCATTTTGTGGGTATGTTTGCAATGGAATAAAATTATTGATGTTATGTAGTTTTTTTTTATTGTTATTTTATAGCTCAGGCTATATTCTTTCATATTTGATAAGGTTCTATTCAAAAGGCTATATTGTTTTAATTTTTGATAGGGTGTTGTTGAGGAAAGACTATATTGCTTGTTAAAAGTTTTATATTGTTTCTTTTGTGGTTATGTTATGTGGCTATCATTTTGCATGGATTTTGTGGCTATGGTTTTGTGGGTTTCTATCTTTGGTCATTGTTGAAACCAATGTTGGTTGATTTGTGGCTTCCATTTTTGTGGTTATGGTTGGAATAGAATGAAATAGTTAATGTTGTACAACTTCCATGTTTGGTTACATTGGGTATTGTTAATTATTTTTCTTTATCTTAAGCTATATTGTATTATTTTGGATGAGGTGTTGTTGAAAAGGTTGTATTGTTTCAATTTTTGGATAAGGTTTTGTTTAAAAGGGAGTACATTTTTTGATCATTTTTTCACTATTAATTTTTGAGAGGGTGTTGTTGAGAATGTTATATTGTTTCTATTTGTGATAAGATTTTTTTGAGAAATAAGTATATTTTTACCTGGTTTGGTTACTATGAATCTTTGTTGGTTTCTCTTTATGGGTTCTAGACTTAATGAACCTATTTCTTGCTAATTTAACATTATAAAATATGTTTAATAACATTATTACATCAATCTAGAAGGATTGTGAATTAAACTTAATGTTTAACTAGTGTTGTAATGTGTCTTGCACACTCACAATGGTTTTTGTGCCCTCCTAGGCTATGTGGACATCATTTTAGTGTTGTAAAGTGTACTTAATCACACTTTAACATTTAGTTTTGTGTCCCAAGCCCCAATTGACTTTTAAATCATCACTAATAGGCCCCTATAACCCATATTATGCATCTTGAGGCATAATTTGATCAAATAACCAACATAGTCATCATGTAAACCTTATTTTCATACTTCTCATCATTCCAACTAGCAAAATTGGCCCCTATGGGACCCATTTGCCATTAGTAGTGAATGAGTCCCATTTGAGCCATTTTCAAGATATGAGAGAAACATTAAGGTTTTTATTCAATTTTTATTCATGTTGGCCTTAGGGGTTCAATTTATGGAAAAATAAGGCGAATTTCCTATAATACAACCTTATAAACTTTAATTCATCATAACTTACCTTCATTCATCATTTTTCTTCCATCTCAAGTCATGCAAGCTAGGTTTTTCTCATTTTAAGTCACCAAGGTAGCACTTTTCACACATTCAAGAGAACAATCATCATGTTTTGATGTAGATATTCAAGTTCAATCATCATGGAAAGGTAGAAACCCCATTGTTTCATGCTTCATTACATCTTTTCATCATTTTGGTTTAATTACCTAAAGAGGGTTTTGTGTTTGTAGATTCAGGTGCTTGGATGGCTTGGACATTATTAAACATTATTTTGATTTTTTTTTAATTCATCTCCACTTTTTCAAGGCCAAAATCTACACAAAAAATCAATTTATAGCTTCAAAAATCAAGGTTTTAGATCTAGGTACCTGGAGGTGCAAATTGAGCAGACCGAAAGCTACAGATTCAATTTTTGAGTTTATAGAAAAGAAATAATGGAATAATTCACCCAGAGTGGTGAATCAGTCCCACTGTACCTATTTCCTAAATATTTTTTGGAGATTCAAACACCCATTTGACTAAAACAAGCCCTGGGACAGTTTTCCATAATTGGGACTAATTCACCCAGAATGGCAAATGAGTCCCACTAGGCCTAAATTTCAACATCAGTAGCATTCCAGAAGTCATTTCTAGTCCTCATCCATATCCCATGTGCACACCCATTTTCAATCATTTATGTTTAGCTTTGTATTATTTTCTAGTTCATTGTTGCATTACACAATGTGTTTTCAAACATCACTTGTTTCTTGGGTTTTGCATTAACAATCAATAAATTTCTTCATCTAGCTACATTTAGATCATTTCATTTATACTAAATAACATCATACACATCATAATTTTAATGAACCCTTTAGCATTTTTGGCCTACCTCTCACCTTTTAGGTGAAAAACCCTAGAAGGGTTAGAAATGTTTAAGGAGCCAAAATTCTACAGTTCATTTTGGTGAACCTACTTTTTGAACATCTTTTTTTCTGATTTGGAGTCAATTTTCATCCTAATCCTAGCTTGCATTGAAGTTGCATTAGAGTTACATTGGTTAATTTGCATCTTGGTTTCAATTTTTTGTATTAGAAAAAAGTGCATTTAGCTTGCATTTTTGCATACAATTTCCTTTAAAATCTCTAAAATTCTACATCTCCATCTTAGGTATGCATTTTACAACACTAAACACATCTAAATCACTTCAAAATTTATGATAATTTTGAAAAAAAAATAGTAATAGGACACATTTGCCATGTTGGCCGAATTAGTCACTATCTAGATTTTTGACTATCTATTCCTACATCAAAAACCTCATTTATGTCCTTCCTAAGCCTCGAATTATCATATAGTATTTGTATGGAAAGTTTTTGGAACATTTTTTTTATGCATCTAACTCAAAAACATCATTTTAGATTACTCATTCTTCAAATCACTTCATTTGCACACATCTTTACATCTGAATTTTTTTTTTTTTCTAAAATTTTGCATAACATTGATAAAAGTAATTTTCACTTTTGCATATACAATAATTCTATTCATAAAGCTTTGTACTACTTTCATAAAATTACTTTTCATTCTTGTATATATATCATTTTCATTCTTAAGGTGTTGCATACATTGGATAAGATTCTTTTGTATCTTTGCATATACATTGTTCCTATTGTTGCAACGTTGCATGAAATGGTTAAATGTGCTTTTCATTCTTATTGAAACAATCCTAGTACCTTGCATATGTATACATGTTAATATAGAAAATTCCTATTCTCTCCCTATGAGAGTCTTTTAGTGAAATAGACTACAACTTGGGCCATTCTTAATGATCATAATTGTTCTTCTCATAATATCTCTCCTATTGGTGATGAAGATATTTTAGTTGAAGAATCAATTAATGAGAATTTTAAGAATCCTATCTGTTTCTCTTCTTTTACCTCTCTTAGTGGAAAACACATTCACAAACAACATAACACAACCTTAGATTATCATGACAACATTTGTTCTTCTTATAGTATCTCTCCTAATTTTGAAGTAGATACTTAGATGTTAGACAACACAATCAATGAATGTCATGAATATCTCATTTTTCCCCTTCACCTAAGGAAACCCATGTTGTAAAACAATCTCCAACCATTGATCATTCCCCTACTTGCAATGAAGTCCTTTTAGAAGAATTGTTGGTGTAATTAAAAGTGTTGCACCTTTCCCTAGGTCATTATTACACCTTAGTTAAGTTTACTTAGGGACCACATAGGAGGTTGTTGGAGAATTTCCACTTTTGATGGATTTGACATGTCATTACTTTATCGCTACCACCATTTTTGGACACATCGTGTGATTACCTCTCCACCTTTTGTGGTGATTATCACATTATCACTTTTCCACTTTAGGTGGAGTGATAGCTTTTCATAGTTTTCTCATGTCATAAGATTACAACATTTATCATAATCTTATGCCCTTCTATGTTCTCACCTTGGCTATATAACCAAGGGGTCTCCTATGTACTTTTGTACTGCTCATCATATTTTCATTCATTGATAAGAATATAGTCTATTCTTGTCATATTGTTTTTATCTCTCTTATGCTTGTGCTTTCTATTAGGCCTCTAGATCTTGGGTGGCTACCTTCATAGCCAATTCTTACATGGTATTAGAGGTATTGGAGTTCCTTTAGATTGTCATTTTGGAGAGATTATTGTAGGGTTCTATCTTGGCCTTGTATTGTAGGTGCATTTTGGGAGCTTGTTGCATCAAATCTGAGCTCACCATTGCATTCATAGTGTCTGAGATAGTCATATTTTCCTTTTGTTTTGTCCTAGTTGGACATTGGAGGCCAAATCTGCAAAGGTTTGAAGTTGGGTGTCGGTTTCCTAATTCAGGAGGTAGACATATTTTAAGAGTAGTTTGGGTCAAAATTGACCTTGTCATCGCATTTGGGAGACTCGAAAACCTAAAGATTGACTACCAAACTATCGATTTTGGACATTGTCTATTGCAAGTTAAGGAATTTTTTTTGCCCAAAGGCTGTTCAAAACTTCCAAGATTGGTAAAAATTTTCAAATTTCGTAATAAATATTTCAGTTAAATATTTCTATGATTTATCTATTCAAAATTTGGGGCAAATTTTACTTCGCATAAATTCAGAATATTCCCCAGAATTTGGCATATTCTGGGAACCTATTTGTACATCACCATTTGAAGGTACTGTGTAGGAATTTCATCAGATTTCATCCTCACCACTCTCTATCACATCAAATCCTGTCAAGCATGATGATCTCTTAGCCTGATCACTGTGAGTATTAGCATCATAGGTCAACTCACCATCCATGGAATTTTTCTATTGGCTACATTGGAGGTATGATGACCTTCATTTCTAGTCAAATCTCTGCTTAACCATGACATACACAATTAGATCTTGGTATATTCCTTGATTGGGTGTTCACACAATCTTTTTGTCTGTATCATAAATCTGATGTACTTCTCTCAATTGGCATTGGGTGACCATCGATATCCGTCGATATACTTCATTCCATCGGCATCCTCCACCATGCTTGGTCTTCGATTGATGGTTATTCACATTCACATCGGCATCGAAGTCTTCATCGACATTTCTTCTCTGTTGCCATTTTTCAGGAATTTAATATTCTTCAGCAAACTCTCTCTTCATTTACCAATGGCATATGGTCATAGTTCTCACATTGGCAGTCTGAGCACAGTCAGGTACCTTGCATGTATATCGGTTGTCATCTTCATTTGTAGTGCACAGTACAAGTAAATCCTCTAGCACATGGTATATTCTCTTCCTTAATCATATTGGTGGTATAGCCTAGTGCTTGGAGGTTTATATAAGGTTTTGTTTATAATATTAAAAAAATTTCCTTGCAAAGTTTTAAAAATCTAACCTCTATTGTAAGAGCAATGGGTGAGGTGCTCTTGGGTGGCTCGGCCACTAATGCACCACCCTCGTTCCACCCGCCCGCCACCAATGGTGGTGGCAGCCCAAAACAACTTTTTTTGAACTCTTTTTAATAAGTTGGTCATAAGGCATGACTAGGAGCATAAATTTTGACCCTAATTAGTAATAATTATTGCACTCAGTTAGTGATAAAAGGTCCTTTTGTAGGCCTTATTTTCATTTTTGCATAACTTTTGATCCAAATGGAAAAAATTTGTAAACAAAATATCATTGGAAAGGTGGCAATCTCAACTTTCCAATGGTGCTAATGTTTCTTCAAAAAATTTCTATTTTGTTACATTTATTGCTTGTCAAAGTTTGAAGCACTAGTTGCACTCTCGTGTTCTTTAGATTTTCTCTACACTTCATTTCAATTCCAGAGCATCTCTCAATTGACTGCTGCATCATAGATTCCAGAGTTGTGCTAGTTTGGAAGTTTTCTAGTGTTCCCTAGCATCAAGTCTATTGTTTCTTTATCATGATTCTAACTTGAGTTAATAAGTTACTCTAATATGGTTTTAGTAGCAAATAGAAGTATCTTTCCTTGCTTTCCACATTCAGGATTCTAGTGTTACTCCATAGTGTACTTTCAATGCTTCTTCTTATAGCAGGTTATCTCTTATGGGGGGGTCATATGATCTCTCTTATGGATAGAGATTGATTGTATTTGTGATGGATATCATTATTGTATTTCATGTCTCTTTTGAGGGGGAGTTCTTCCCATGAGGTTTTCTCCCTTTCCTCATTTATGAGAGATTGCATTGCATTTGTACATGTGTACCTAACATGACCTAGTAGCCGAGACCCATCTTGCATTGTTTTCTTTTTTTTACATTCTCCCTAATTTGCACTTAAGGGGGGGGTGTTGGTGTAATTAAAAGTGTTGTACCTTACCCTAGGTCATTATTAAACCTTAGTTAAGTTTACTTAGGGACCACATAGGAGGTTGTTGGAGAATTTCCACTTTTTGTGGATTTGACATGTCATTAATTTATCACTTCCACCTTTTGTGGACACATCATGTGATTACCTCTCCACCTTTTGTGGTGATTATCACATTATCACTTTTCCACTTTAGGTGGAGTGATATCTTTTCATAGTTTTCTCATGTCATACTATTACGACACTTGTCATAATGTTATGCCCTTCTATGTTCTCACCTTGGCTATATAACCAAGGGGTCTCCTATGTAATTTTTTAGTACTCATCATATTTCCATTCATTGATAAGAATACAGTCTATTCTTGTCATATTGCTTTTATCTCTCTTATGCTTGTGCATTCTATTAGGCCTCTAGATCTTGGGTGGCTACCTTCATAGCCAATTCTTACAAGAACCAACCTATGAAGGTTTGTTGTTATCATAAAAACTCTCCTAGGTAGAATCTCATTGTCCATACATATATGAGCATTGACACATATCATTCAACCACTAAACCTTCCCTTGCTAAGGATAATCAAGTAGCATTAGAATCCCCTTCACCAACATATCATTCCAATAAAGATAAAATTATTGACCTCATGACAACACAAATGGGATCTACTTTAATTATTGAGCTTCCCAAGTCACCTTCCATTAGTGAAAAACACAACAAATTCTGAGTTGTCTTGAAATCCATCATTCAATCTACTCATAACAATTTTTTTCAGCCACTAAGTTGTAACTTAGTGGCTCAAACATCTAGAGGACCACACAACAGTCCTATACCATTACCTTTTCCTCAAAAAGTGGCTAGTGTTGAATATCTTAAAAAGACTCCTACTAATTTATTTGTATGGGAGCTCATTCAAATTTCACCAACACTCAAACTTATCTTTCCTAAAATGTTGGAAATATAGAAGGAAGAGATACAATCTTACATAAAACCAAATCATGTAACATCCTCCCCTCATCCCATACAAGCCACCCAGTCTGAAATCACATTCCCTAAACATGAATTATCCTCACTTAAGATTCAAAACAAGAATGATCCCTTAATGATAAAGGTGATCATTATTGAAACTTTAATTAGGAACACTCTCATTGACAATGGATCAAAAATTAATGTGTGTAGCATAGACATCCTACACAAACTTGGCATGGAAAAAAAGATCATTCAACTTAATGATGTTCATAGTCATGGCTTTGACAATGTTCATAGGAAACCACTTGGTATGATCACATTACCTATTGAGGTCAGACCTGTAGTGTTGCCTACCTCTATTCATATCATCCAATAACCCCTTCCATACAATCTTATCCTAGGGATACCATGCATTGATGCTATGAAAGGAGTCCCATCTACCATTCATCATCTCATGAAGTTTGAATAAAACATCAAGATATACACGATTGACACTAATGAGTGAAGCTATGTGTCACTTAACCACAACACTTCCAACTCCTATAATCCTTTCCTTCCTAGATCAAAACTTGAACCTATACAAGTTTGTCCTAATTCTTCACCTACAACAAAACTCTTTTGTGATAATTTGGGGTCATTAGATTATACTCCTCCTTCCAATAATATTTCCAAAATCTCACCCTCATGGTCCAAAGAGTCACATACAAATTATTCGTTTTTAGACACAATTTCTAGTAGTGATTGGAGTTTCACACCTACCTTCACAGGAGAGTGTACAATATCCAAATCTCAACTCAAACAACCTTGTGTTCCATTTTCTCAACTTAGTTCTAGAACCAAAACACCCCATGGTGGTGATGGGGGAAATATAACTCCCATCCCTTATGAAGCAATGAAACATAACTTCAACAAGGATTTGTGTTCTTATATAGAAACTAATCCTTCTCCAAAACACACACCTCCTTCATCTCACTTGGAATATTTTTATGGTATTGGTTACAACCTTCCTCCTACACATTGATGTGCTGCATGCACAAGCAAATCCAACATATCCTACTTATCCCCACTCTTATCCAATACTTTGCACAACAATAAAATTCAACCTCTCCAAGAGTGTGGTGATCTTCCTTATGTGGAAGCACCTAATTCATTCCCTTGATACTCTATTTCATCCATTCTAGGCTCACCTTTTTCTTTCATTAAGTGGGGGCAAGGGGTTCAATAGCCTTGTCCTTGTACATCATTTTTTGCTATCTCTTTTGACTAATTTTTAACTTTTGATGAACATATAAGATCAAGTTTTGGATGTGGATGACATGTATTAAGATTGACTCACGTGTGACATATTACCTTTTTCATGATGTAGCTTATTGGAAACATATGACTTGGTGTAGGTATTTCCAAGTAAGCTCTGATGGCCTCTCCTTCTATTTTAAAGAAATTTCTCACAATATAGGTGCTCACAACCACTTTAAAGTGGGGCACATACATAGCCAGGAAAATCCAGGAACCTGACGACAAGACAAACATCAGAAAAATCCAGCCGACATGGAATTCCATGAAGGCCAAAATTTTTTGAACCATAGCATTCAACCGGAGTTTGAGCAGGATCTGGGAAAATCTGGCTGGGGTGGAAAATCCTGAACCAAGGTAAAAACCTAAAATTCACCCAGAACTTCATATTTTCAATGAATAACTTGGGGAAATCACTTAGGTAATCAAAGTAAACATTTAATCACATGCCATAGTAGGATAAATCCTCAAAATAAAAGGGCCAAGACACCAAAACCAAAGCGAAAGATGGTCCCTACTTTCAGCAGGGCGTGTGCAAAAATTGAAAAACACTTACTTTAGCATAACTCAGGTGAAAAATATTACCTCTTGTCTTTGTACCTGAAGCAATCATATTTCCATAGCTTCCAAGTATTTTGCATCTTCCATCTTTGAACTAAAGATAATAAACCTTTTCTACCATCTTTGCAACACTTAACAGGTTGTGCTTCAAGCCTTCAACATAAAGGACATCATCAGTGTTATGTTTACCACCAAGACAAATAGATCCTCTCCCATGAATCACACTAGCATTATTATCTTTGAATCTTAAAACCCCACTGTTATATTTTTCTAGACTTACAAATTTTATTTTCTTACCAGTCATATAATGTGAGCATCCACTGTTAATAACCCACTCATCCTTTTCTTCAATTCAGGCTACAAGATCTTTCTCACCTTTAGCAAATTTAGTAGCCATTGGACCATTTTCCTTGATAGCAAGGAACACCCATTCATCTTCATTTCCATTTTATTTATCAAATTCTTCATTAGTCACACCTCCTTCAGCATAATATGTTAGAAACCAAGATCTTATTGCAAACCAAAAAATCACCTTCCATAGAAGAGAAAAACAAAAAGGTAGGGTTTACAAAAGATGTACAAATTGATATATTTGAAATACAAAATATTACAAGAGATAATTTTCTTTATAAAAGAAAAGATGCATAAACCTAATCTTATCTTGAGCAACAAGATAGCTCAATAAGATAAGGATAAAACCTATAACTTAGGAATTAAATAAAGCCTAAGTAAACTTATGCAAAGTGTAATTAATAATTAATTACACCAACACCCCCCATAAGTGAAACTTAGGCAGAAGCAGATTGTTATGCAAATATGAGTCCCGACAATAGGGTCTGATTAGGTACTCATGTACAAATGAAAACAGAGAGAATATCCAGTGGGAAAAACCCCCCTTTAGAGAGATGAATTGTTGTGAAGAAGCACTAGAAGAACTCTGAAGAAGTAACACTGGAACCCTAAATTTGACAAGCAAGGAAAGATAATTTTGTCTACAACTGAAACCAAAATGGAATCACAAATGTAATGGAAAACCTGATGCCAAGGAACACTGGAAACTCACATACTGGATCAACTTTGGAATCTGTGAACAATAGTAGATGAAGGATGAAAGAACCCATAATGATGAAAAATCTAGAAGTTGTGTCTCTCAAAGCCAATTCCAAAATAAAACAAAAACTTCTCCTAGGATGAGTACCATCAAGATTCTGGAACATTAACCATAAAAAAATGGCCTTCAAATGAGAAAGTTTTGAACCAATGTGGATCAAGAACCATAAAATCCCAACTGAAGTGTGAACCGAAGTAAACCAATGATGTGTCTAGCTAAGTAAGAAAGAAGCTAAGGGAAACAACAGAAAACCAGACAAACTTATATGAGTTGTCACCAATACTAAAGATGGATACAAGAACCCCCCTTAATGGAACTTTATATTAGTTTGTTTTTACCATACCCAATGATTGCATAAGGAGATAATGCAAAACTACAGAAACATAATCAAAAAATGCAAACCTAGCACACGAAACAAAAATTAATGCATGCATAAAATAAGGTAAACATATTCTATAAATGACCTCAGATCTACATAGAGGTCGAAACTAGCTTTCCAACGCCATGAAATTCATGAAAAACAGATAAGCGAGTCATAAGATAGGTCTCCCAGAGTGAAAAAGGAAACATCTGACTTCCGGGGCAGAAAAAGGCATCAAATTGAAAAACTAGAAACTCACCCTAACCATTGCATAGAGCTTGGAAACAGCTTTCCAACGATATCTCATTTGCAAAAAAATGACGACGTATGTGAAATTTATGCTCATTTCCGTGAAAGTGCTCAAAAAATGTTTGATTCGGCCATGTATAGCCCTTAGAGGCTAAAAAAATAGAGCCCCTGGTCAGTTGGGCGGACCAGGGGCTGAAGCGCAGGAATTGGGGCTGAAGCTCCTAGTCACCCATGTGACCACCGCAGGAGCTAGGCTGGTGCAACAGGGATCTGGGTGGAGCTCGTGGTCCTCCAAAGGACCAAGAGCTTTGTTTAAAGCTCACAGGGGCTGCCGTTAAGGGCCTGGTCATGGATGTGACATGCGGTTGGGACTTAAGGCCCATGGGGGCTGAAATGGGAGTGACAGGCGAGCGGCTTAGGTGAGTAGAGGTGGGCCAGCAGTGGTGCAGTGGAGGCCGCCTAGTGGCGAATGGGCAGTGCTGCCTTTTAAACTAGTAGCACTGAAAATC
Organism: Sequoia sempervirens; assembly: GCA_007258455.2. Classification (NCBI taxonomy): domain Eukaryota; kingdom Viridiplantae; phylum Streptophyta; class Pinopsida; order Cupressales; family Cupressaceae; genus Sequoia; species Sequoia sempervirens. Next base: position 361,812,413 of record VDFB02086081.1, read on the forward strand.
AACAATTTTTTTTCTTGAAATTTATGCCTCGGGAGTCGTGCATGGGGGTTGTATGGCCCTTAAGCAAATTTTTTTTGCCTCTTCAGATGATTTTGTCCAAATCAGACAAATTTTATATGGAAATAGGGGTTTTTGGGCGCTGTAAATCCAACGGAGAGGTCCGTTTGGGTAAAAAGTGCTCTGAAAAACAAGCAAACCCTAGATCTATCAAAAAAATCACTGAGCTTGAAACCCTCACAGATCTGGCAAACGGTGATGAAAATCAATGAAATAAAAGCCATTTCTGACTTTTCCAGCACTCTGAATCCAACAGATAACCCCGATCTGATCCAAGATGCTCAAGGATTGAAACCCTCGAGGGACCTCAAATGAGCTGTATAATGTGTTCCTCCAAAAAAGCTAAGAAGGGGCTGCAAATCGAGGCTTTGATACCATGTTATAAACCAAGATCTAATTGCAAACTAGAAAAATCACCTTCCATAGAAGAGAAAAATGAAAAAGTAGAGATTTGCAAAAGATGTGCAAATTGATATATTTGAAGTACAAAATATTACAAGAGATAATTTGCTTTATAAAAGGAAAGATGTATAAACCTAATCTTATCTTGAGCAACAAGATAGCTCAATAAGATAAGGATAAAACCTATAACTTATGAATTAAATAAAGCCTAAGTAAACTTATGCAAAGTGTAATTAATAATTAACTACACCAACATAATAGCATTTCTTTTGAAATCTAGGTTTGTTAGGCTTAGACCTAGGAACTCTTTCAAGACACATTGATGGAAAATAATCTATTTTATTGAAAGAGAAAATTTAATAGGAAACATTCCTTTATACTTACCTTGTCCTTTACCTTCTTTCTTCACAATCATTTCTTCCAACTCTTCTACCTCTCTTTCTTCATCTTCAAGTTGTTTCATATCTTCCTCATAATTAAATGACTTTCTGGAACACTCTCCTAGATCATATCTTTGCTTGTTTCTTCCAAATACAAAAGCCTTAAATTTAGATTCAGTCTTGGGGATAGATTCACCAAATTCACTCAACTCAAAGGAAGTAAGTTTACCAATCAACATATCTCTTGTCACATTTGTCATTGATATGAACTCTTCAATAGCATGATCCTTTTCTTTGTAAGAGGGAGGAAATTATCTAAGCACTTTAGCTATGATTTCTTCCTCTTCTAGGGTACCACCAGTACATCTAATACCCATCACTAGTTCATTTACTCTTTGCATAAAAGAAGAAATATTTTCATCTTCACCCATCTTCAAATACGTCATACATGCCTTTCAAACTCTATAGCTTAGCAATCTTCACATGTGCATCTCCTTCATACAAAATCTCTAGATTCGTCCAAATCTCATGAACTATCTTCAGACCCATCACATTTGTCATTTATGAGTTTGTCATTTCTGATTCTGTCAGAGCACTCAACAAAGCTTCGATATCCCTAATATTATTCTCAGCCCCTTTAACCTCATCAGGAGTGGAAGGACCATTCTGAGGAATAACATATCTATTCATTGTAATCTTCTAGAAGGGTTCACCAATACACTTCAAATGAAACTCCATCTTGGCTTTCTATAGTGAGTAGTTTCTTCCATCAAATCTAGGACTGTCCTTCTTGTATGATGTCATCTTGGATCACCTCAAGATTTTAAACTTCTTCAGAGGAACCTACTCTAATACCAATTATTGGGAAAACAAGGACAAACAACTGAGAAGGGGGTGAATCAATTGTCTCAAATTACTAAACTTTTCAATCTTATCTCAAATTAATCTCAGATTTGATGAATGAACAATGAACCATAAATAATCATCACATTAGAAACACATAGAACACCAATATTTTTTCCATGGAAACCTTGTTAGGGGAAAAATTATAGTGGATGTTAGTCCACAATATTATACCCTGTTAAAAGTATAATGAAAAATAATGGGAATTCACATGCATTTAGGCACACTGCCTAGAGCTCACTTCTCAAATACAAGAGGGCTCACTGCCTAAAGAAAATACACAACTATTTGGATTAGATTCGAAGGGTATGAACTTAGAAAATATCTTCTACAAAATCTTTATTACAGTTCCAATTAAGCATAAAAACACTTCTTCACACTTCGCTCAACCTCCTTCACAATCTGCTCTACAATCAAATGATTAGATCACTATTTGCACACTTGTACTTTCTCTAGTTTTCCTACGCTTCACACACAGATGAACTTGACAAAATACAACCACTCTTATATATCCAAAACATGGATTTACATCAACAACTTTGTTGACAACAATATTAAACATATACACAATATCGACCCAAAACTACAAGAAAATTTTCAAATCATACACCATCAGCTACAACATAATGAAGACAAAATAATATCCTTGAGCATGCCAAACATTCAAATTTGAATCTCCAAGGATCCAAAACATGATATAACCATCATGTTAGCCAAGAACATGAGAACCCGAACACACAAGAGAAAAATCTCTGATCACGAGCACACCGATCAACGCGGACATTGAGAAAAGATAGAGAATGATATAGAAGCATCCAAAAGCAACAAGAACTAATAGAGAAACATATACAACAATTGAAATTAATAGAATCACATAAAATTCAATTAGGAACACTAACTAAAACCACAGAAACACTGTCAGAAGACAACTGCTCATAACATGATCAATTCTTCATAAGAACCTGTGGAACTTTCAATGGATAAACTAGATACTCTCAACAATAAACCCTTTAGTCCACAATGACTGATCTTGAATGTACTAAGCAAGAAACCTTCATGACCTTCACTATTCCACTAGGAACTTGCAACTTTCTCTTTAATAGTTTTCTCAATATCCTTGACATATACAACCTTCAATACATCAATTATAATAGTTTTGACATCAATGACAACCATATATCAACAACACAATCATAACATCCAACATTAACAATGTATGAGTGTCAAGCATATGAATTTTTTCTTACTTCATAGAGCTCAAGAAAACATCATGTTCTTTGTGGAAACTTATTAAAGTTATGAGGAGGTATAACTTTGATATGGTTGAGCAGAAAGCGCATCTAGTGGCACAAATTTTTCCATAGCCACCCTTATGTTTGTGAGTGCATACCAACTAGTGTATGTTTCTCTCCTTTTGGGATTTCTCACCCTATGGAAAACCAAAAGTTCCATGGCCCCAAACTAAGTATACTTTTGGGCTTTCTCACCTCGCAAATAGCCAAGAGTTTCTTCACCCCAAAGTGAGTACACATTTCTTTTTCTAAACAAACAACCTAGATCTAATCCACAACTAGCTGGAAAAATGATCAAAGCTTGACCCACCTTTTCATTTTCATCTTCTTTCTTTCCATTGCATGAATTTGTGTCTTGATGGTTTGACTTAGGATCTTGGATCCTTGGGAACTTGCACAACCTCCTTGATCTTTTTCATTCTTTTTCCTTTACATCTGTAGATGTGGATCTCTCTTGAATTTCTACTTTAGTGTGAACTTTTGAAGAAAGTTCATCATCTCACTAAAGTAGGGGTTAAATGTGTCATAGAAAAAATGACCCTTTGCTTGACATGAGATTAATTGGACTTAATGAGGCTTTGATTCAGGTGTTGTGAGGCATTTTATGCATCCACACTAGGTCTTGGACCCTTGAAAATAAAATAACATGCTTTTAACGATGTCTTTTGAAGGTGTTGTGAAGTGTTGTAAGACATTTCTACATTCTTCTAGACTCTATTCATTAAAATTCACCTAAAAATCACCTTTTCATCACTAAACAAGTCCTATTTTAAAGTGTTGCAAACTCTTGTAGCAAGCTTTCACACTCTTCTAGGAATATCTTCACCATTTATCCCTTATGTTTTATTTGGTCCCTTTATGTCGTCATATTCTTTAATTAAGTGTATTCTTGAATGTAAGCCTGGAAAACAACATTAAATACAAGATAATTCCCAACACCCATTTTCAGGTCCTAGGTGGGACCCATTCACCATGGGTGGTGAATAAGTCCCCCTTGGCCCCAAATTCAAAATATTTCAAAATTCCTTTTGGGTTTTTATTCAAAAAAACTTGATGTTGGCCTATGATGAGGTATTAACAGGTTACTAAGGCACAAGAGTGTATAAATATGTGCTTTTCTCATCACTTTACATCTCTCATTCATCCATTAATTCATTCACATCATTCATCATCTATCTTCTCAAGAAAGCTTTGGCTTTCACATTGCAATTCCTTAATTTAGCTTCCTAAGACATCCAAGGGCAGGTTCTACATGTTTTGTTGCAAAATTCAAGATCAATCATCATGGCAAGGTAATCTATTCCATTATTGCATGTTTCATTCTACTCTTTCATCATGAGGGGCCGGGTTCTAGAGTCCAAGTCGCTGGGGCTCCACGGATGTTCAAAATGGCCACAAAGGGATGAAGTCTCAGAAATGGCCATGGAGGGGCCGGGTTCTGGAGGCTGGGTCGTTGGGGCTCCATGAATGTTTCAAAATAGCCAGAGAGGGAGGGTGTTTTGAAACCCCTGAAACTTAATGAAACCTTGGAAGTTCATTTAGGCATCACAAAAACATCCCAAATCCACCAAAAAGTTGTCCCCAAAGTCAAAAATGTAGAAAAAATTGAATTGAGTGATCAAGGACCAAGTCAGCAGGAACAAGACAAAAGGTAGAAAAGGGACAGGGGACTTTATTTCTCTATGGATTTGAATACCCCAAGTAGGTGAATTTGGTCAGGGGGATTTGATCATTTGAAGGAACATGACCAATTTTGGCTTGGAAAATGGGGCATACAAAACAAGACAAGAGCAAAGCAACCTATTGGGAGTGAAAAAAATGGGGTTCCTACCTACAACGGGGCGTGTGTGCAAAACATGCACAATAGCTGGTAGCATTAAAGCATAGGTATCTAACTTCAGTAAGTTTAAATCATAGATTTATGTTTAAAAACTTGTTCTTGCAAATTTCTCTTGCCATCATTAAATATCACTATCTTTCTCATCATTATCTAACCAACCTTCCCCATTTCAAGACCATTAGTTCAAGATATGTTTTTTCTATTGGGATTAAATCATGTTTCTTGAAGAAGAAAATCCTCATTATCAAGCTTCATTAGCATGTTGTTTTTCTTTTAATATATCTAAAGGATCTCAAAAGATAGAGAATGCATCCAATTAAGATCTACATATCAACTCAAACATTGGGATTTGCGCACATTTAATTCCATTATGGCATAGATAGAGAGGTTGCAGGAAAAGGTTGTGGAATTTAGTTTTACACCCGAAGCAATGCATGATACTAGTAAATGGGAAAGCATATTTTAGTGTGAAAATAAACTTTGTTATGATACCATTGACCAAAAATTTTGAAGTTCCAATTTTGTACCACTAATTGTATATTTATAAGGGTTATGGTACAGTGGATACAAGAAGTAACGAAAAGGTCATCTATCTCAGCTTATGTTTATATATGACTATCAATTGTTGTCTATCTCAATTCCTTGAAATAAATCTTATTTCTAATAACTTTCTAATTTCTGTAGATTGCATCAAAAAATCAATGGTGGCCTATCTCAAATGGGGGATCACTAATATGGCAATGTCGCAAGATGGATAAAGTGCAAGAAGTTGAAGAAAGTGAAAATTGAACTTGAAAGAGCATTTTTAAATACTTATTGTAATGAGTCTAGAGCATCTTTTCACTACTTTTATTTTTTGTTTTAGACCAATTAAATCAATTTGGGTTTAAAATTAATTAGTGATTGATTTTTTTTCAAAGATGGGCTAAAACTAAACAATACAAACATAGTAGACTTTGATTTTGGATTAAAATTGAACAAACTTCACATTTGATTTTTGGTGCTTAAAATGAACTCATCATTGCTTTGAGGTTAAAAAAACAAGTGCTTGAATTGTGTGATCTTGTCTTTGGTGCATTTTGAGTACATATCCTCTCCCCTTGCACTTCGTGTGACCTTGGGTGCAAGAGAAACAATCAAAATGCATTTTATTGCTTTGAGTCACCTTTGAGAGAGGGACTACTATGAACACACCTCACAAAAGGAAACTCATAGGCAAGTTATTACAAGTACATTTACTTGAGGGCTATATCAAAGGGTGTGAAATCATGAGAAATTAGCATCAATTCATGCAAACAATAAACTACACCTAACCCCATGCCTTAAGTGGAACAAGAATAGTTGAAGAGCCTTAAGTGGCCAAGTAGGTGAGTATTAGTTCTGATGTTCATGGTTTGTTGTCATTAAGAACCTTGTTTGTAGTAGCCAACCAGTCCATCCAATGAGTTTATCAAAGTGGTGCATTGGAACTTAGATTCCAAGAAGTTACTTGCCATGTCTGATCTTGGTTAAAGTATAGAGGTTAAGAATTCATTCTTAACATACCTTTATACTCTCTCTTGGTTACATTTAAAATCATCTCTTCTACTACGAAGGGCATGAGGCAATCCCACCAAGAAAAATGTACTAATTGAGCTACGATGTTATATTGCTTGTGAGTCAGTTTGAAAACATAGTGCTTGGATCCAAAACATTGAGACAAAAATTAAACAAATCATTCCAATTTCAAACCGTTTAGAAGAGAAAATATCTTTGAAAAAATTCAAGTGCTATTGCTTTCCCTAGGGATCCTATCCTTATAGGCTTCTAAGTATTTGGATTCATATCTCAATTTTCTTTTCCTAAAGTCAAAATTAGGGAACTATTGCCTTGATTTTCTCGATTTCCACATAATATACATTGTGGGATGAAAAGAAATTGAGACATGAACATTCAATTTGAAAGCTAAAACAAGAAGTGTTTTTGTGGTAAAAGCTATTCATTTTAGACAAGATTAAATCAATTCAGCCCCACTCATGTGCTTGTTTATCTTGTCTTATGGTTTTCATGTAAACATTGGTATTTTCGTTTGAACTACTCTTAGAGAAAAGCACGTTATTCAAAATCTTGGTCTTGTAAACAAGGTTCTCCTTAGGTTCATCTAGGATCAAATAAAACCTTCATCCATCCCTTTCATCATTCATCTCATCATTTTTCCTAGATCACCTTAGAGGTTCACTTTTGTATCAAGGTCAGAACACAAGAAGAATATGGAATATAAACTTAATCCATACATCATGAGTGGTCTAAACCAACCAAACTATCAAAGCCATACAATTCCAATTGGTTGTCAACACTCACATTTATACAATCCATACATGGGATCATTATCTCATACAAACCTCGATGTTACAACAAATGTGAGTATACCTAGTCAAAAGTTTGGAACACTTAAATTCCTAATGATAGATTTAAATCTGAGTCCAAACCTACAAATCTATCAACCTAACAATCAAGGCATGAGTCTTCCACAAAACACAATCATCCCACCAAATCCATACATGCCAAGTACAAGTATTCCAAACATTAATGTTTCAAATCCACACATGGAAAAATTTGGGATAGATATGCTCGCAAAACATACAAATGTTGTCCAAAGTCCAAACAAGATGATAACGACTCCATGTATTGATCCAAGTCAAGGTAACACCATGAAAAATCAAAGTTACCTAAATCAAGGCAATGTGATTTCTAACCACAACAATGGTCAATTTCAACCCATAATGCCAAATCTAAGCGTCATCCCAAATCAAAACATTGTCCAAACTAAATTTTTCCAAGATCAAATTTTTCTAGATCAACTTACTTCACTTTCCAAACTAATTGACTTATTGAACCAAGAGACATCATCACTCCAAAATCAATACGCTCTTCATTTGATTGAACTATGTCATCAAAGTGTTGAGGTGTGTCCACAATCACGTCAAGAACAATATCTCAAATGTTAAGAAGTTAGATATCAAGATTGACCACATCAACAAATCTAACCCCTCAATTACCACATGGCTATGTGTAGGATCATCATGGAAAAAATAGGCCCTAAAGTGGCAAAAAAATAAAAAAGAATAGAGTTAGGAAACTTGACGTAAAAATTTAAATAAGTTATCTATATTATTTCAAAGATATGTGAGAATGGAATCTATAGAAAATTGAATGTAGTTTCTCAATTACTAGGTTTGTTTAAAAAAGAAAGAAATCTATTTGGTGAAAATTTGAAATTTCAATGCAGTAGTACTTTTTTAATCCTATAGTATGTGTAGCATAGAATGTAACACATGTTTTGGATTCAAAAAATGTGATACCATTTGAAAGCTATAGATGTTTTTCAACTAGTCTATCAATTAGGACTTTAGCCATAATTTGAATAGAAAATGAATAATAATTACTTATTAAATTCAAAGTAAAGCATAATTTATATTGGTGGAAAGCTGAGAATATCCTTTAAAAACCCTTTTTGTTTCATCAATTTTGGGTAAAAAAAAAGTCATCAGCCACATACCCATCATATTGCTACTTTTTCCCCCATCATGATCCTGCATATACCCACATCTCAAATATCGATCACCACATGTCCAAAATCAATCACTACAAGGTCAATTTAAAGTATAAATCTTGCAAGGTAACAAATGAAGGTACACACCACTTGGGAAACCAATCAAATCAGTCCTATAACAATTGGTACAAGAAAATATCATCAAGCTCCCTGTTTATGGGAACTATCAAGAACCCTAGTTAAACCACTAGGGTATAATGAAGAGCACCATTGTGATTTTCACAAAACAAAGGGACACACAACATCAAGTTGTATTAGACTTAAAAATCTCATCCAAGACCTTATTGATCAAAATATAATCACTACTGGGCACAATGATGAAGATTCAACCATTGATGATAGCATTTACAATCTCCCCACCATAATTGTTGAAAACAATGATCAAAATCTATCAATCAATGAGCATGTTGAATATGTTTCTACCTCATCTAAAGGTTAAATCAACATATCTCAAGAGTCACTTTTTCAAAATCCACCAACAATACCCAACAATGATCCAATTCATGAAATGTCAACATCACTTGACCCTATGGTTGAAGACATTGACAATCTATTTGCCACAGTTGTTGAAAAAAATGATCAAAATATATCCATCAATGAGCACATTAAAGATGTTTCCACCTCATCCGATGACCAACTCACCATACATCAAGAGCCACTTTTTAGTGATCTATTTCAAGAAGTGTTAGAATTATTTCATCCCATTGACATAATGTATGATCCATCAGCCAATGATTATATTGAAAATGTATACATTTCCTTATGAGTTAGAGGACATATCTCAAGAATTTATTCCAAAGCATGATCAAAATATTTTACCAAGGTCTAGTAATGGTCCTTTCCAAGATATTTTGACCCCCTCTGACCTCATGATTATAGATACTGAAGGAATCATCAACTCAACACTTGATCTAGGACCACTCAAATATCAAGAGGATATTGAACCACTTACCATGACTAATGATGATATCCAATAACCCTTTGAAAGAAAACCATCCTCTTAAATTGACCCATGTTAAGAACTTGCTCCAAATCATGTAAAGAGCAATTCCAAAATTAATCAAGATCAATAATTTGTATCTCCAAGATACTACAATGATATAATGGATACTCTCCTATCTATACAAGTTGATCATATCAACATGGCACTTACTCCTCCATCTACCCCTAAGATGCTTTCTATGGATGGACATGTACATGATCTTAATTCACAACAAGATTCCTTTACTCCTAACATTATTACACAAAAGAGAAGGTTATTGATTCCTATAGTCAAACGGACTCATTAACATTGGGATCAGATATATCCCACATTCATATTGGGAACATCATGCATGAAGATTTCCAACATTATCCACTCAAGGAAATAGGTAAAATATAACAAGACATTCTGGAGTTAGCAAAGCAACAAATTGAAATGTCATCTATAGTGGTCATTTATCAAATAATGCTTACTAAACAAGACATCTCAAAACAAGCAGAATCAAGGAACAAATGTGCCACTACCACCATACTGGGGGAAAATTTATCTCAAGAAAATATCAACATAGGGAGCATGAGGAATCCTTATGATGAAACCAATTCCAATACTACAACCAATGACGTTATGAATCTTCATCCACCCATCACCCCATCCTTGAATTGGGACCAAAATAAAAAGAAAGATTTGAATCAAAGTAGAAAGAATGCCATCAAAGAAAAAGAAGCTAAGAAGCATATAAGACAAATCAAATACAAATGGATACCAAAGAATAAAAAGAAATATTATTCTTATCAAACTCCATTAGTCAAAGAAACTATGGGGAAAAATAAAAGAGTGAAAATTATCCATCAAAGATGTCCATAAAGGAAAAATCGGGCTTCTCAAGTGACATACAAAGTATATCAAGTAGTTGGTCCTAATTCCATGCACACTTTCGTATCCACCCATCATTGCTCATCTTCCCAAGTTTGGAGAGTCAAACGTTCCAAACTGTCAACCAATCCATCTTGTATCCCTAAACACATTGCATCCACACCTCCACACATGATATCCAATTCTCACATTGACCATGTATTTGAAAAATCCCTTTATCATAAGGATTTGGAAGAAATTCTATCGCGATGTGTGCACAAAGACAAAGTTAACCCTAGTATCAACAAACAAGATCAAGAATCTCAAAAGTTGCATTCAAGTGCATGTATCTTAGCAAAGCGGCTTCTTGAAGTAGGATATTGATGGAACATTTTGAGAGAATAATCTACATAAACACGACAAGGTGATTCAACATGAGCTTAAAATCTTTCAGAAAAATAAAAAAATATTTAAAATATGAAAATCCAAAAGAATCCAAAAATCAAGAAAATAGTAAAGAAAAAAATTGTCCTCTAGTGAAAACCACTATGGTGGCACTTTGGATAGGTACCATGATGAAACCCTACAAACAAGGCATCATGTGTAGAATCGAGCATCTACGTGCACTAGTTCATGTGAAATAATATCATCCCATCCATAATAAATCCAACATTTCATCAATCTTGTCCATAATAAATACATGAACCATTTATCCAATCCATTTTCATCTAGATGCATGCATCTAGATCCTGACAAAGTTTGGTGCACACTTTACGCTTGCTTATGGTAAACATCTTGACATGTGTCATTTTCATTGATCTTATCCTACCCAACATTAACTGAGCCATGAAGTGTTATCCAAATAAACATCCTCTATATGAACTTGTTATCTTATCACAAGATAATCCTTGGAATTCTTTGCATGCTTACCGTATCCATCAATCCACACACCTATCCAAGCATCCATCCATGGAATTCCATACATTTCTAGACACTGGGGGAGGATATTTACATCTTGCTTTAGGAATAAATCTTGATCTATATCCTCAAACTTATGTGGTGATCTAAACATTAGAAAATGTGAAATCAAATTGGTCAATCAATTGTGATCCAAAATCCAAATTACTAGCCCATGGTACACTTTGATGAGAAGATGTTCCTTATCAAGCTTCACCTCTCATTGAACATCAATCCAAATAATCAATATCAGTCACATCTAATGCATGCTTCAACATCACATCAAATCATTCAAAACAATTTTGCTTCAAAATCAAGCTTCAAAATCCCAATCAATCAAATCTAGTCAATCCATCATCATCTTGGGATATTCTTCCCAATATTTTTGTTGCTTAACACTATCCTTGCATTGTTGTGCATCCTCAACAATGTTATCATCATCAACCCTGATCAATAAAATCTAATCAATCCATCATCATCTTGGGATATTCTTCCCAATCCTTGTGTTGCTTAAACACTACCCTTGCACTGTTGTGCATCCTCAACAATGTTATCATCATTAATCCATCGATCTGATCAATCAACCTTAGCTTAGTTTTCAAAAAAAATCTCAAAATATAGCATTGATATCATCACATGTATCCATATCCAAATCATCAAAATTGTGCGAAAAATCCTAAAACATCAAAACATCAAAAATCCAAAAAAAATTAGAAAATAAAAAAAATCCAAAAACATTCATAAAAACAGAAAAAGTCAAAAAAATGGAATCTAAACTACATCATCTCTGAAATTAAATTTAGGAAAGGCTAATCTTTGATCAACCCCTGAAATATCAAAATCCAAAAACATTCATTAAATCTCATAAAACCCCAAAACATTGGAAAATCAAAACATTTGAAAAATACATCTTTCCCCATCTTGCATTCACCCATAATAATCTTATCCTTAATAAAAAAACTGTCACACTCACCCTTTGGCAAAACAAATAGAAAGAAGCACAACAATCAACAAAAGTGAACTTCAAATGGAAAATCAAAATCAAAACAACAAAACTTTAAATGCAAAATCAAACTCTTGATCATTCACAAACATGTCAATCAACCTTATATCAAAAGCCGTTTTGAACAACCTATCAACTTTCCACCATCCACTAACATGTCCTATGATTTATCGTTCCTACAATGGGCATTATCTTTTGGAAAAACACTTTGGATAAATAAAACAATGTGCTGCCATCCACTAACATGTCCTAGGATGTATTCTTCCTACAATGGGAAATATATATTGGCAATAGTTTCAGTTCTTATCCTTTAAAAACACATTTCCTTTTGGCTAGCAATATTGAAGAACATTACCTTTTTTTTTTACTTTATCTTTGACTTTTGACTTATCTTATTTACGCTCATTCCAATTACCTCTCAATGATGTCCAAACAAATGGATTTAGAGAGATAGAAATGGGGCAATGATCATTATCTTTTGTCTACTGTGCTTGTTGGGCATTCTTGTAATATAACTTGGTGAATACTTTCTTTGTTAGATATGTATGGAGGGTGTTTTGGGAAGCTTGTTGACTATTACATTGATAGGTTAGACCTTTCCATGTTTTGGTCTAAGATGTTTAAAACTTCTGAAGTGCATCCTAGAAAGTTTTTCGTATGTCGAGTGTGAACAAGAATACTCCTATCAATTTTTTGAGTCAAAGTCCATCACACAAGGTACAATTCCATCCTGGTTATTTATACCTTGATGCATCTTGCCTATGTGTGTTATCAAACATAAGGTAAGTGGTCCTTTTAAAATCCCAATTCTTGATAAGAAAATCATCAATTTCTCATCATAATCTCTTATAAAGTTGGATTGTTGAATCCTCTTGTCATCATCTCATTTCTTCTATCTCCTTTTCACACTAACATCAAGACACGATAGTTAATCATCATTGCCAGTGCAACCATCCTACATCTACAAATCATTAGCATACATACATCTCATAATCATAGCATATCACATAATCCATCTCATCTGTCTCATTTGCATCATTATCACAACCATCCATACATCCATCTTGAACCTCTTTATCATGAGATCGACACTCAAATTGAATCTTTTCACTCGATCTCTCAAGGGGGAAATGTACCAGTGTACTTTCCACTAGGAAATTCAAAAGAATTAGATTTTTTTTTTTTTTAATCACAGATTGCTTCAAAGAGGGGCAAAATGTAGACATGCAAAATTAGCATCATGCACTTAACTAACTCATATTCATCCATTCATCAAATAAATCAAGTTCATTAAATTCAATCTCTAAAGTCCTCCATTTAAATTAAATAAATTCATCTTTAGTACTAGAATCATCCTCTTTGATTAAATAAATCAAATCTTTATTTAATCAAGTTTTTATCATTTTTCGTCTCCTTTTGTTTTAGTTTAATCCTTAAATATAAGTCAAATGGGTCAAATCACCTAATCTTCACTTAAGTTAACCAAATCATGGTTAATGTTAATCTAATGCAAGTCCCATCCTCTAGATTTTCCCACTTGCACAAATAAATCATTTAATTGATTTATTAAATCTTCTATTTTCCATCAACATGGCATAAAAGTGGAATATTCCTCCATTTCAAATCTTCCTCTCAAATGACTTGTCCCTCCCAAAATAGCATTAATTATCCTCTTACATGTCCCCTACTAGGCATTTAAGACCCCTTATTCTTCCTCCAACAAGCGAAATTTGAAATTTGAAAAGGCCACCTAATATCATTTATTGGCACATTCATGAAAACTTGCACACCCTTGGCCCATTCACATGGTGACAAGTGGCTCCTTCCTATTGGTTGAATCTTTGTCCCACATTCACCCATTTTGCATGTATCTCCATCATTCTCTCCTAGAAATAGAGAACTCCTCCTTTGCATTTGATCATCTACAACCCACAATCTTCATGCAAAGTTACTCTCTTCATATTGAGAGCTGATTTTTTCCATTATCATTTGCATCATTGAATTATGAAGGGTTGGGAAAGGGTCACTTTTCACAACAAAGTGATACCAATCCACTATGGAATAGGTGTGCATTATGCTTCTTTTATGCTTCCAATTAATTTTTTTTGTTATCTTGTTTGAGAGGCATTATGCATTATTTCATAGGGGCATTAGTAAGTTTGTATTTGCATGTACTAACCCAAGTTATGGAGTTTAGAATGTGTGCAGATTTGTAGATGCTCACACTTTTTAGTTTGTATGATCTATGAAAATAAATGCAAATGCAGATTTCAAATGATATTCAATGATGCAAGAGACAAAAATGAAATCTATATGCACTTTCAGTATTGCAAGATTTAGAAATCCTAGATGCCAATTAACTAATACAAACCCTATTGTAATATTAATGCAAGCTAGATCTAGGATGATAATGCACTCCAAATCAAAATTATTATGTGCTAAATGCGTGTTCACCAATATTAAAGGAATAAAATTGTTGTTTGCTTCTATGCTTGGGAGATAGAATAATAATCTTCTACACTTCTCATTCAAGGAAATCCCTAGAGATATCAATCTAAAGTATGAAAAGGAGAGAGATCTTGCAATAGGGTTATCCTAGGGTCTTATTATAAACTAAAGATGGGTTCACCACCAAGCTAGGACTTAGAAGGGCTAATGAAATGCATGACCTTTTGCTTAAACCTAGTGTAACGCAAGCCTTCACTAAATGACCTAAAAATGCATGTAAATCAGAATACAAAGCTCATAGATGAAAGGTGCACACCTAGAAACTTGAAGAGGACTAAATGAAGACCTAAAATGCTAAAAATACTAAAATTAATGCTTGTTAGGACTCATACACTAGTTTGGGCGATTTAGTCCCAAATTAGGTTTTTCAGGTGGGAATAGAAATTTGGAAAATATATGACTAAAACTCCTAAAATCTATAAATTTTCCTATACTAGGACTCATATTCCAAAAGTGGCATATCAGCCAAGTTAGCATATTTTGAAAATTCAAATTTTGATTCTACTCTTTAATGTTCATTTTTTCCTTTCCATCTAATTTTCCGATATGAATCTCTAACTTGAAACTTGTAGATATCTTTCAATGATCTCCAATGACAACTTCGACAACTTTGAACACTTTACAACATTCACCAAACTTTCTCTTCAATATGATTTCAACCTATATCTACAAATTATACACTAAAGAGAGGGAACAATGTTGTTTTGTTAGTAGAAAGGATTTTTCCTTGGTCTAAACTCATTTTGGCAATCAAACCTTTAAATGAAATGAAATAGGAAAGTAGAATGATGAATGAACAAAATTTAATGTTGCAACTCACCAAACCCTAGCAATAAAGTGCTACAAATATGTATGAAATGGCTCCAATGGATGTAGATCTTGACTCTTGCTTGAATGGTATGGATCTTGAATTGAATGCTAGCTTGAATCATGAAACCCTACATCACAATTGTTAGCTCAAAAATAAACATGATGCATAATTACTTTGACATGATACTTGATGCTTGAATAATGCTCTGAAACACTTGATAATCAACTCTTGAAGACTCTTGAATTCTCTTGAATTCTCTTGTAAAATCTTGTGAACTGTTGTGAACCCCAATTTCCTACAACGAATGCTCTCATAAAAGTCTTAGGATTTTGAGGTGAAAATGAGTGAATGAATCTTGTATTTATACTTTTTTATGCAAAATTTTTTGAAATTACAACACTACAAGCCAACATAAAATCTAGGAAAATAAAATCCCACCAAGAATTTAAGATAAATTTAATTTGGGCCACATGGGACTCATACACCAGAAGTGGTGTATGATTCCCATTGGGCATAACTATGGGAAAATTTTTAAAAAATTCTTTGAATGATGTGAAATCAAGATGAAGCCCTAAAAAATTAGGTGGCTCTCATACACCCAAGGATGTGTATGAGTCCTAAATCACTAAATATGTGCCACACAACCTAAAAAGACCTAAATTATGATTGCATGTTGGTTTATTTTAGGATTATCCTTGAAGAGATGCATTAGTTAAGGCTTGTGGGTGCAAAATATGGCCAAATAAGGCATAAAGAATCCCAACTATTTATGAAAACCCTAGGAAAGTGTGAAAGTATGGTACAAAACTTTACAACACCTTAAATAAGGCACAATTAAGTTTACTTAGCTTAAAAGGTCCCAACACCTAATGTGAATGTGTCAAACACATTACGACAATAAATCAAGGCAATATTATGCTTAATTTAAGGAGGGCCTAAAAAAGAAAGGAAAAGTAGCTCAGAATACCTTTTCCATTGCTACACTTCCTTTCATGTCAAGCATAGCTTTACATCCATATTCAATCATCTTTCATAGGCACAAATCTACATCTACTTTGATAAAAATAGGTGCACATGCCAATAATATTTCCTTTCTATGATAACTCTTGCAACAATATAAAGAATGAAATTTATGTAAACCTTGGGGAAAGGGTTAATAGTGACAAGTGAGCACAGAAAAGCTACAACAAGAGTAATTTATGCAATATAAGTGAGACTAGAGAAACATTATTTCGATTGGTTCCTAGTGTATCTTTTTATGCTTTATTAAATTGATTTCTTTTGTGCACCAAGATCCAAGAGCTATCTAATTTTTACACCCAACAAGGTTACTTCCTTGGCATATCAGACTAACAAGGAATAAAACATAATAACCTCTCTTCCATGTGTGAAACTTCCATGACAATTAACTACACTTCACAACCTCATACCAAACATATATATTAGTGTCAATTATGTAGGAGTGCATGCTACCACTTCCATTGCCAACTCTCATCTTCATAGTCCTTACCGTACATATGTTTAGAATATTATGACACTCTGATTCCATATGAAGACAAATGTAATTTCTTGGAAGACTTCATCGATAATACCTTTTTGTATGCATGATACAAATATTCATGCATAATACATTTAAGTATGCATAGTTTCCTAAATGGATGTAGATGCATAATAGCCTGAATGGATACAGATGCGCTTGAACTGTTGGTGTAATCATATCAAATAACTAAATAATATAATAGGCCAACAATTTACATGCTATGAATAACCATTTAATGAATGCAAATTAAATGTAAATCTGATCTAAATATCACTCTAACAGAAATCTATAATGTAATATGTGATGAAAACATTATGATGCACAGATAAAACTCTAAAAGAGAAATGCAAAGCAGTACAAAGCCAAACCTAGATCTAGGGGTTGAAAAAATAAGAATTTCAAAAAAATTATAGAGTTAACATGCCAAGTTCACAAAAATGAAATATTAGAAAAATGGATCGTAGGTACTTGTTAAAAGGAACAAGACAACTAAGAGGGGGGTGAATCAGTTGTCACCAATCACATAAACAAATCCCAAACAATAATTAACTCCACATCCACTTTATTTTGATATTAAGTATGAGCATGAAGTGCAAATAACATAAAGCAATATCAAGAAAAGAAACACAAGATTTACATAGAAAACCTAATAAGGGAAAAACCACGGTGAGGATTAACTCACAATATAAAGTAATTGCAAAACCAATTATGAATAGGCTCACTACCAAAGGGCTCACTACCAAAGATAGGACTCACTGTCTGAATACAAGGCTCACTACCTACAAATAGGACTCACTATCCAACAAGGAGGATCACTTTCTATAGATACAAAAAGATAATAGAAAATACACCATAGAAAATTACACACATCTGAAGCCTTGATCAGAAGATTGCAGACACCATCTTCTCACTACTTTTAGGAGTCTAACACATCAAATTATTTTTTCCTTAATTCACATTTACACACTCTTCCTTCTCACACTTTTCACATATTTTCATACATCAATTTGTAACATCTCGACTTGTATTTATGGGTATGTGCAGGATCATCATGGAAAAAATAGGCCCTTAAGTGGCAAAAAAATTAGAAAAATTAGAGTTAGGCAACTTGACATAAAAATTTGAATAAGTTATCTATATTATTTCAAACATATGTAAGAATTGAATTTGTAGAAAATTGAATGTAGTTTCTAAACTACTAGGTTTATTTTTTATTTGTTAAATCTATTTGGTGAAAATTTGAAATTTCAATGCAATAGTACTTAATTTCAGGGAAAAATAAGAAGTAGGTATATGTCTGACCACCTTAACCACAATAAAATGATAATATTTTTTTATAATATTATAGACATAAGTAGAGGAATCATGTCTAGATGTGATGCATATTTTTTTGTAATTTTTTTCCAAGTAAATAATTAATTATAAATTTTTTATTACAAATTTTAAAAAATATAAAAACTCATATGTCTAACCACCTTAACTTGGTCAAAACTTCATGAAATTCAATTTTTATTTTCTTAATCCTATAGCGTGTGAAGCATAGAATTTGACACATGTTTCGAATTCAAAAAATGTGATACTGTTTGAAAGCTATATATTTTTTTCAATCAGCCTATCAATCAGGACTGTAGTCATAATTAAAATAGAAAATGAATAATAATTATTTATGAAATTAAAAGTAAAGCATAATTTATATTGGTGGAAAGCTAAGAATCTTCTTTAAAAACCCTTTTCATTTCATCAAATTTGGGTTAAAAAAAAGTTATCAGCCACATATCCTACAAATATCCATCATATTGCCACTTTTTGGCCCATCATGATCATGCACATATCCTTATACCATCTTCAACCTTAGAAATTTTCTCCAAGGTTGGCCACACATGATTCATTTTACAAATTCAAATTAGGTCAGAAAATAACCATTCTTGTAGTGGATGAAAATGGTAGTAAACCAAACCAAGACTTAACCAAGACCCAAAAAACACCTCAGATCAATCACACACTTCCTTAATTGATACTTGTCCTTTGCATGACGTGTAGACACCAGTTCATACATACCTAATGAAAACACAAATGAAATTTGAAGTACATGTTTTTGCAACAAGAAGATGACATGCAAACCACATACCATGTTTCACCATACACTGGAACACATCTCAGATGCCTTCATATTCATCCACAACAAATGCAACATCCTTCATACACATAATACTTTCCATCAATCCATTTAGACTATATAGACGCACATAGTAATTTTGAACCTATTATTCCCAAGCACCAAACCATGAAAACCTTTGATAGAGCATAGATAATATCATTAAAAACATATAACAAATCCACAAGACCTAAAACAAACCAGTGGAAGACTATAGAGCAGATAGATCTCTCCCATTCCATAGACAAACAACATTGCCAAACCAGTCCACACACTGCTGAATGCAACTTTCACTCTTCATCAAACCATAAGCTTTAATCTAAGATATATCAGTAAAGGATTCCCATAAACAACTCTTCAAATATCTACAAGCATAGAATCAACATAGAAGAAATTTGGAGCACAAACTAGAGCACATTCTAAACACACACATAATTTTTTCTTCATTATTTCTCAAAAGCACTTGCAAACTCATCATATTCACACACCTGCAACACCATAAAGATAGCTCTATGTAATCACAACATCTCTATAGTATCTCAACTATACATGCACAACCTATGATCACTTGTTTCCATTTTCTACAACAACCTATACTGTGTTGACATCAATGAAAACATTAATGACAACCCCATCATACTCATTCATACTTGCAACAATCTCCCCCTTTGTCATTGATGGAAACACATGATGTGAAAAAATATTAAATACACAATACACACTCTCCTTTATTTTCTAGATTAGACAACCCACACAACATTCCTGCACCCTCAATATTCTCTCTCCCTTTCTCTCCTCCTTTCAATATCTTCTTTTTCACATGGATCTCTCTCCCCCTTTGACATCAATGGAAAACAACATAATTCTAGTCACTCCCCCTTAGGAGTGCACCCACATCTCATACTACAACAATGATACTTCCTACCCCCCTAAGAAGTAGACCTCTGTCATTAGTCTAGACAAATGAAGAATCTGTAGATACACTGGATTGATGCTCCTCCATGTGCACCTAGTTCAAAGGAGGGGAAGTAACTCCCAACTTCTCCTTGAGATACACAAAAATATCCTTTAGAAGAGCCTTAGTAAATATATCAAAAATTTGATCCTTTGTAGGCACATACTCTAGCCTGAATTCATTCTCTAATACCTTTTCTCTCAAGAAATGATATATAATAGATATGTGCTTTGTCCTTTAATGCATTACCAAATTATTTTAAATATTTATTGCCCTTGTATTATCGTAGATGATATGGATAGACTCATCACACATCACTCCTATATCCTTAAATATTTTCTTCATCCATAATACCTGTGTGCAACAAGATGTTGCAATATACTCAGCCTTTGTAGTGGATAAAGATATTGAATCCTATTTTTTTCTTAGCCATGAAACTAATATTCCTCCAAGAAATAAAGCACCACCACTTGTACTATTTCAATCATCCACACAACCAGCCCAATCTACATCAGTGTAAGCAATTAAAGTGAAATTAGTATCCTTAGGATACCATAAGCCATAATCTAGAGTGCCTTTTAGATATTTGAATATCCTCTTCGTAGTTGTAACATGTGCTTCTTTAGGTCCTGTTTGAAATATGGAAACCAAACAAACTATATGCATCATATTTGGTCTAGTAGTAGTCAAATATTGCAGTCCACCAACCATAGATCTATACATGCTTTGAACAAATTTAGGAGATTCATATTCTTTACTCATTTTTCATCTAGTCACCATAGGGGTATAGACTAGTTTGGAGTCATTCATTCCAAACTTCTTCAACAACTCTTTGACATACTTTGATTGTGAAATGAATATTCCCTTATCAGTTTGATTCAATTGAAGTCCAAGGAAGAAATTCAACTCATAAATCATAGACATTTCAAACTATTTTTGCATCTCCCCTACAAATCTCTTGCACATACCCTCATTTCCTCCAAATATAATATCATCAACATACATATAACCACTATCAACATTTTTTTTCCTTCAACTTTGAAATAGAGACTACTATCTGCGGAGCCTTTGTTGAACCCTTATTGTGTCAAATATTTGTCCTACCTTGCAAATCATGCTCTAGGATCCTATTTAAGTCCATATAGAGACTTTTTCAATTTACAGACCATGTTTAGTTTATCTGATAACTAAAATCCATTTGGTTGTTCCATGTACACCTCTTCTTTTAATTCTTCATTTAGGAATGTAGACTTAACATCCATTTGATATACCTTGAAATATTTGTGAGCAGAAAATGCCAAGAACATCCAAATAGCCTCCATTCTTTCTATCGGGGAAAATGTCTCCTCAAAGTCTATTCCTTCAACCTACGAATAACCTTTTCATACAAGTATTTCTTTGTTTCTTACTATTTCACCATTCTCATTCAACTTATTCCTGAACACCCATTGTGTACCAATTATGTTCTTGTTTATAGGTCTAGGAACCAATTCCCATGCGTGGTTCATTTTTATCTATTGCAATTCTTCTTTCATTTCTCTAACCCAATTATCATCTTTTCATGCTTCACACACTTATTTAGGTTCTATCTTGCAAATTAAACACATGTTTACCTTAGCTACTACCACATTGCTTCTTGTCTTTAGACCTTTACTTTTGTCTCCAATTATCTATTCTCCACGATGATTTTTTTGTACATATTTTGGGGTCTTAGGAGTAGGTTTCAGAGCTTCTTCTTCTTCAATATGTTCTTCTTCTTCCTTATTATCTTCTTTTATTTGTCCACAGATAGGTTCATCTAGTTCAACTTCACTTATTTCAACTAGTTTGGTCATATCTTCATCAACTTTTACATTTGCACTCTCAACAATATTCCTCAATATTTTTTTGAAGCATCTATAGGCTTTGCTACTTGTTAAATATCCAAGGAAAATACCTTCATCACATCTAGCATCAAATTTTCCAAGTTTCTCATCATCTCTTTTAATATAGCATCTGCTTATAAACACCTTAAATTACTTAACATTATGAATCTTGCTAGGTCACAACTCATAAGGAGTCTTTGTGTTGTTACCTCTAATATGAACTTTGTTAGTAATGTAAACAATAGTTTTTAGTTCTTTTCTTTAGTATACATTAGGTACATTTTCTTATTTCATCATAGTCCTTGTAGCCTCTTGAATAGTCTAGTTCTTCCTCTCAACAACTCTATTATGCTGAAGAGTTCTAGGAGTAGAAAAATGTCTCTTTATGCCATGCTCTTCACAAAATGTATTAAACCCACTAGAAGTGAATTCTTCACCTCTATCAAACCTTAAAAATTTAATTGTTAGGTTCACCTCATTCTCTACCATAGCTTTGAACACTGTAAATCTATCCAGAGCTCAAGAGATTTATCCCTAAGAAATGTAACCCATGTCATTCTAGAATAATCATCAATAAGGAGCATGAAATACCTATCACCATTAAGGCTTCCTTTTCATGTGGGAACATATAGGTCTATATGAACCAATTCTAGAATTATGGTAATTGATTTCTCTTTTCCTTTAAAGTTGCATATTGTTTATTTTCCCCAACTGACAACTTCTACAAATAGTATTGGTAGGCTTTGTAATTTTAGGAAAATATCGTACAACTTCTCTTGAACTAATCTTGATCAATTTGCTAAAGTTTATATGTCCCATCCTTCAATTCCATAGCCAACTTTCATTAACTTGAGATACAACGAACTGGCCATCAACACCCTTAAGCTAATAAAGGTTCAATTATATTTTTCTTCCTGTAGAAACCACATTTCCAGACCCTTTTCTAGTCTTGCAAGTATTATTCTAAAACACAATATTAAATACTTTGCTACACATTTTTCCAACACTCAAAAGATTATACCTTAATCCCTTAACATATTGGACATCATAAATACTGTGTTTTCCATCAAAACTAATTGTTCCTTTCCCAACAATCTTTGCACTAGAATCATCTTCAAACATGACTAATACACCATCATACTTTTCAAGTAAATAGTAAGCTTAATTTTTTCTCTAGTCATGTGATTTGAGCAACCACTATCAATCACCCAATTTTCTTCATCTTGTCTAGTATGAAAGGCAGTAACTAGAGTACTTTCCATCTCTTCCTTCTTGTTCTCTGGACCACTTTCCCTTGCCCTTCTTCTATAGTTAGTAGACACTAATTTATTCTCCAAGGCTAGAAATAAGCATTCATCATTATCACCCTCAAAATCAAACTCATCATCAAAAATTCTAGCATCTTCTCTAACATAGTACAATATCTTAAACTTCTTATCCTTTTTGTCTTTATTGTCTCTACTCTTCCTTTTTATACCTCTATGTGGACATCTTGAAGCATAGTGACCAATACTTCCACAATTGAAACATTTAAAAGGTAACATACCTTTGTACTTGTCAGTACCTTTCTTTAATTTTCTTGTAAAGTTTGCTTCCAACTCCTTTGAATCTTCATTGTCTGGATCATCTTTTGTCTTAGTGGCTTTGAAGGTTGTTTATATTTTCTCCTTTTCCTTTCCAAATTTTCTTATTTCAAATGCAATCAACATGCCAAATAGTTGTTCTTTTGTGAACTTATTAGGATCATACACTTCCCCAGTGGCTAAGACTTTATCACTGTAACTCTTTGGTAGGGTCATCAAAATATTCTCTATTACATCTTCATCTGTCAAAGTATCACCTTGATTTTTGACTTCATTTACTGCAATATCAACCTCTAAAAATAGCTTGCAATATCTTCTCCTTCTTCCATTTTCAAGTTCTCTTATCCATGCTTAGTTGTTAGATTCTTTGATAATTTGACTTTGTCATTTCCTTAATAGATATCTTCCAAATTTTTCCAAATTTCATAAGAAGTGGCCAAATAAATAAATTTTGTCCACTCAATCTTGGATAAAGCATTGGATAAAGCACTATAGATTGCATACCTTGCTTTTTCATTTTCCTCATAGGAAAAAATATCATATGTAGAAGAGAGACCACTTGTTAATGCAACATATTTTGTATCAACAAATTTCCAAGTATTGTAACCAAAAGAGATCAAGTAACCTCTCATCTGCACTTTCTTGTCACTATAGTTAGATCCATCAAACATAGGGATTGACAATTTGTGCAGCATTGGATCTACCTCAAGCAGTTAAGCTCTTCTCCAAGGAACCAAATCTCATATAAAAATTGTTGAAAGGTACAAGACAACTAAGATGGGGAGGTGAATCAGTTGTCACCAATTACATCCACAAATCTCAAACAATCATTAACTCGACATACGCTTTATTTTATTATTAAGTATGAGCATGAAGTGAAAATAATAGAAAGAAATATCAAGACAAGAAACACTAGATTTACTTGGAAAACCTAATAAGGGAAAAATCATGCTGAGGATTAACTTACAATATAAAGCAATTGAAAAACTGATTACAAAGAGGCTCAATGCCAAAGGGATCACTACCAAATATATGACTCATTGTTTGAATACAAGGCTCATTTCCTACAAGCATGAATCACTATCCAACAAGGAGGATCACTATCTACAGATACAAAAATATAATAGAAAATCCACCACAACAAATTACACACATTTGCAACCTTGATCAGAAGATTGTAGATGCCATCAACTCACTACTTTCAAGAGTCTAACACATTAAAGTACTATTTTCTTAATTCACTTTCACACACTCTTGCTTCTCACACTTGTCACATCTTTTCATTCATCAATATGTAACATCTTGAATTATATTTATACCATCTTCAGCCTTAGAAACTTTCTCCAAGGTCAACCACACACGCTTCATTTTAGAAATTCAAATTAGGTCAGCAACTCAAAATTCTTGTGGTGGAAGAGAATGAGAGTGGACCAAACCAACATTTAACCAAGACCCAAAACAACATCTCGAATCAATCACACACTTCTTTAATTGGTACTTTTACTTCACATGATGTGTAGGCACAAGGTTGGCCAAACCTAATGAAAACAAAAATGAAAGTTGAAGTACATATTTCTGCAACAAGAAGATAACATGTGAACCACATAAAATGGTTCACCATACATTGGAACACATCTTAGATTCCTTCAAATTCATCTGCAGAAAATGAAACATCCTTCATACATAGAATACTTTCCATCAGTCCATTCACATTGTATAAACACACATAGTAATTATGAACCTAGTCTTCTATAGCACCAAACCACGAACACTTTTGATATAGAACAAATAATATCATTACAAACCATCTACCAAACCTGCAAGACTTGAAACAAACCAATGGAGGATTGCAAAGAAGATACATTTCTCCCAATCCACCGACAAACAACACTTCCAAACTAGTTCACACAATGATGAACACAACTTTCACTCTTCATCAAACCAAAAGCTCTAATCCAGGACATATCACCCAAGGATGCCCATAAACAACTCTTCAAATCCATACAAGCATAGGATCAACATAGAAGAAATGTGGAGCAAAAAATAGAGCACATTCTGAACACACAAAATTTCGTCTTCACTATTTCTCAAAAAAACTTGGAAACTCATCATATCAACACACCTGCAACACCATAAAGATAGCTCCATGTACTCACAACATCTCTATAGTATCTCAACTATACATGCACAAATTGCAATCACTTGTTTCACTTTTTCTACAACAACCTATACTATTTTGACATCAATGACTCTAACATTAATGACAACACCACCATACTCATTTATACTTGCAATAGTACTAAATGAAATGAACATAGGATTCAAGTGGTGGTCTCCTAAATTTTCATTAATATGTAGATTGCAAGGTGAAAATATTGACTTTCAACGCTATTGGTAAGAAAACCAAACCCGAATCTAGATCTAGTGGGAGATTGTAATTCATTGAAAATATTTTAGAATAATTAACTTGATTATCCTCTATTCCCTAATATTAAAAATGCAAGATCTCAATAACTATAAAATGAAAAGAATAGTTTGCAAGTGGATTTGGAAACTGTAGAGGATAGAAAACCTGTAGCGCCCCTCCGAACCGATTCCTTCTGGATATTTGAGTAAGTGGTTATAGGTGGTTTCATTGCTTTGTGTGTTGTTGGATTATGTGATAATGCTAATATTTTGATTAACTTCATTTAATCGATTTAATTAAGTTAAAATTGATCTACATAGTAATTTTAACTAATAGTTAAATTTAATATGTTTGAAAAGGTGTTGTATGGTGATATTGATTATTATTTATCAAATTAAAATTGTGAGATTAAATATTCAAGTGAGCCCTCCAAATTATTAATAATTACATTATTAAAACTAATAAATTATTAGAAAAATAGTAAGATGTAAATTAATTAATGAATTATGATGAATTATCTTTAGATTATTAGTTGTACCATTAATCAATTTTAATAAATTATATTTATTTTGTTTAATTATTAATGAGGACTCTATGAGTCAATTTTCATGAGAAGTAATTCAAATTATTTAATTAATAGAAATTCATCTTATAAGACTTACACCTGTCCTTACCTTTATCTCCACTTTGCTTCAAACGTTCCCTCATTCTCTCCACGTGCCTAGTCCTGGCATCCACTTTATGCATGTCTTTACGTGGTACGTGGGCATCGACGATTTGCATGTTGTGCTGGGTGGATTTTAGGAAAAGATGG
Organism: Sequoia sempervirens; assembly: GCA_007258455.2. Classification (NCBI taxonomy): domain Eukaryota; kingdom Viridiplantae; phylum Streptophyta; class Pinopsida; order Cupressales; family Cupressaceae; genus Sequoia; species Sequoia sempervirens. The sequence goes on from VDFB02086081.1 coordinate 361,839,311, forward strand.
GGCTTCTAGCAGGGGGGAGGTGGCATTATCACTACTTTCTTCCTTCGGGGCATGGACTTGTCTACCAGTGCATTGCAACAGTTACATCTGCAAAATTATGCCCATTTACTCTTTCAATATCGATTGCACAATACATTGTATGCAGAATTTTGAGGTAAGTCACTTGCCATTTATTTATGGTTGTTTTTATATATATGATATAATTGTAAATCCTATCTGTTTCCTTGCGTAGTTTCGCCTGATTTTAAGCCATTTCTCCAACACTGCATAAGTGATCTATTTCCGTCTCAAAGAGCTTGCATCATTTCATAGCTTTAGCCTTGGCAATTTTGATATATCTTACTTTCTACAATTGAACACAAGCAAAGTTTATAGTGTTAGAATTTTCTCCTGCGTGCTCATTAATTTGATGATTTTGAGAGCTCCCTTGCTAAATTCATTCTTGTGTTTATCCTGCATTCCAAGAGATGTCATCTCCTTGCGGCACTCTGTCAAACAGTAGCGTGCCATTCTGTATTCCACATTTTGCTTACATGTCTGCCAGAGCATTTCTAACTTTAATATCTGAGTGTCCAGACCCGGTTTTAAGGCTCCCATTTTGAGCTAGGGAGGATTTTGGAAACAGCTAGGGATTTGTCCTTGTGCCCACCAATTACATCTACTTGAAAATCTCAAAAGCCTTCCCATCGAATCTAACTCGTGCATTTCCCTATCCCCTCCTAAATTTGAAGAGAGAACTCTCAAGATCTCCCAAATTCGATTGAATCTGTCTCAACCCCTGTATGGCAACACAAAATCCTGTGGCTCTGGCCTACCTTAACTAACACCATGTTGAAGTGGCCAGCAGTGTCATAATTACCTTTGCAGTCAGTGAGGATCCTAGCGAAGGCTGTGGAATTTGGCTTTTCACCTGCAGAGTGCATTTACTTGAAGTTTTTTTCTTAAAGCCTTTTTAACAATCTATTTGGTGCGCACCCTGCAACCATGGACAGCCTTCTGGCAACCTGCCACAGCAGCAACACTTGAACATAGAAAATTGTAGGGGCATAAATAGCATTCCTAATTCCTTTCGCCACCTGTCATACCTGCAATACTTGAAATTAGAATGTTGTAGAGGTTTAAATATTTTTCTCTGTTTCCTCTAGATACTTATGTCAGCCGCAGCACTTGAAAATAATAGGAAGTTTAAAGGTTTAAATAACCTCCCTGTTCTTTTGGCGACGCCTGCCAATTGCTTTTGCTTGAAAGCTTCTAAAGCCGTTTCAATAAATCCGTTTTGTACATGGCCTGAAATCATTGGATTCCTTGTGATCACATTTCTTAGAGGTATTTGGTTAAACAGTTCTCAAACCTTGCTCATGCGTCCACATGCTTGAATACATAACTACCTGGGCACTTTTCCACTTTTGGTTTTGGCTCCTCCTGACTCCTTCTAGCTAGTAATGACCTTTCACCTCTCCTTTTTGGTGAACTACAGCCTTAAAATAAGGTTCGACGTGGGTTTACAGTATGTTTATTGAAATGAAAATTGTAGCCAGGATCCTTCCGCACCTTCAGGTCTTCCCCTTATCCTCTTCAAATGGAAGTCAAAATAAGTTTAAAAGATTAAGCATCTGCACCAACAGTATGAGGCAGAATAAAAAGAGAAACCGATTAGCAAGTAACCAAACTCTTCTTCCCTGGTGTTGACTTTTCACCTCTCCTTTTTGCCCCTGAATAGAATTCAAGATGGACACCAAGATTAATCAAATTAAAAGAAAATATATATATATCCAAATCATTCGCGACATTGTAAATTAATGTAGGTTGTAAATATTTTCCAAGGGGTTGGTTGGATTCAAATGGACAAGGCTTATAAATTCTATGCAACTAAATAAATGTGTAAAGATCTTTTATGAGCATAATACGGTGAATATTATTCATGTGAATTCTAATTGCCCATTTTACACGTTATGCTGGCAAAATCCTTGTGGAAGATGTGATAAAGGTGACTATGTAAGAGCTCTCACTTCAAAAGCCACGGGTGAAATCTTAAATCATGATATAATATTTAAGAGGGGATGCACCTCCACGAATAAATTTTAGAAAGTTATTCTAAATTAAACTATTAATAAAGGAGTACCTCACACGTTTCCCTTATAAAGGTCTAAATTTGAATATAATCACCTTATCCAATGTTTTTCTTTATCTATCTTTCAAATAGAATGATTCCTACTTTTTCCCCTTTTTAGGGATAATATAATAATTTAAAATGTAAAGAAAAGAAATTAAGGGTTTAAATTTATTAGTTTCAAAATGGAAAGAAACCAAGATAATGTGTATTAAGAGGCTTTCTTTAAATATTTATTTATTTTTTCCTTAATTTTATTTTTATAAAATAAATGTGCATAAATATGCATATATTTATATTTAGTGTAAGAAGTGTATCCAATTATTCAAAAGTGAATAAATGGGGTAATAGTTAATCTATGTAAATAAATACCCTATATGTATAGGTAAGAGAAATTGTTTATTTACTTATTTTGAAAATATTAATATATTAATAATAATAAGATTATGGTGGATAAGTATTAGTATCATTGATTGATAACAACATATTATTATAGATTATATATATATATATATGAGTAATGACATTAGTGTTTGGTTATAACAGTAATAATACTTTTGATGTAAATTAAAAATTAAATAATAATAGTATTAAGTATAACGAAAGAAATATTATTATGTGATTGATGTTTAATCTTGTCTTCTTTGGACGTACTATTGATTCACCTTGCTATTGATCATTGTGGTCGATATTGCAGAAAGTTGATAATCTTTTAAAAGGGTTGGTTACTATGCTTGTGGTGTTTGTTGAATTGGTTAAATTTGGTTTGAGCCAAATTGTTAGGGTATTGTGTGTGGAGAAAATTGAGGTCTCCCTTGGGTGCCCTATTGGCTAAATCAATTGTTGTAATTGTAGTTAATTATGTCAACTTCGTGTGAGTTTTGAGGATCTTGTTATGATATTGCCTCCTTTACTCTTCACTTGTCAGTTTGTGATTATGAAACTCATATAGTCATTTTGTGATCCCATGATGTGAATCTACCTTTTGTGTTAATTTTGTTTGTAGAAATTTTATGCAATAACTTTCTTGTAGACATATTTTGAGATGGTTGGGAACCCGAGCATTTATGTAGCCTCCAGTTGAGGGTAAATGGATATTGGTGTCATAAAATCCCTATTTTTTTTCCTTTGTATGCCTATGGAAGCAGTCTCCTTGTAGGTGGTCGTTGATATTGATGTATGTTATGTTTTGGTTGACCTTGTTGCTTGGTCTTGTGATCGTTTTGCTTGCTTATTTTGGTCGAGGGTCCTTTCTTGTCATCTCCTAGCACGGGGGGTGGGCCTTCGGGTCCACATGGTCGGGTGGAACGTGCTATGCACCCCATTGGGTTCCCAATTGGTGTTCGTGTTGCAAAAGTGGACGACGAGTTTCCTGAGCTTCTATTGGTTGAAGATTGATCTTCGCCCTATACCTTATTCTTCATTGGTGTAATTATTCTTGATCTTGATGTACTCTTCCCATTGTTCTAAGGGAAGCAATATGTAAGGTATTAATGTAATCATGATGTGTTGTATATGTGGAAATATGCTCCACAAATGTACTATTGATCTTTGAATTGAATTGTAATAGAATGATGTACCCTTTTCCCCTCTATTTTTATGGATGAATGTATGCTATCATTATGTAACCTGGGTTTATATTTTCTTTCGTAAAAGTTCTCATATCATAATGACCGTTCTATGTACCCCAAAGGACGTAGATAACTTCGCAAATGTATAATTTCCTTTCAGAATGTACATATTCATTGTACGCAATGTTTCAATTTCAAAAAAAAATAAAAAATAGTGTGGTATTTTTTTGTCCTTTGGGGTTCACACAGCGGGGCGTTACAACATTGGTATCAGAGCACAAGTTCTAACACTGGGAACTATGGTTTCACATGAGCCACTAGGCTGTCCTTGCTGTTTGTACTCTTATGTGTGTATTCCTTTCTTTGTTTTCCTTGACTATACTGAGTGGTTTGAGTTTAGGGAAAACTAGGTTGACCCTAGAGGTAGATAAGATATGTTCTTCTTCTCTCGTTCTATTCTTCCTATTATAGATGACTAAATAGTTGTTAATAATGTTAGGAATGAATATGGGGTGCTCTATCTTAAGTATGTTAGTATGTATTTATGACATGGAGTGGTGTGGAAGTTTAGCCACTCTCTTGTATAAAAGATAAATACTTTTCTATTCTGAATAGTGAAATATGGATTTGTGTTGGGTGTATTGCAATTTTTATTTAGTATGGATCAAGGTGTTCAGGATTTAAAAGCTTGTTGATGTGATCATTGAATTGGAATGGAAAATTTTATTTTTCCTTCTCTCTCTTCCTTGTCATGAGATGAAGGTAATCTAGAAGATTTTTAACAAGAGTAATTAGTCTTGATCATTAAGCATAAATTTCATAATTTTTCCTTGGTAAAAGGAATGTGAGTTAGAATAAGTCTTGGGTGAAAAGCTTCATTTGCACTATCTATAGATGCATAAGTAGACGTTGTAAAATCATCTTAGAAATGTCATAGTAAGTAATCCCGAATGTCCTATTTAATGCAATGACAGTGGTTTCATATATTTGATGCACGAAAGGTAATGATTTTGTATTAAGCTATTCTCTCATGATTGGTGTAATTTCTATGTTCCTAAAATTCATGGGAAAATTGATGAAATTATTAGGGTGGAATAGAGATGTTAGAATGGTTCAATCCAATATGGTTAATGATTTAAATTCTTCCTTAATTAGAGTATGGAATAGTAAATGCATTTGATGAATTAGTTATAATGTGGAAGTGGTATAGTTGTTGGGATAAGTTTCTATTATGTGCTACTCATGATGAATAATTATGATTTCATATATGGAAGAAAATGAGTCTGACATGTTCGTCCTTAAGTATATGTAATGGTAGCCAATTTGTAATATTGAGGAAGTGAATGTGAACTTGTTAAGGGGAGTTGTTAAGTGATCACGAAGATCTTGAAATTTACATTTAGCATCTTGTGATATATGGAAAAGAGGGACAGGAAAGAAAAGCTAATGGTGGGTTATGGATATATGTGATGATATGAATCACATGGATTATGGAAGTAAATGTACTTATGGAATTGTGTATGTAATTATTTTCCCTTGTAAATGTGAGAAACCAGTAACTGTGCATTGGTTGAATGTGGTGAATACCTCGTACTTGCTTTGTGGGCCCACAACCCACAGGTCATCAGATGGTGTTACGGTGTACCCATCCTTTCAAAATATGTAGTATTTGGTGTGGGATTAACCATACCATTATGTGTGCTTTGTATGTTTGTTACCTGATTGAGGGCCAACCCATGTGTAGTTGAAAATCTATACATATAAGAGTAGCCAAAAGCTAGTTTTATGGATTCTTTTCTTTTGGTTCTCTAGTCCCTCAATCTGTGAAGGGGTAGTAGCAGCCACAAAGTTCCTTGGGCGGAGTGTGCAGCGTACGCATATTGTGACGCAGAGTAGTCTTAGCTCAACCGATCCCGAGGAAACGTACTCACTACTTCCCCTTATGATGGATCAGGGTACTTGATCCATATGTGCCAGCCTAAACCCCACAGTTTTGAGTGCAGCAGCATTGGATTGTTAGTTTATGCCTGGCCATCCGTAGGGACGTTGAGCTGGCATTAGCGAGCTAACCTTGTCTGTATGAGAGGTGAAGCTCGAGTAGCCCCATATTGATATACTAATATATGTATTGTACCCACCGTATCTGCACGTGTTCCGACATGATGCAATGGATATGATGCCACACCCCACTGATGTTCTGACATAGTACTGGTGATGATGCCGTGTTGTTGATGGTAGCGAGCTAGGCTCGAGGACACGATGCCACGTGCATAGACACGTGAAGGTGCACTATGATATTGTGTTATGATAGCCTACTTGTGTAATGAGCGTAATGGGGCCTTACACACTTGTAGAGGGATACTCATGTTTGCTTTCGACAGTGTTTGGGTCAGTTAGAATATGGGTATGTCCTAGCCATGTATACCTCTGGCGACGGCGAGTACCTACGTGTGCCTTCTCCATGAGGTATCGCTATGCGGGATGTGTTCTAAGCATGCCTACTTCCACGGAGCCACAGACACATTTCCATGTGGCATACGACCAGTGCGTGCCTTCTCCGATTGGCGTATGACCATGTCGCGTGATGACGCGAGGCAGGGTGTGGCCGAGGAGCACACTCTGGGTCATGTGGATGGCGTGTTCACTCCGCACCACATGAGGGCTACTGGTATAGCCGGACGATGTTCCCTCCTTCCTTGTTTGGTGGCTAGTATCTAGTCACGTAGTGTTGTATTGTGCCATTTTGGAGATTGAGGACTTTTTATATGATTATTGATGATTTTTGATTGAACTTGAAGGCTGAAATTTTGTTTATGGTTGTTTGTAATGGTTTAGCCACACTTTGTGACCCTATTTTCCCGTAGCCCTCATGGTTACATTTGATTTAGTGTTGATATTGCGCGCATTTCTTGCCTTATTGTTGAAATTGAATCTTATTTGATGTTTATTTTATGACTTTGGTGGCTAAACTAGTTTATCCTTATTGTTTGTGAGGTCGACCATGTGTTGTATTGTGACTCCTCTCTAAGGACGTATGAGGCGTACTTGGTGAGTGTATACGAGGAAGCAGACGCAGGGAAACTTGAGGATGGGGGTATGTGAGGCTGTTTACAGCTAGGACCCACTACCCACCTATGTGTGATGACTATCTCTTGGAGGCTAACCACCTTGTACAACAAGAGGTAGGTCATTGTGGTCTTGCTTGGATGGTCTCACCATGTGTGGTGGCCTAACACCATCAAGCCACTGAGTGTGAGATATGGATTATGTGAGATGGATATTGGCTCTTGGCTCATGGTTTTGATATCATGGATTGGTATGCTGCTTTCTGGCATCCAAATGGACCCTTGTGTAGCCTTGTAATGTGATTCCCGGTGATGTAAGTTTGCATGTATGTGTAGTGTGGATGTTAAATTATAAGAAATAGTAACTATGAAATGATAAACTTGGGATTTTGTGCTTGGGGAGTGATACATCATGTTTTGTTGAATTCTGGAGAGGTGTTATTTGATGGTATTTTGGTGCATATGTGGTGAAATTTTGTGTTGAATATTGAATTAAGTGGAATGATTTGGGTGTAAATGATGATATTTAATGAAAATGTGTACTCTCTATGTGTGAGTATGTAGTGTTTTTATGGAAGTGTAGCGTTTCAGGGTAATGAATCAATTTGAATGATTGGTACTAATGTGTTATGTTTCCACCCTAGTTTATGGTTTTCAGATTGTCAGCTTCGAATCTCGATGGTGAAGGTAAATTAATTGGTAATGCATTGATTAGTTATTTTCATGAGACATTGGTTATGATGCAATTAGTGTTACAAATGATATAATTGATATTACGTGATGTTGTGTTTACTGTTATGCTCTTAGTGAGAGGGATAGTGTAGCATCGCTCGCTCGTGAGCGCCCTACTACACTGCAACTTCCTCTCACAATGTGTTTGTTTTGGATATATACATGTTGTTTCGACACTTGGTTTTATGCAGGATTGCAGGTATCCAAGCCTCGATTCCACCTGCACTATCAGGACTGGGCGAGCCTCATAAAACCCAATGGGTATGAAGTTGAAAATGGATTTGACAAGAAAGTTCCCTATCCTAGTCTGTCACCCTGTCCTTACGTTTAACGATGTCATCTCTTTGCATCCCTGTTTCTATTTTGGTAACATTTTGTTTTGATTCAATTAATCTTAATTGTTTAATTGTTGTTGTTTTAATTATTTGGTTCAGTCGTTAGTTCATTGTGGTATTGTGCATATAATTGTGTGCGTTTATGTCACTGTGCGACTTCTAGGAGTAAGTCGATGCTAAGGGGGGGAGGATGTAGCGCCCCTCCGAACCGATTCCTTCTGGATATTTGAGTAAGTGGTTATATGTGGTTTCATTACTTCGTGTGTTGTTGGATTATGTGATAATGCTAATATTTTGATTAACTTCATTTAATCGATTTAATTAAGTTAAAATTGATCTACATAGTAATTTTAACTAATAGTTAAATTTAATATGTTTGAAAAGGTGTTGTATGGTGATATTGATTATTATTTATCAAATTAAAATTGTGAGATTAAATATTCAAGTGAGCCCTCCAAATTATTAATAATTACATTATTAAAACTAATAAATTATTAGCAAAATAGTAAGATGTAAATTAATGAATGAATTATGATGAATTATCTTTAGATTATTAGTTGTACCATTAATCAATTTTAATAAATTATATTTATTTTGTTTAATTATTAATGAGGACTCTATGAGTCAATTTTCATGAGAAGTAATTTAAATTATTTAATTAATAGAAATTCATCTTATAAGACTTACACATGTCCTTACCTTTATCTCCACTTTGCTTCAAACGTTCCCTCATTCTCTCCACGTGCCTAGTCCTGGCATCCACTTTATGCATGCCTTTAAGTGGTACGTGGGCATCGACGGTTTGCATGTTGTGCTGGGTGGATTTTAGGAAAAGATGGGGCTTCTGGCAGGGGGGAGGTGGCATTATCACTACTTTCTTCCTTCGGGGCATGGACTTGTCTACCAGTGCATTGCAACAGTTACATCTGCAAAATTATGCCCATTTACTCTTTCAATATCGATTGCACAATACATTGTATGCAGAATTTTGAGGTAAGTCACTTGCCATTTATTTATGGTTGTTTTTATATATATGATATAATTGTAAATCCTATATGTTTCCTTGCGTAGTTTCACCTAATTTTAAGCCATTTCTCCAACACTGCATAAGTGATCTATTTTTGTCTCAAAGAGCTTGCATCATTTCATAGCTTTAGCCTTGGCAATTTTGATATATCTTACTTTCTGCAATTGAACACAAGCAAAGTTTATAGTGTTATAATTTTCTCCTGCGTGCTCATTAATTTGATGATTTTGAGAGCTACCTTGCTAAATTCATTCTTGTGTTTATCCTGCATTCCAAGAGATGTCATCTCCTTGCGGCACTCTGCCAAACAGTAGCGTGCCATTCTGTATTCCACATTTTTCTTACATGTCTGCTAGAGCATTTCTAACTTTAATATCTGAGTGTCCAGACCCAGTTTTAAGGCTCCCATTTTGAGCTAGGGATGATTTTGGAAACGGCTAGGGATTTGTCCTTGTGCCCACCAATTGCATCTACTTGAAAATCTCAAAACCCTTCCCATCGTATCTAACTCGCGCGTTTCCCTATCCCCTCCTAAATTTGAAGAGAGAACTCTCAAGATCTCCCAAATTCAATCGAATCTGTCTCAACCCTGTATGGCAACATAAAATCCTGTGGCTCTGGCCTACCTTAACTAACACCATGTTGAAGTGGCCAGCAGTGTCATAATTACCTTCGCAGTCAGTGAGGATCCCAGCGAAGGCTGTGGAATTTGGCTTTTCACCTACAGAGTGCATTTACTTGAAGTTTTTTTTTTAAAGCCTTTTTAACAATCTATTTGGTGCGCACCCTGCAACCATGGACAGCCTTCTGGCAACTTGCCACAGTAGCAACACTTGAACATAGAAAATTGTAGGGGCATAAATAGCCTTCCTGATTCCTTTCGCCACCTGTCATACCTGCAATACTTGAAATTAGAATGTTGTAGAGGTTTAAATATTTCTCTCTGTTTCCTCTAGATACTTATGTCAGCCGCAACACTTGAAAATAATAGGAAGTTTAAAGGTTTAAATAACCTCCCTGTTCTTTTGGCGACGCCTGCCAATTGCTTTTGCTTGAAAGCTTCTAAAGCCGTTTCAATAAATCTATTTTATACATGGCCTGAAATCATTGCATTCCTTGTGATCACATTTCTTAGAGGTATTTGGTTAAACAGTTCTCAGACCTTGCTCATGCGTCCACATGCTTGAATACATAACTACCTGGGCACTTTTCCACTTTTGGTTTTGGCTCCTCCTGACTCCTTCTAGCTAGTAATGACCTTTCACCTCTCCTTTTTGGTGAACTACAGCCTTAAAATAAGGTTCGACGTGGGTTTATAGTATGTTTATTGAAATGAAAATTGTAGCCAGGATCCTTCCGAACCTTCAGGTCTTCCCCTTATCCTCTTCAAATGGAAGTGAAAATAAGTTTAAAAGATTAAGCATCTGCACCAACAGTATGAGGCAGAATAAAAAGAGAAACCGATTAGCAAATAACCAAACTCTTCTTCCCTAGTGTTGAATTTTCACCTCTCCTTTTTGCCCCTGAATAGAATTCAAGATGGACACCAAGATTAATCAAATTAAAAGAAAATATATATATATCCAAATCATTCGCGGCATTGTAAATTAATGTAGGTTGTAAATATTTTCCAAGGGTTTGGTTGGATTCAAATGGACGAGGCTTATAAATTCTATGCAACTAAATAAATGTGTAAAGATCTTTTATGAGCATAATACGGTGAATATTATTCATGTGAATTCTAATTGCCCATTTTACACGTTATGCTGGAAAAATCCTTGTGGAATATGTGATAAAGGTGACTATGTAAGAGCGCTCACTTCAAAAGCCACGGGTGAAATCTTAAATCATGATATAATATTTAAGAGGGGATGCACCTCCACGAATAAATTTTAGAAAGTTATTCTAAATTAAACTATTAATAAAGGAGTACCTCACACTTTTCCCTTATAAAGGTCTAAATTTGAATATAATCACCTTATCCAATGTTTTTCTTTATCTATCTTTCAAATAGAATGATTCCTACTTTTTCCCCTTTTTAGGGATAATATAATAATTTAAAATGTAAAGAAAAGAAATTAAGGGTTTAAATTTATTAGTTTCAAAATGGAAAGAAACCAAGATAATGTGTATTAAGAGGCTTTCTTTAAATATTTATTTATTTTCTTCTTAATTTTATTTTTATAAAATAAATGTGCATAAATATGCATATATTTATATTTAGTGTAAGAAGTGTATCCAATTATTCAAAAGTGAATAAAAGGGGTAATAGTTAATCTATGTAAATAAATACCCTATATGTATAGGTACAAGAAATTGTTTATTTACTTATTTTGAAAATATTAATATATTAATAATAATAAGATTATGGTGGATAAGTATTAGTATCATTGATTGATAACAACATATTATTATAGATTATATATATATATATGAGTAATGACATTAGTGTTTGGTTATAACAGTAATAATACCTTTGATGTAAATTCAAAATTAAATAATAATAGTATTAAGTATAACAAAAGAAATATTATTATGTGATTGATGTTTAATCTTGTCTTCTTTGGACGTACTATTGATTCACCTTGCTATTGATCATTGTGGTCGATATTGCAAAAAGTTGATAATCTTTTAAAAGGGTTGGTTACTATGGTTGTTGTGTTTGTTGAATTGGTTAAAGTTGGTTTGAGCCAAATTGTTAGGGTATTGTGTGTGGAGAAAATTGAGGTCTCCCTTGGGCGCCCTATTGGCTAAATCGATTGTTGTAATTGTAGTTAATTATGTCAACTTCGTGTGAGTTTTGAGGATCTTGTTATGATATTGCCTCCTTTACTCTTCACTTGTCAGTTTGTGATTATGAAACTCATATAGTCATTTTGTGATCCCATGATGTGAATCTACCTTTTGTGTTAATTTTGTTTGTAGAAATTTTATGCAATAACTTTCTTGTAGACATATTTTGAGATGGTTGGGAACCCGAGCATTTATGTAGCCTCCAGTTGAGGGTAAATGGATATTGGTGTCATAAAATCCCTATTTTTTTTCCTTTGTATGCCTATGGAAGTAGTCTCCTTGTAGGTGGTCGTTGATATTGATGTATGTTATGTTTTGGTTGACCTTGTTGCTTGGTCTTGTGATCGTTTTGCTTGCTTATTTTGGTCGAGGGTCCTTTCTTGTCATCTCCTAGCACAGGGGGTGGGCCTTCGGGTCCACATGGTCGGGTGGAACGTGCTATGCACCCCATTGGGTTCCCAATTGGTGTTCGTGTTGCAAAAGCGGACAACGAGTTGCCTGAGCTTCTATTGGTTGAAGATTGATCTTCGCCCTATAGCTTATTCTTCATTGGTGTAATTATTCTTGATCTTGATGTACTCTTCCCATTGTTCTAAGGGAAGCAATATGTAAGTTATTAATGTAATCATGATGTGTTGTATATGTGGAAATATGCTCCACAAATGTACTATTGATCTGTGAATTGAATTGTAATAGAATGATGTACCCTTTTCCCCTCTATTTTTATGGATGAATGTATGCTATCATTATGTAACCTGGGTTTATATTTTCTTTCATAAAAGTTCTCATATCATAATGACCGTTCTGTGTACCCCAAAGGACGTAGATAACTTTGCAAATGTATAATTGCCTTTCAGAATGTACATATTCATTGTACGCAATGTTTCAATTTCAAAAAAAAATAAAAAAATAGTGTGGTATTTTGTTGTCCTTTGGGGTTCACACAGCGGGGCGTTACAAAACCTACTCTAAAAAATTGGTTTTCATATTCCTACAAGGAATCATTCACCATATGGTGAATGGGTCTTTGTATAGGGGTCCTAATTATCTTTTGGGGTCCTCTAGTGTTGGATTTGAGCTCCTATTATCCACCTACAATTTTTTTAGAATGGTGAAAATGAATTTAGTAACTTAGTTTTCATAGGTTGACAAGAATGATGACAATAAATACAACAATACAAAATTTCTCTTCAATATATCTTTAATCCTTCTTAAAACTTTAACCTATGTAAATGCAAAGAGGGAAAATGTTGTCCATATAGGGTTTTTCCTCAGTTAAACCCTGTGAATAGTGTTACCATTTTCACAATGGAAATCTTAATGGTGGAAACCTTAATGGAAAGGAAGAAAATGATGAATGAATAAATTGTTGCAACTCACAACCCTTCAATGACATCCTTAAAGGACCGAAGACATACACATCACTTCAATTAAATTGGATCTTGCTTGATAAATTAGCTTTGGTGAAAATGTGGTGTGAGAATGCCTTGCACTACATTAAGAAATAGATGTGTGTCCCTTGACTTTTAAATTATTCAAGTATCAACTCATTGAATAAAGACTATTCAATCTGCAAGAATGTGTTGTATTAAAAAAATTACATATTTCAGTCTATGAAAAAGCTAGGGGATTAGCACATTCTACTTATGCATTGAGAATGTGAAGGCATGGTGTGAAGAGATTATGTGCTGAAATGAATGGATATTAGTTGCCCCCAAAGTCAATGAAGACCAAGCCATTGCACCTAGATTATGCACTAAGCATTATAACATGTGGTGTGAAGAAGTTTATCACTGAGGCTAGAAGCTTACATGTGTCATCATCTTGAGCAATACTATTTAGTTCATTTTAATTTTGCATTGAATACATGAAAGTACGATGTGAAGGACTTGAGCATTGGAACAAGGATTTGACATGCATCTAATTATTCACCAACGTAGCCTATTGTATTTTGCATATGCACTAAAGAAAAAAAATGGTGTGAATGAGGTGCAAACTAAAATGGTAAGGAAATAGGTGTCCCAAATGGGTATCACCCTTTTTTAGAAGTTGAAGTTACAAAATAAAGCACATTCTTTAAATGATTATTTAAAGTGCACTAGGATACTTAGCCAATAGATGATAAAAGGCCCAGTATTTAAGAAATTTGATAAATTCTATGGACACAAACTTAAGTAACCAAGGAAAATAGAAAGATAAATCAATGATAAAGAAGAATATCAATGAAGATTTCCCAAGTGTCCATCTTCTATGAGATATAAGGATAGCATATTTTACTTTTACATTGAAAATTAAAAAATATAGTTCAAGAACTTCATGTGCTCTAACTAGCAAATGTTGCATGTCCAATAGTCCATGAAATTCAAACCACCACATTTTGGCTATGTGATATAGAAAAGAGAATACAATGTGAAAGTGTTTCTTATGAGAACTACAAGGTGACATGTGTCTATCTTTTCATTAATTCCAATTAGCACATTTTACTTATGTGCTAGGAATTAGAAATTAAGGTGCAAAAGGGATTTAGCAATGGAAAGAGAAGGTGACAAGTATCTCGAGTGGGGTCCACAAATAATGAAAGTGCTTAAGTCTTGATTTTAAACACGTTTTTTAAAGTATGCTAAGATACAAAGTCGATAAGTGGTAAAATGGGGCTTATTGGAAAATGAAGCAAAACCTATGAAAAACACTTAAGTGATTGGGTTACTTAAGCCCTTGATGAACGAGTAAACATGAAAAAGTGCAAGTGGATTTTGACAATGGTTTACAATTTTTTTAAAACCCTAATGTAGTGTTTTGAAACCCTAGCAAAGATGACCATTTATAAAAATTTCAAAAGATTAGAAAATTCAAAGAGCCAAGAATTTAGCTTGTTCTAGTACCCTGCCTTATTTCAATGTCACCTTCTCACATGTACCATTATCTAACATAATTTATGGTTGTAATCAAAAGCAATCCCAAAATCTTGAACATATGCCAAAATAGATTAATTTTAAAAATGGCACCATTTTAGCCCATATGTTATCTCAGACAAATTTATTAATATTCTACCGAGTATGTGCAGGATCATCATGAAGAAAACAAGCCTTTAAGAGGAAAAAAAATAAGAAAAATCAGAGTTAGGAAACTTGATGTAAAAATTTGGATAAGTTATCTATATTATTTAAAAAATATGTAAGAATAGAATATATAGAAAATTGAATGCAATTTTTAAAATACTAAGTTTATTTTTATTTTTTTTAAATCTATTTAGTGAAAATTTGAAATTTCAATGCAGTAGTACTTAAATTTCAGGGAAAAAATAAGAAGTAGGTGTCTGTCTGACCGCCCTAACCACAATAAAATGATAATATTTTTTTATAATATTTTAGACATAAGTAGAGGAATCATGTTTGGATGTGATGCATTATTTTTTATAATTTTTTTCCAAGTAAATAATTAATTATGAATTTTTTATTATAAATTTTTAAAAATATAAAAACTTGTATGTCTGACCACCTTAACTTTTTCAAAACTTCATGAAATTCATTTTTTTGTTTTTTTATTCCTATAGTATTTGAAGCATAGAATGTGATTCATGTTTTGGATTGAAAAACTATGATAACATTTGAAAGCTATAGATGTTTTTCAATCAACTTATCAATTAGGACTTTAGTCATAATTCAAATAGAAAATGAATAATAAATATTTATTAAATTCAAAGTAAAGAATAATTTATATTAGTGGAAAACTAAGAATCTCTTTTAAAAACGTTTTTCATTTCATCAATTTTGGGTAAAAAAAAATCAGCCACATACCCTACAAATACCCATCATATCGCCAGTTTTTGGCCCATCATGATCTTGCACATACCCTACCCTTACTAATGTCTATCCATCCTTTTAGATAATCCCACGTGGTTATTTCCTACTCCCCCACTAATAAGAAAAAGGTATGAGTGGGCCCCTCATAGGATGGTGAGGAGTAGTCAGGATTGACCCATGTCACCTGCCATCAACTATCGATCCTTACTCCATAAATCGTTCACCATCTCAAAAGCCAGGTAGGTCCATCCATGAAGCAACAAGTGCCAATCCACTCACTAGCCCATGAAATTTCCTTAAT
Source organism: Sequoia sempervirens (assembly GCA_007258455.2). Taxonomy (NCBI): domain Eukaryota; kingdom Viridiplantae; phylum Streptophyta; class Pinopsida; order Cupressales; family Cupressaceae; genus Sequoia; species Sequoia sempervirens. Next base: position 361,855,048 of record VDFB02086081.1, read on the forward strand.
ATAAAATAAAATCAGATGAGGTGGCAGGGAGTACCCAAGATGAAGCCACATCATCCATCGAGCACCATCAATTTCATTTTAATACCACTCGTAGATCATTCAAAGGTATGCCCACCAATGTAGAAGACATGTGGCTTGCTCCTACCAACCCATGTGAGTATTTTAATGAGTAATGTGAGACAAGGAAGTGGGGAATGTTGGATATTTTCTCATGATGGCCAAATAGTCAACATAGAACCTAATATCTACACATGCTAAAAATGTTAGTTTTAAGAAGGGGCCATCATTAGGTAGATGACGATCGAGGACATTGCAACTAAGGTTAAAACCTTAGGAGAATATTAAAAACTAAACTTAGAATTACACAAAATATTTTGAAAGACATTGACTTCGATTAAAATAAGACAATAATTTTTATACAACCATGGGCATTGATCAGGACCACTAGGATCAAGGGGCTAGTAAAAGAATGAACTTGACAACATAAGTCACAACTTAAAATGAATAGGAGCCGACAATAAGAAGTGGACATAGAAATTATAATGTTGGAAAGGATGTAGGCTTAGGGATTATTTAGGAAGGGTTTCTTGCAACAAAAACCCAAAAACATGATTTACAAGAGAAAATACAAGCCCTCCATGATACAAATAACCAAATTTCATAGGATTTGAGATGGAATAAAGCACTCTTAGGAGTTCCATCAGTGGCTCATGTTGGGGATGTCTATTCCTCTAGAATAGAGTGAGATCTTAGAATCTCAGGTTGGAGTAGACTAATCACAAAGAGCCAAAACAAGGACCTTCCCAAATAAGGAAAGAGAACCAAACTAAAACACACCATATATACACAATTTACAAGATTGTACAAAAATATCCACCTCCCATTTTCTTAGAAGCCTCTTCTAGTGTGCAATATTTTAACCTACAAATGCAACTTCATCAAGCTTTAATTTGACTTGGTGGGTGGCCCCAGGCCCCAAAAACTTAGGATGGGTATTTTCCCCTATTAAAAACCTTACTTTTTACTATCTATATTAGGTCAAGACTGAGAAAATTTCCATGAACTATCCAAAAACTAATATTTCTATGGTTACTACCATCAACCATACTGATCATGTGTCCAAATTTTCAATTATCATCATGAATTTTGCTTGACTGAAAATTGTAGTCAGACAATACTAGAAACCAACACTATTTGCAATATATGACCCCAACCTATTCATTAGGATGCTCCACTAAAGGATTATCAAATTTACTTGAGAATGTGAAACATTCATAATCCACTTGATCATTAAGGTCATAAGAGTTGACACCAACTTCAATTTGCACATCGAACATAAAACCCTCATAAACACTGGACTTTAGATATTTAACCAAGAGCATATACCCTGAATTCCAAGAGTCACATTGAAATTCCCCCTGTAATGAGTCAAAATGCATAGGAGGCTCATATAAAACCTTAAAATCACCCCTGGCTTCTGTTGCATGGCATGAAAACACTTATCTTGCATGATGAATAAGAAGAGTTCATCTATAGACATATCTTCAAGCTGATTTTTACATTCACCTAAGCACTTCATACTAGACATATTCCTATGCTCCAATACCATAGAAACATAATTTATTTGAGTTCATAATAGCCTAACCCATCTTTAGCTCAGGGTCATCACTACAAACCCTATTTTCAATCACATCCCATGCATCAAAGAATACTTCCAGTTTAGGTTTAGTAACACAATATGATTTAATCCTCAAATCATCATCCAGTTCACTACAAAATGTTTCAAAGGATGTCTCAAATAACACAGAATTAATAGAATTATCAACAAGGAATTCTTGGAAACAATTCATTGATAGTTGTGATGACTCTAATGTGAAAGGTTTATTACAATCTCTTATTACAATTTGAACAAGATTCTTCACCATTTTCTTCCTTAATACATTCCTTATTGAAAACAATCATGTCAATTTCTACTACAAAACTAGCAAATTCCATCTCTATTTCATATAGGTAGTCAAGGACAACTAGGACATGATCCTGCTGGTTAGTACCACAATTTTCATCACTCTTAGCACTATGCTCATGCTTAGGATATTGAACACACACATTCTTATATTCAAATCAAGATCATTATTCACAATGCTAACTGTAGCATAGAAAAATGTATCTTTTTACATTTTCACACTTGTTTGGGCCCGCCTTATTCAAATTTATTCTTCATTATGCCTTAAATGGTCATTTTTCCCTACTTTTGAATTAAATATTATTTTAATTCAAAATTTAGCTTTTCCATCTTCTCCTATAATTAAATAAATGTTGTATTTATTTAATTATTTATCCTTTCTTTATCACCCCAATTAAATAGTTATTTCAATTATTTAGTTATCCCTTACCTCTCCATTAAATAATTATTTTTAATTATTTAATGTTTAACACTCCAACTTTCCTCTATAATTAAATAATTATTTTTAATTATTTAATTATCTAATTATTTTTTCTAACCTTTCTTTTTAAATAAATAACATCAATATTTTATTTATGTCTCCTATGTTGGCCACCTAAATTAAATAATTTCATTATTTAATTCTCTCCACCTCCAATCTTTATCTATCCATGTCTTTCTTCTCTCAATTAACCTCCACCCTTGATTAAATTATTTTCTAATTTAATCTTGGGACTTGATCATGGTTCTTATTATAGCCATTCACCTAACTCTCCTCTATAAAAGGAGACCTTTCATCCATCAATTATCTAGGTATCATCAAGCTTACATGTTGTCAAGTCAATTCATGAACTCTAAGGCATTAAAGACAAAGATTCTCCATCAATTGTTGCAGTAATTCAAGATCCTTCATCATGGAAAGTTTCTAATTTCATTGTTTCATGTTTCATGCTTTATTATCTTATTTCATCATTTTAGTTTAATTACCTAAACAGGGTTTGACCAAGGAAAATCCCAAGCCCTAACAATCAACATTTTCTCTCTCTTCCTTTGTTTGATTGTATATTTAGGTGCTCAAATGGCTTGGAGAAGATTGAAGAATAGGTTTCAAACTTGTTGAAGTCATCTCCCTATTGTAAAGGTCAAAATCTACACAAATAGTCATTTACAACCTCAAAAATTAGGGTTTCAAATTTGAACACCTAGAGGAATAGAAAGAGTAGATCGAGAGCTATAGATTCCACTTTTTAATTTTCAAGAAAGCCAAAATGGACTCATTTTCCATTAGTGGTGAATGAGTACCACTATACATGTTTTTTAGATTTTTTGCAGATTTGAGTACCCAGTTCCCTAAAACCTATTTTGGAAATTTTTCCCCTAAGTAGGAGTAAGTCACCTAGCTTGGCATTCAAGTCCCAGTTGGTCAGAAAATCAAATTCTTTAGAATTCTAGAGACATTTCTAGTATCCACTCTCACCTCTACTAGTTTCCAAGTGCACTCTTTATGTTTGGCTTCTCTGTCTTGGGTATGTGTAGGATCATCATAGAAAAAATAGGCCCTTAAGTGGCAAAAAAATTAGAAAAATCAGAGTTAGGAAACTTTACATTAAAATTTGAATAAGTTATCTATATTATTTCAAAAATATGTAAGAATAGAATCTATAGAAAATTGAATGTAGTTTCTAAATTACTAGGTTTATTTTAAAAAAGAAAAATCTATTTGGTGAAAAATTGAAATTTCAATACAATAGTACTTAAATTTCAGGGAAAAAATAAGAAGTAGGTGTCACTACCCTAACCACAATAAAATTATAATATTTTAAATATAAGTAGAGGACTCATGTTCGAATGTGATGCATATTTTTTTATAATTTTTTTCCATGTAGATAATTAATTATGATTTTTTTATTACAAATTATTAAAAATATTAAAACTCATATGTCTAACCACTGTAACTTGGTCAAAACTTCATGAAATTCATTTTTTTTAATCCTATAGTATGCAAAGCATAGAATGTGATGCATGTTTCAGATTCAAAAAATGTTATACTGTTTGAAAGCTATAGCTTTTTTTCAATCATCCTATCAATCAGGACTTTAGTCGTAATCCAAATAGAAAATCAATAATAATTATTTATTAAATTCAAAGTGTGTGAACACTTTTCCTAGTACCTGGAAAACAAAATGAATAAATGAGTTAGACATGGAAATGCAAGCTAAAACAAGGATTCCCCATGAAATCCATTTACAATATCAAACTAGGAATGAAAATAATGGAGAACACAATACAAAAGATAAAACTAGATTTAATCCTAATTTAAATAGCAAACATATGATCCCATGGGGGAATTGGTGCCAATTTGATGTGAAAATTGGCCCTTTCCCAATCCCTATGATGAAATCTTGATGTGTTGAAGATGATCTTGATCCATTTTGATGAAAGATGAGAACTCCAAGCCAAATCTACAAAAGAGCCTAGCTAAGAATTCAAATGATAGATGGAAATGGCTAAATATTTTAGCATAATAACTTTGCAATGTTTTTGGATGGATAAATGAGGATATGAGCTCTTTATTTATAAGATTTCAAGATGGATGAATGTCCAAATTTGAGCAATGTGGGATTAACATTCATCTAATGATATGATGCCACTTGTCAAGCTATGAATGGATGATAAATGTGCAAGATTTAGAGTTTGTGCCAATAAATGCCAATATTTGAAATTTAAATTTGTTGAAATGACATGCAAGAGGGAAGGGAAAATGCAAAAAATGCCACTTGGATCAAGGCAAAGGACATGTAAGAGAACTTAAATGCCTTGTTGGATGTACATGTTGACTTGGAATTTTTGAATTCAAATTTAGAGAATATTCCAAAAGATGCCTTGTGAGGAAAATAGAGATTTAATAAATGAATTAAATATATTTCCATGTGCAACTTGCATTATCTAGAGGATGTGACATGAGATAAGGTTAAATTAATCAAGGATTAATTAATTTAACAAGAGATTTGATAATGTGACTTATTTGACTTAGATTTATGGATTTATTTAAATTAGATGAGAGAAGAATATGATTAGAGGCTAATTAAATAAGGATTTTGATTTATTTAATTAAAAGAGATGGTATTAGATTAAATCAAATAAGGTTTTAATTTAATTAATTTAATGGATAGACTTTAGAGATTTAATAAAATAAATTGATTATTTAATTAAATAGGGACAATTAGATCAGATGGATTGATTTAATTAACAAAAGAGGTTGACTTGATTAGATAAAATGATTTATGATGCAGGAGCATCCAGTGGTGTAAGGGCAATCTTGCATCACCCAAAAATAGTTAAATTTCAAGTTTCTTAGTTTTTAGATATTTTTATATTTTTGGATACCCTTTTTGTCATAATGAAATTCCCAATTTACGGTTTTTCATTTTGGTTCCTAGGTTGAAAGATATTGCAGTTTTAGTTTCCCAGATTTGCACCTAAAAATCTTCCGAGTGGGATTTGAGGCACTAAGAGCTTCCGGAATGGCCCCAAAACTTTCCGAAATCAGCATAGCAGATTTCAAGCGCGTTCTTGACTTCGAGACCTTTCCAACGGTTCAAACTGTTCGTGAATCAGAGTCCTGGATCAAAAGTTATGACCCCGCGAAGTTGGCACACTTTCTAGAAGACACCATTGCAAATGCTCTTTTGAAATTTGAACTTCATGTTGTAAATTTTCGGTGCCAAACCGCCTAAACTCAAATTGAATGTTGTTTTGGCTCCAAACAAATGAGGAGCTCTATTTATGGGCGGGTTTTCTAATTTTGGGTAACTTTTTGGGGACAAGCTCGCATATTGCAAAAGGGTTAATCTGTAGCTTTCTGTAGCTTGCATATGTTGTAGAACTTGGGGATTTGAGATCCTCTGCATGTAAGAAGCTCCATTTTCTGAATAATAAAATTATTCTCTTGTTTGTGGGTTATTTTTCTATGTCTCGGGTTGCGCCCTCATCAATTTATTTAATTAAGAGATGAATATTGATGAATTTAATCAGATAGGGGAATTTGATTAAATAGTTAGACTAATGGATGATTTAGGAAGAAACAATGTTAGTAAGTCAGGATCAGATGCACGATGCCAATCAATATATTTTACGTGTCTACATTTTTCCCTTCTTTGAATCAATGCACTTGTTGCCTTGGTTCAAATAATAAATGATCTTGATCAAAGCCAATTTTTTTTTATATTTTAAAACTTGCCCTATTGCTGCATGGTGGGAGAAAACATGTCATTATAATGCCCCTCGAGAGATTAGACGAAAATTTTATTTTTTTTGGTGATCTCGCAAAAAAGGGTGACAGAACCAAATAAGTCCAAAAGGGGTCTAGGAGGCTAAAAACATGTCTAAATGCAATAAAACGATGAAAAACAAGCCTCAAATAGACAAAAATAGGTTCGAGAGTCTAAAACCCTACTAGGACAACTATTTAGGGTTAAAAAACCCTAATTTTTAGGCTTAAAAGGGGCCCGAGGGGTCACTTTTAAGTCATTTTCACACACCTCCACTAGAAAACTTTGAGATTCAAGCTCTAACCCTCTGAAAATATGGCACAATGACAGCTTCCTCTACACATTTTAGACCAAGTTCAGACATACCAGTGGCCACGCCCTCACAGGTATGTGACCCCTGCCCAAGCTTATTTTTTTCCTTTTGATGCATTTATTCCCCTTTAGAAGATAAGCTCACCTCTAGCAGTGCTATTATAGTGCCACTCAGCATTCGAACTACACCACTAATTACCTTTTTGCACCATAGCGGTGCTGTTTGGAGTTAGAAACTCCACCGCTGGGATTGGGCTCGGCGGGCCAGTTTGGGAAAAGTGTGTCATAGTGGCACCCTTTTCATGAAAATTGCGATGGTGGAGATAAAGTGCGCTACAACAGCTCTATTTGGCTCAATTTAGGGTCCAACGTCAGAGTTTGAGGAAAACTAAACCGTGATGCTATCACAAACTGCACTGTTGGAAATGAGTTTGGAGCGTTAGGCCATAATTTTTCCAAAAAAATTTAACACAGTCACTTTCTTTGATGCAGGACAGACCGAGGGAGCTCTACTCTCGGGAGCACTAGTTGTGGGATTTGACGAGTATCCTATGGGACTTGAGTGATAGAGACCAGGACCAACTAGGAGTTGTTGGCTTATGACATATTGCATACACATCACCTGTCTGCACACACCTAGGGATGCTATTAGCACTAGCCAAGAGGTGGCACAATGAGACTTCGTTGTTTCATCTTCCCACTGGCAAGGTGACTGTCACCTTGGAGGATGTCTGGTGCATTCTATGATTTCCCATTCATGGCTGTCAGGTGATCTATGACATGGAGGAGGGACACAAGTGCTGCGTCAAAGTCCTCACTACATGAGACATTATCTATTGTGAGGGTTAGATCGAGCTGGAGAGATACAGAGTTATAGCACCTCCCTTCCGCTGGGCGATTGTAGCTATCATTTCAGGTTTGGTTGCCCCAAACTAGCGAGGGTGATATTTTAGTCTAGGTTGGGGATACTACTGGGAGAGGATGGTCTGAGACAGGCCAGTTCAATTTGCGTGGGGGCCTATACTTTTGGCTTCACTTTACAGGGATCTCCACAAGTACGTTTATGTGGATGGCAGAGTGTTGGGGGTCAGAGTGACATTTCTTCATGTCTTGGCATGGGAGCACATCTATGTGCTACATCCATGAGTCATTCTGGTTCTGATGGGGGCAGAGGATGCCCTCATGGAACTATACAGAGGCAGTGTGTCCTTCACACACACTGGCGAGCATGGGATCCCCTACTGGAGGTGGGTCCTAGACAAGATGCTTGTCTTTACTTGGTATCCATACCTTGGTCGGCCCAGATGGGCCAAAAATGCTGCTCAACTCTTCTACTACCGCCAGGGTCAATACATGTAGGGTCAAGAGCACACGATGATCGAGCGATACCTGCCTAGGCACGTACAGTGTCAGTTTGGAGTGCCACAGGATCGGCCAAATGACGGTTATGTAGTTGTCTTTGCATGCAGCATGACACAGGTGTCATGGGGCCCAATATTCCTACCTTTGAGGTAGTTGACAACTTTTGACAGTTGGTGGCCTGACCGTGGGCTTATGATTAGGGTTTGGTAGATCCAAGGACCACACAGGCCTATAGAGACTGGTTCAGACCTCTACCTTGGTTAACCATTCTAGGTGACGATCCAAAGGTGCACAGGGTCAGAGGCAGAGGTAGAGGACAAGGACTGAGGATTGAGGTTCGACGAGGTCCACCAGGTGTGCCCCCATTTCCGCTAGGTCATAGGGATGTCCACATGTAGGACCAGCAGCAAGATCTGCTAGTCTCGCCACCATGAGCCGAGGGTGAGGACTAGCCCCAGGTGTAGCCACGAGTATAGCCAGCAAGGCAGGTAGATGCATAGGATGCCTTGATTTTATAGTTGCAGGCACAGGTTCAGGCCATGATGGCCAAGAGAGATCAAGCATGGGCTGAGAGAGAGCATCTTAGAGTAGAGAGGGATTAGGCGGTGTAGCAGAGACAAGTTGCAAAGCTACAAGTAGCCATAGAGCTAGGTCGTAGGCAGCAGATTGAGAGCATGACAACCTCCTTCCCCGAGGGTATAGTGTCGGTTCGATCTTATAGGGATGCTATCTGAGAGATAGAGTACTATCATTGGGCCTACCATGACACCATACCTAGATTAGACTAGGTCCCCGATTACTCAGAGCGGGCTAGCTAGAGACCAACAGAGGGTCACATTGACAAGGGCAAGGACAGCATTCACAGAGATTGGGCTTGATCCTAACATTACGATGTACTTTTTGTGCCTTATGGGCTCATTTTTGATAGCCTGATGGGAATTTTGTACTAATTGACACATATGCACAGTGATCTAATTGTTTTTTTATACTATGATAGTGATATGATTGATGATATATATGAGTCGATGATGATTTTGATGTGATGCAATGTGTACTCTTTTATTTATGCATGTATGATTTATTTCTATATGCTAAGTTGCAGTGATGTTTTATGGATGCATTTTTTCTAATTATGTTTATGCAATGATTATGACTAACAAATCTATATTATGCTAACCTATGATGATGTGCAATAATGTTAACTATATGATGGTTTATTTTATGCAAATGCAATATGTGAAATGATTTGATTTATGGTATGTGCAATGATGTGTAGAAAATGCTTATATATATGAGATGAATTATGGATGGATGTGATATGATGCGATGGTCATGATATGATGCAAATGAAATAGTTTTATAAGATGCTTAGAATAGCAAATGTTTAATATCCTAAATGATGATGTATGTGATGCAATGATATGTTAATGCAAGGTGATATGCTAATGTGTCATGTAAGCGTAATGTGATAATATGATGTCATGATGTTATGCAAAACCTATCCTTGTACTAGTCAACAAGTTGCCCTTGACCTTTTCCATACATACCTAACAAAGCAAGTATTCGCCAAGGTTATATTACAAAAACGTCCAACAAGCACAACAGATAAAAGATAATGATCGTTGCCCCATTCCTATTTCTCTAAATCCTCTATTTTGGGATATCATTGAGATGTCCTTGGAATGAGTGCAAATAAGATAAGTTAAAAGATAAAGACCAAGTAAACAAAGAAACTGATGCTCTTCAATTCCACTAATGGAAAGAGGATGTGTTTTCTAGGGGTGATAACCAAAACTTATTGCCAAAAGATAATGCCCATTGTAGGAAGGATTCATCCTAGGACATTTTTGTGGATGGAGGCATATCATTTCATTTATCCAAAGTTTTCTAAGGGATGATTGATATGGGACCAATTTAGATGATGAGTTACCAATATGAAGAGATAACCAACTTGCTTACGTACTGACTTAGACATTAGACTTGACATTTTTGAGTTTTCAATTTTACTCTGCTAGACTTCTTTCTGATTATCCTACCAAAGATTGAGGATGATGATCAATTTATTATGGATGGTTTTTATTGCGGGTGCAGGCAAGATGAGATGGATGGATTTTTCAAATATTTGGATGTTTTTGGTGTTTTTTTTTTTGTAATGTTTTGAAGCTATTTTTTGGTATTTTTTGAGTTTTTGCAAATGTTTTGATTTTTTTTGTTTTTTGATTTTCCAATGTTTTTGGGATTTTCTAACATTTTGACTAAGAGATTAACCTAAAAAACCTATCCTAGGGGCCTCGGGGGTTGATCAGTAGATTAGCCTTGCCTACGTTATACATGCAGAGACTACGTAGTTCGACTGACAACTTGACCGATTTACAGATGAAGATATACATGATGAAATGTCAGTTTATTATGATAGACTCCTATAGGATTGACTTAAATGTATTAGGGGATGATCAAAGATCAACCTTCCCTATGTTCAAGCTCAGAGATGACATAGTTCGACAAGACTACCTTGTTTTTGTCTTTTCGAAAGACTTTGACCTGTTTTTCAGATTTTGATATGTTTTGATGTTTTTGGATTTTCTAATTTGAGGATTTTAAGATCATACATGAATCTGATCCAATAAGAACATGCCCCCAATGTGATGCAATAGACTACCTTGATAAAGGTATGAAAAATTGACCTTGAGGATGGGCCGAGTAGTACTAGGAGGGGTCACGATACGAAAACAAGACCAAACTATGGTGCAGATGCCAGTGGATGAGTGATGGATGAGGACCTAAATGTGATGGATGATGGAAGCGAAATGGGGGGATGATGTCGAACAAGCCGTAAAGATCCTGGTGGATGGAAAGTGCTTTTTTTTACACAAGACCCCTACTTTCTAGGTTTTCACCAAGGTACTTGCCCAAAGTGCCACCGAAGTGGTTTTCACTAGAGGATGATTTTTTTGATCCTTTTTTTGATTTTTTTTGGATTTTTTTTTTTTTTTGTTATTACCAAGACACCTATTTTCTATGTTTTCACTAAGGTAACCATTTTTCAAGACTTTTTCTAATTTTTTGGATTTTTTGCTTTTTTTATTTTTTTGGATTTTCTGGTTCTATACCTTGAAAGATTTAGGCATAAATTTTTTGAGATGGGAGCTATTCATTGGCTCTTGCTGTTGAAAAACAAGGTGAAGAAAGCTTGCAATATGAACTTAAATGTGTGGATGCAAATCTGAAATATGTAGATTAACCTTAGCCTTAGTGTGAAGAAAGAATGAGAGAGAGAGAGATAGAACAATATAACACATGCAACAACAGATTTACGTGGAGAAACCCTGAAGGGAAAAAACTCCACCACTGAAAGAGAGGAAAGTATATTACTGATAATCTTCAATATTACATGCAGCAATAGACTTCTCTTATCATTCCTTGTAAATCCAGCAGCACCCTGTTACCCTGCAAAACTGAATTCTGATAACACTAGCTCAAGGCCCCAATTTATAGAGATTTGTAAGGATGAAAACCACCATGGTTTCACCAAACAATAGGCAGCAATACCACATAGAAAAACCCATGCCTCCCTCCTTGAAATGGTCAAAAATACCAAAAATAGCCTCTTACAGATGCTTTTACAGCTATCATAAGGCATCTTTTATGCATGGGCGCCTGGGTCTAAAAATAGCATATTCTATCATAGGGAATCTGTCATACTGTCATAGCATCTAATGAAAACTTGCATGCATGTCATAGATGCTCTTACAACACCCTATTTTGACCCAAAACCCTATTTTAGAAGATTCCAAGGTGGGACGCCTAGCTAATTTGTCCTTTTCCATAAGGATAAATAGTAATGGTAACACTGCATTTACATAGTCTCTTTCACCACTGTTGGTCAAATAGTTTCACCTCTTATGGGTAAATGTACAAAAAACTTTAGGAGAATAATAAAATAAAGGATTTACAAGGTTGATGATGCCTAAATCCTAGCATTCTCCCACTTGACATCATACATTGTAAATTACACCCATAGAGATACAATTACGTAGAATTAAGTACAGTGATCAAGGCCTATGGCCTTTCTGCACCAAGAGAACTTTTCCATGGTGAGTGGCTTCATAAGAGAATCTGCAACATTATCCAAAAGTGTCAACTTTTTCAATCAAGACTTGTCCATTCTCAACCATTTCTCTCACAAAGTGATACTGAACATCAACATGCTTAGTACGAGCATGATACATAGGATTTTTAGCCAAACATATGGCACTCTGAATATCACATCCAATCCTAACTATCCTGCAATTAAAACCAATACCATTACCAAGTCTCTGTAACCAAACTGCCTCCTTAGAGGCATGTGTAGCAGCCATATACTCTGCTTCAATGGTAGACAAAGCAACTGTAGGCTATTTTTTACTCATCCAACTCATTGCTCCTCCAAACAAAGTAAACACATAGCCACTAGTGGACCTTCAACTATCCAAGTCACTTGCCCAATTTGCATCAACAAAACCCTATATGTCCAATGACTTATCAACATTGTCAGTACCATGATAAACCAAACAGTAATCAGAAGTGCCTTGCAAATATCTGAATACCCTTTTGACAAAAGTTCAATGTTCTTTACCAGGGTTATACATAAACCTACTTAGAACTCCCACTGCTTGGGCTATATCTGGTCTAGTACAAACCATTGCATACATTAAACTACCGACATCACTGGCATAAGGAACTTTAGACATTTCATCAATATCATCATCCAATTTAGGACACATGTCTAAACTCAACTTAGTACCAACAGGAAATGGAATATTTACTGGTTTATAGTCCTGCATATTAAACCTTTGCAAAATAGTGTTAACATACTTACTTTGACTTAACCAAAGCTTTTTGTGAATCCCATCCCTAATGATTTCCATCCCAATAATATATTTAGTAGCCCCTAAATCTTTCATATCAAATGTGCCAGAAAGCTGAGTTTTAAGTTCCTTAATCATTGCCTTATTGTTACCAATGAACAACATATCATCCACATATAAGACAATAATCAGTATCTGATCATCAATAACTTTAAAGTAAACACAGTGATCCTCTTCACTTCTAACAAAACCCATATTTAATGCAAATGCATCAAACTTCTGGTACCACATCCTAGGTGACTGTTTCAAACCATATAGAGACCTTTTCAACCTGCAAACCAAGTGTTCTTTTCCTTTCACAACAAAACTGTCAGGCTGTTGCATATAAATTTCTTCCTCTAGATCCCCATGCAAAAAAGCATTTTTAACATCCATTTGTTCTATTTCTAAATCATAAGCAGCAACAATTGATAAAATGAATCTAATAGAGGTTATCTTAGTAACAGGAGAGAATATTTCACCAAAATCAACTCCCTCTCTCTAGGAGTAGCCCTTGGCCACTAATCTGGCCTTGTACCGTTCCAACTTTCCATCTGCACCAAACTTCTTTTTATATATCCACTTACAACCAATGGCCTTTCTTCCTTTGGGCAAACTAACAAGGTCCTAGGTGTCACAATTTTTCAAAGACATCATCTCATCATGCATGGCCTACATCCAAGACTTACATTCTTCTGAAGAGAGAGCCTCCCTGAAAGATCTAGGTTCATCATCAGTACATAACAAAGAAAATTTACAATGAAAATCAGGTGGGCTATACCTGCCAACTAGATTTTGTTGTCTTGTGGTTCTTCTCAAAGGTGGAGTAAGAGGTTCCTCCTCATGTTCATCCTCATTGTTTTCAACTTCTTCTATTACAACATATTCGTCAGAGCTCTCTTCTTCTTCTTCATCTTCTTGTCCATCTCTCTGTTCTTCCACATGTGCATCTTCTTGCTTAGTTTCAAAATGCACTATCTTTGACTTTTCCTTTGGTTGCACATCTTCAGAGTTAGCTCTAAATTCCTTGAAAATAACATCTCTAGAAAATATCATCTTTCGTGTTAGTGGATTCCAAAGTTTATAACCTTTAACATTTTCACCATAACCTACAAAGATGCATTTCTGAGATTTGGGATCCAATTTAGACCGCTTCTCTTGAGGCACATGAACAAAATCCTCACAACCAAAGACCCTTAAATGTGAAACTAAAGGATTTTTACCCAACCACATTTCATAAGGAGTTTTATCAACAAGAGCTTTACAAGGAGATCTATTAATTAAATAACAAGCAGTACCAATAGCCTCTGCCCAAAAGCATTTGTCTAACTTAGCACTACTTAACATGCTCCTAGCTCTTTCCATTAATGTACGGTTCATTCTTTCTGCTACCCCATTTTGTTGGGGTGTGTAAGGTGTAGTCTTTTGCCTAACAATTCCTGCATGTTTGCAAAACTCATCAAATTCCTTAGAACAATATTCACCCCCATTGTCAGATCTCAATACTTTTATCTTATAATCTGTTTGCTTTTCAACCAATGCCTTAAATTCCTTAAATTTGGTGAAAACTTCAGATTTTGAATGCATAAAATAAATCCAAGTATATCTTGAGTAATCATCAATGAAGGAAACATAATAACGAGATCTACCCAAAGAATCTGTATCCACTGGACCACACACATCCAAATGAATAAGTTCTAACAATCCATTAGCTTTATTAGTTCCTTTAGGAAATGATGACCTGTTTTGTTTACCAAACACACAATCCTCACAAAAATCATTTTTACCAATAGAATAATCAGAAATACCATCTACTAGTTTCTTATCAAGTATGGTCCTAAGACCTTTTTCACCAATGTGACCCAATCTATGGTGCCACAACATACATGCATTTTTAGTGCTAGTTACAAAAGAGGAGTCACAAAAAGTAGAGGCATGTAGCGTAAATAAATTCCCTGTCTGAGATCATTTAGCAACCACCAAACTTCCCCTTACCATCCTACAACCAGACTTGTCAAATGTATGCATCCCAGAATCATTGAACTTGGAAACTGAAATTAAACTTTTTGTAAGTCCTGGAATATGTAAAACATCATCAAGGGTTTTAACCCTCCCATCACTGAAACACAACTTTACCTTTCCTTTACCAATAACCTTTTGTGAGCTATTATCACCCATGAAGACCTCTCCTCCATCATATTCTTTGTATGTAGAAAACCACTCCTTATGAGGAGTCATATGGAAGGAAGCACCTAAATCAATAAGCCAAGCATCATTACAAACTGTGTTAGCGGAAATAATCAAAGCATCAGAATCACCATTATTAGAGGACTTTTCCGTGGAGGAATTTGCATTCTTTTTCTTGTTTCTACATTCCTTCTTCACATGTCCCCATTTACCACAGTTCCAACACTTCACTCTGCTCTTTCCAAGGGTCTTAGATCGTCCTTTAGACTTATCCTTCTTCTTATGCCCTTTAGGATCTTTCTCCTTGGGCCTACCTCACACATGCAAGGCATCTTGGGAGCCACTGCGCATGGTATTTCTCCTCATCTCCTTTGAAAGAAGTATGGGAATAATAGTATCCAACTTAGGATCTACACCACCACTTGTTATAGCAATAACTAAATTTTCCCAAGATTCTAGCAAAGAGCAAATCAATAAAATGCATTTATCCTCATCTTCTATTTTAACATCAATAGATGCAAGCTGACTTATAATCAAATTAAAAGCATTCAAATGTTCAGCAATAGACTCACCATCCTTCATCTTTAATGAATACAAACATCTTTTGAGATACAACTTGTTAGACAAACTCTTAGTTTGGTAGATTTCACCTATCTTCCTCCAAAGCTTGTATGCTATGTATTTTGAAGAGACATTCAAGAGGATAGAATCTGTGAGACACAACCGAATAGTCCCTCGAGACTTCTTGTCTAACTTACTCCAATCTTCATCTGACAAGGTTGAAGTAGATGGCTTCTTTTAAACTGAAACTGGTAACCACTGATCTCTTTCCTCAAGAAGGTCCTCCACTTTCAACCTCCACATCTTGTAACTAGTTCCATTGAACTTCTCAATATCTAGATGAGAGGTGGAGGCCATGGTATGCAATCTTTCACAAATCTACAAAACCCACAACACAAAAGCTCCCACTGCAGCAAAAAACCTTCAACACTCTAAAAGGAAAGCGTCCCTTCCTTAACAGAACCGTTAGCTATGATACCAAATGTTGAAAAACAAGGTGAAGAAAGCTTGCAATATGAACTTAAATGTGTGGATGCAAATCTGAAATATGTAGATTAACCTTAGCCTTAGTGTGAAGAAAGAATGAGAGAGAGAGATAGAACAATATAACACATGCAACAACAAACTTATGTGGAGAAACCCCGAAGGGAAAAAACTCCACCACCGAAAAAGAGGCAAGTATATTACTGATAATCTTCAATATTACATGCAAAAATATACTTCTCTTATCATTCCCTGTAAATCCAGTAGCACCCTATTACCCTGCAAAACTGAATTCTGATAACACTTGCTCAAGGCCCCAATTTATAGAGATTTGTAAGGATGAAAACCACCATGGTTTCACCAAACAATAGGCAGCAATAAAACCTAGAAAAACCCACACCTCCCTCCTTGAAATGGTCAAAAATACAAAAAATAGCCTCTTATAGATGCTCTTACAGCTGTCATAAGGCATCTTGTATGCATGGGTGCCTAGGTCTAAAAATAGCATATTCTGTCATAGGGAATCTGTCATACTATCATAGCATCTTATGACAACTTGCATGCATGCCATAGATGCTCTTACAACACCCTATTTTGACCCACAACCTTATTTTAGAAGATTCCAAGGTGGGTCGCTTAGCTAATTTGTCCTTTTCCATAAGGATAAACGATAACGGTAACACTACATTTACATAGTCTCTTTCACCACTGTTGGTCAAACAGTTTCACCTCTTATGGGTAAATGTACAAAACACTTTAGGAGAATAATAAAATAAAGGATTTACAAGGTTGATGACACCTAAATCCTAACACTTGTAGAGGTTCCCCTTCGGGTGTTGATAGTTGATATGCCCTTGATTAATAATTTGTTGTGATGATGAAAGATCCTAACCAATTATGTTTGAACTTGCCTTTGCTGCTTAGGTTTGGGACATTCTTCTAATTTTCTTTTAAGACCAGTTCTCCAACTTGGAAAGTCCTGCTTCTAATTTTCTTTTTATAGCTCTATTTGAGTGTATTCAGATAGGCTTGCAGATTGTTCAGAGCATCTATGTGTCTCTCATCTAGTAGGTCTAGCTCGTTCAATCTTGACACCCAATAATCCTCATCAGTGATGAGGTTTTGTAGTGATATTATGAGGGATGGGAGCTCGATCTCAATGGGGAGTATGACTTCTGATCCATAGACCAAGGAGAATGGGGTGGCATTGGTGGGTGTGCGGATGTTGGTTTGATAAGCCCAGAGGGCAGGATTAAGGTGCAGATTCTAGTCACGACTTGCATCATTGAGTATTTTCTTGAGGATTTTGAGGATGGTTTTATTTGTAGCTTTTGCTTGGCCATTGCCTTGGGGATAGTACAGGGTGGAGAAGCGATGTTGGATTTTGAATTTCTCACATAAGTCATGAACCTCCTAGTTCTTGAATAGTGTCCCATTATCTGAGATAATAGCTTGTGGGACCCCATAACAACAGATGAGAGTTTAGAATAAATTTTGAGATTTGCTTTCCAGTGATATACATCATGGGTATAGCCTCCACCCACTTTGTGAAGTACTTAGTTGTAGTTATAATGAATTTATGGCCATTGGATGAGGTGGGTGTGATTTTTCCAATGAGATCGAGTCCCCACTATGAAAAGGGCCATGGTGTGATGATCAGATGGAGCTCTTGAGCTGGAGCATGGATGAGGTCCCCATGCAATTGGCATTATATACACCTCTTAGCATGATCATGTGCTTCTCTTTCCATTGTGGGCCAATAATACCCCATCCTCAACAATTTCTTGGTGATGATCATTCCACTCGAGTTTGAGCCACAAATACCATTATGCACTTTGATTAGAGCGGTTAATGCCTCCTCAACATTTAGACAGTGCAATAAGGTACCTTATATGCTTCTACGGTATAGGTATCACCTAGGATCACAAATATGGATGATTTTTTTATAAAGGTTCATTTTAGGCTTGATGGTAGGTTAGCATGTATGACTCCTATTCGAAGATATATGTAGATGTCATGATACCAAGGATCACCAGGACCAACAATCACACACACATATTCAAATTCTGGAACCTCGAATGTGGGAATGAGAAGTTGTTCAATTAGAAATTCATATTTCAGCATGTTGTGAGGGATGTCTAATAGGGATCCAATTGTAGCCATGGCGTCAGCTGCTCTATTGTTGGTTCTTGGAATCTACTCAAATGTTATGTCTATGAAGGATTCCTTTAGAGTCTCAACCAATTTCCTGTATGGAGTGAGCTTATCATCCTTAGTTTGATATTCATTATTGACATGATTTATGATCAATTGAGAGTCTCCATACACCTTGAGACCTATGTTGTTCCATTGCACTACTATTTTGAGACCTATAGTCAAAGCCTCATATTCTACTATGTTGTTAGTGAAAAGAAATGCCAATTTGTATGACTTCGGTATGCAATACCCTTGTGGGGTGATGAAGAAAACACTAGCTATTGATCCATGTTGTGTGTATGAACCATCAAAATATAGTTTCCAATGGTCAGTTATGTTGAGGTTAAAAATGGATTCATCTAGGAATTCTAAGACAAGAGGATTCTCATAATACATGGGTGCTTCTACTAGTTGATCCACAATAACCTGGACCTTAATGGCTTTCCTCTCTACATACTTGATGTCATACTCTGACAGTATCATCACCCACTTTTCCATTCTTCCTATGAGCATTGCCTCTAATAAGAGATACTTGAGGGGGTCAATTTTTGCAATGAGCTTTATCTTGTGAGCCAACATGTAGTGTCTGAATTTTTGAGATGCAAACACTACTGTGAGGCAGGTGGTCATGCCCACAAAAGTATATAATAGTCACAGCAGAACTAAACCTGGAAATTGGACATTCCAATAGGCGACTAACATCTTCTTATGGTCATTCATTTACTTTGTCAAACCAGGGGATGTATACTTGAAATGGAGAAGCACGGTATGTGCACTAAGAACTAGTTTCTAGTCACCATCTATAGAAAAAAAATGCTTAGAAGTAATGCAATGTAAAGCTTTTTAACTCAAACACAACTCGGCTAAAACAGAAATCATAGCAGCTATTATTAAAGGACAAACTATGAACTGGCCTTATTCTGTAGGAACAGACACAGGGATGGATTCTCGATGCTGCAAGAACAATACAAAGCTGAGTTTGCATTGAAATCTATAGAAATAGATTCTAACTCATAATCAACGTGAAATGAACAATTAACTACAACTTGCTATAGAATATTTACTAAGTGGGCCCCCTTAGCAAGCATCAACTAGATTACACAAGAAGTTGACTCAAAACTTCATTGAATTTTATTCATACTTAGAACCAGGATACATCGATTACTCTATTTGAAAATAAAACTTATCACAGAACTCTATTGCTTATTCAACTTAATTTTAACACATACTGTTTCATCCTCATTCACTCACACAGGAGGAACATTTATTTAAATGAAAAAGGAAACTAACTAACTAGCAGAGGGAGTCATGATCATAAATACATTATGAATCTGCAAAACAGATATTCATAAATGAAAGTCTATCTGCTCGACATGACCCAGAGATAATATAGCATTACACACTCCCTAGATCAAAGGACCGTTTAAGCATCTTCCCAAAGATTCAGTCAAAGAGTTATTACTGGAAAAAATTCTTCAACAGAGTTGAGATTCTTTGCACTTAATCAGCTCCTGCTCCCTCCAACAACCTGCAATAAGTGACAGAGGTGAAGGAAAGAATACACGCAAGTGACATGACATCCATTCATTAATCACATGTTAACCCTATTCCATTATCCAAAATCATAAGCATACATCAGCCATGCAGGAGGTCAAAAAGGTAATTAATAAAGTTTTTCCAGCTACAAGAATATGGAATTCATTGCTACAGGATACTACCCGAAAAGTCTTTAATCAACAGGTTTAAACAACTATTAATAACAAAAGTAAGAGTATCAAAAGTTTTAAACTATGAGCATATTTAAGGCACATCATTCTGCCCCCTACTTATTGTAATGTTGGTCCTCCAGCATTGATTTTCCTTTTTATTTCTCTAAAATTTGTTGGAGCAACATGACCCTGCAGCGAAGTTCCAAACTTGAAGTAAAAACCTCGGGTAAACTACCATCTTTCAAATCTGTGGTTTTCTATTTCTTCATTGATTTCCTTGGCTTGGTAGGGATAGAGTGGCCACATTAAAACTAGGGGTTGGAAGGTCAGTGGAATCCATAATTCAAATCTACTTTGCAAACCCAATTGCATGTACCTTTTTGTTCTCCTTAGTGCTACTGTGAAGTTCAAATGGCTGTGAGGCTCTATCTTTCTTAGACCAACTGTCAATCTCTCCCACCTTGTCTTAATCCTGGAAGAGGTGAGTTTCCAAAATGTATATTTCTGCTCTTTGAACTCACTGTATACCTTTTGTCTGATGTCAAAAATTTTCTCTTTCCTCAACATGATTCCATCCATAATTAACTTCAAACCAGGTTCTTAAAACTGTGTGTGGGTCTGAACTCTCACCTCTTAGAAGAATAGGTTCATCTCTTTCTACTTCTTCATATGTTTCCAATTGTCTCCCATAATTGACCTCATTTGCAGCCCAAGACATAAGTGCTCTTAGATGGATATCACCTATATAAAGGAGTGGGTTCCATTCAGTTTCTGCAGGAATTAAATAACTATGTAAATAAAGTTCACACATGGATTTTTTCAACCAATTAGGGGCCATTTCATAGGCATCATAGAATTCCTTGGCTGTTTTAATATCAGGATTCAAATTTCTGGAAATCCTCATTAGTTTGAACCAAAGAAACTATTCCTTGAGGCACATTGCATATACTTTAGGTGGTGGCCTACACTCCATTATCTTTCCAGTTATTTTCATCATTTTATCCATTTTCTTCTACATATCTTGAATTTCTTGCTTTTGCCTTTCAATTTCTGTTTGCATCCTTTTCTTTTCTTCTTCCCATAAACTTTGCTAGACTTCAGTTTTGGTGAGATGGCGAAAACATAAAGTCTGGAATGACATAGGCTTCCACTTAATTCTCAGAAATTCCAAGTATGCAATCAGTAGAGTCCTTTTATACACAACTAAATCTGTGCAAACTTTAGTGGGCAATGGATTATCATAGGGTATTTCAGGTAGTTCAAGCACACCTTCTTCTTGTTGTAGGACAAAATCCTCTTGCTGCAAGATGAAGCCCTGTTGTTGCATGGGAGAAGATTATTCTTCCTCAGAAATTTTCTCAGTCGAACAAGCCAAGTCATCTAGACTCGACATTTTCCCCTTATCAACATTACTGGGTTGTGCTACCTCAGGAACATTAGAGGAGCTTTGTGGAACATTTGCAGACATATCCAAGGAGTTATCATGACCTGATTCAGCAAAGTCCTCCAATATTATGATAGTTTCTATTTGAACGGAGGTTGTAGCAGGCTTAGTCTATTTTCTCAATGAAATTCTTCTTGGTAGTTTTGCAGAAGGAGCAGTAGCAAAGGATGCTTCCTTAGCAGTCTTCTCCCTAGCTCATCTTGAAGATCCAGACTTAGCAGGAGAAGAAGATATTGAAATTGGAGTATTAATGGGTGTTGCTATAGGAGAGACAAAGACAGGAGAAGACTCCATAGGAGAGGATGAAGCAAAAAGCTTTTGTCTTTGAGTATGTGGGTCCAACTCGGGAGTTTTCCCTACCCTAGATGACTCACCTACAATTGTCTTTCATTTTTCTCTCCTAGCAGCAGACCTTGTTTGCACACTAATAAAGGACATTTTTATAGAAGCTGCAGGATTGGGCACTACAGTGGCAGCGAATTCTTCCTTTGTTTCTATACTTGTGGACTCAATTCTCATTTTGTTTCTTCTAGGCTACACAAGTAGTGCCCTAGGGGGCTTAGGCGGTTGAAGACCTTTTTGGGCAACAAACTCATTCCAAGAAAGAGGTGAAACATCCCTTAAAGATCACTCAGTCAAAAGTTTTATTAGGGCATGATGTGTGACAGAGTTTTGTTTACCCTTTTGGGTTTCATGTGCACTACTTTGAAAAAGGTTTAACAAAATTTTTAGAACATTCACTACTAGTCCATGTCTCATATTACTTAACAATTTGAAATTATATGAATGTAGGTAAGAGAAGAGCCCTTCACAAGTTAAATACCTGATAACAAAGATGGCGTATTTGGAGTATGGTTAAGGCAGAGACATTCTTTTGCACCTTTGCTTTGAGATTTTCAAAGGCCCATCAGTTGGTAGGGTAAACCCTACCCTAGCAGAGACATCATCCCTTCCAATAGGAAAATTTTCACCAACTACTAGTGATCCAGTAACTTCTACAATTCTTCCCTCTGTCACAACCACTGCCAAGCCCCATATTGTAGTGTCATTTTTTGAAAATGTTCTTAAGAATTCACCTATAGCCTCTTCATCAAAAGAATCAATTCTCAAGAAATAATTTAACCATCCACAATTGGAAAATACTTGCATTAACTAAGGATCCTGTATCAATACCTCATGAGCCGTAGGCTCGTGCCTCACCAGTTGGCCACCCATAATCAAAAATCCTTAAAACAAAAACTTAGACTGATGCTGAAAGCTTGAAAAAGACTCTTCTTCCTTACTGCACTTCCTTTTCCTTACCAAGAATAATAACTAGACATTTGCATAAAATAATTTTAATAACTACTTAAAATAAGTAGTTAGCTTGTTCTTAGGATATGGCTTCACAATCATACTTTTAGAAAGTACAAGAACATAACTATTTTGGCAAACGTAAATTTGGCATAGGAAAAATTCAAATTAGAATACCCCCGCCCCCTACTTAGCATTTGACATGTGTCCTCACATGTGCAGGGTGATAAGATTAAAGCATGCAATTACGGCTGATGTATACATCACAATTAATGAATAGACAAAAAGAATAAATTATGCGATAATGAAAAGTTTTCGCGTACCTTGAATTCAGTTCTCGGGCATGCTGTAAAGGACAACAACGTATCATGAAATGATAGCTGGGAGATTGAATGCATGAATGAGGCGGAGTGGCAATATGGATGATGTGGTAGATAAAGGAATGAATGATGTGATAGATGAAAAAAAGAAGAAAAGTGGTTTTCTTTAAAAAAAGAAAACTTTATTATGGGTTGTCAACACAATACTTCAAGAGAAGCTACAAGAAAAAGGCCTAAGCCTTTTGCTGCAGGAAGACCAGTCGAAACAAACTTTTTTAGAAACTCTTCCTTTGATGTCAACTTATGATATAACCATAGTTGGTGTCCATTAACAAGTAATTTGAAATGGACTGGATCAATTGTGGCCATCTATATTGATTCGTTGTCAAACATATTCTCAACTTCATAAGGACCGAACCAACGTGTTGTGAGCTTATCTTGGTTTTCTTGATATTTGGAATCATATGGCAAAGCCCAATCACTAGCAGAGAATTGCTTGGTTTTGATGTGTTGATCGTGTCATTTCTTCCTTTGCTGTTGGACAGCTTCTGTATGGTGCAGGGTAGCTTTTCTCATTTCGTCCAAGGCATTCAGCTATAAGAGACATTCCTTCTGTGCTTCAGCAATTTCTATATTGATTTCAAGAGCTGTTCTCAAAGTTTTATGTTCAAATTCAATGGGAAACATGGCTATTTTTCCATAAAGTAGTTCAAAAGGTGTAAACCCAGTTGTTGTCTTCCATGCAGTTTTGTAGGCCCAGAATGTTTTGGGAAGTCTGCTGCTCCAATCTTTCCTATGGAGCTACACTGTCTTTGTTAGGATTGCCTCAATTTCCATGTTTGTAACCTCCACTTGACAATTGTCTTGAGGGTGATAGTGGTTGGACTGACTATGCTTGATTTTATAGTCATTCATTAGTGCAGTGATCAAATTGGATGTGAACTAAGCTCCCTGATCAGTTACAAGCTCTCTAGGAACTCCAAATCTAGTAAAAATTTCTTCATACAAAAATTCAGTAACCTTGTTATCACGAGTATGAGTCATTGCCTTTACTTCAACCCACTTTGTTACATAATTTGTGTAAACTAGAATGTATGACTTTCCATTTGATGGTGGATCAATTGGTCCAACAAAATCCATTCACCATTTATCAAAAGGGGTGGCTATTACTTGTGGATACAGTGGCATTTCATCTGACCTGGTTGGTCTTCCCATATGTTGGCATCTGTCACATTTCCTTGTATAAGCTACAACATCCTTGTGTAATGTTGGCCAATAGTACCCTATTGTAAGAACCTTCATTAATGTTCTCTTGGCTGCAAAATGTCCCCCACATGGTTTATCATGGCAATCATGCAAGATATCATAATTCTCATCTTCTCTTACACATCTTTGCATAACTTGATCAGGTCCAGTGTAAAACATACAATTTGCAATCCATGAAAAGTTAAAAATTTTCTCAATTAACAGTTTCTTTTCTTTTGGGGAAAAGTGAGCTAGTATTTTGCTTGCTGCTAGATAATTGGCAATGTTTGCATACCATGGAGTGTGTGTAGCAATGGAAAATAGGTGTTCATCAGGGAACCTATCATCAATGACTTCGTGTTCAGCAGGTGTAGATGTTTGAAGCCTTGATAAAAAATTATCCACAACATTAGCTCTTCCTAGTTTATCAATGATTGTAATGTCAAATTCTTGTAACAACAAGAGCCATCTTGCCAACCTACCAGAGATGGCAGGCTTGTTCATCAGATACTTGATTACTGCATGGTCGGTGTGGATAAATATCTGATAACCTATGACATAATGCCTAAATTTATTCAAAGCATACACTACTACTAGCAACTCCTTTTTTGTAACAGTGTAGTTTAACTCAGGACCTTGAAGGTTTTCGCTGATAAAATAGATAACATGCTTAATTGAATTTTCTTTTTGGCTTAAGACTACCCCTATGCCAAAATCAGAAGCATCTGGATATATGTGAAAAGGCAGAGTCCATTTTGGACCTTGAAGAATAGGGGCTTTAGTAAGCAAATCCTTTAGCTGCAGGAAAGATTTTTCATAGGCCTTTGTCCAATCGAATTGAGAATCCTTAGTTAATAAGGAATATAGTGGACTGTTAATTTTGTTGAAATCTTTTATAAACCTTCTATAATACCCTACATGGCCAAGGAAGCTTCTGAAATCCTTTTGTTTTGCAGGAGTTTATAAATTTAGAATAACTTCAATTTTAGTAGGGTCAACCTGAATTCCATCCTCGGAGAGATGGCCTAGAACAATACCTTCTTGCATCATCATAAAGCACTTTTCACTGTTTAGAGAAAATTTTTGCTCTCTGCACCTTTTCAATACTTTTTCTAAACTCACCAGTGCTTCTTCAAATGTAACCCCATAGGTAGTGAAGTCATCCATATAAATTTCCATACAATCATGAGATATATCAGCAAAAATACTAATTACTACTCTCTAAAATGTTGCTGGCGCATTGCATAGACCAAAAGGCAAAACTAAGTAAGAAAATATTCCCCATGGGCAGGTAAAAGTTGTCTTATCTCAATCTTCAAGGGCAATTTTTATCTGATTGTACCCACTGTAGCCATCCAAGAAGGAAAAATATCTTTTACCAAACAATGAATCTAGCACTTGGTCTACAAATGGCAGTGGAAAGTGATATTTTTTAGTGGAAGTGTTTAACTCTATAATCTACACACACTCTCCATTTTTCACCTTTCTTAGGGACAATAACTAATGGAGAGACCCACTGGCTATCAGAGATTGGGCAGATAAAACCAGCATCAAGCAACTTTTGAAGCTCATTCTTAACTATTTCTCTGAGTGCTAGATTTATTCTTCTTTGAGGCTGCCTAACTGGTAAATAGTATTCTTTGATATAGATCCTATGAGTATAGATTTGAGGATCTATTCCTTGTATGTCCCCATATTCCCATGCAAAAGCTTTATGCTGATCTTGTAGCATTTTGAGTAGGACAGCCTGACAACTTGCTATTGATATTCAAACAATGACCTAGAGACAATTCTATCTGCTTAGTGAGATCACTCATAGAATCTACAGGTGATGTTTGTACCTCTTGTGGAAGCAAGTTATGAAAAATTGCAGAAAATTTAGGCAGCAAACTCTCAGAATTTAGTTGTTGTAGGAAACATTGTAGATGACTGCTATTTGGATTAGATGAACTACCCATATCAAAGTTAGACTGCAGAATTTGAAAAAGAAAGGCATCCTCATTCTGAAGTTGTGAGAATGGATTAGTTTGAAACATCATTAATTGAACCAATGAATTGTCTTCTTCAGTTTTTTCCCCCACATCTGGCCAAATAGGTTGGGACAAATCTGGTTGAGGTCTAGTAGGCGAATACAAAGCTAATTTTTTTGTGGACTATCCATCAGAAATATTCATATCTCCAGAATGGCATCCTATAAAATCATCAACAGTTGCTAACCATGGTCTACCTAGGATAACAGGGTATCCTCCTAAAGTTTCCTTAATAGATAATATTGTAAAATTAGCTAGATACTCCCAAGATTCAAGAGTGACAATTATATCTTCCACCATTCCATCAGGTGTGACTGTGGAGATATCAGCAAGCTGCAGGACTGTAGGTGTAGACCAAATGTTTAGAATGTTCAGTTAGTCCATAGTATGCTTGGTCATGACATTGATGGTAGCGCCAAGGTCAATCAAAACATTTTTTACAATTTGTCCATTTATATGTATTTGCAGTATAGGACTTCTAGGGTCAATGTACTTTGGAATGACTACATTTCCCAACATTATATTAGCTAATTTCCCTAAGACATGAATTATTTGGGGATCCCTTTTCTTCCATCCAGGTTTCTTCAAACAAGCCTCTTTAATGGCTTTTCCATAAATTGGAACATCTTTAATGGCCTGAAATAAAGGAATTTGAATTTTTACATTCTTTAACTAATCCAAAATGTCAAAAGTGGGTTCTTCCATGGATTTAGGTGTTGTACTTTGTAACCTCTGAGAAAAAGGTGGTTTGTCTTGACTTTACAAAACAGGCTCCTTAGAAACCGTATCAGTTATAGGCATATGCTCAGTAGGAACAATAGGTACAATAGGTTTTTTAGGGGGAGAATTTGATATCTCAGTAATTAGAGGCAGTTGTGGAGTGGGAAGATTGTTTTTAGACCTCAAATGGATATCATTAATGTTTAAGGCATAAGCTAGATATTGGTTGGCTTCAGCAAAATACATGGGCTACTGTGGCTACTACTATTGCTTATTATTGGGATTTGGCAATGAATGAGCAGGCATATGCATTTGCTTTGGAGGGCCAATATTTGTGGCAGTTGTTGCAGGAGGTGGCATGAGGGCTTGAGGTTTTGGCTATGGAAGCTACAGGAACCCAGGGGACTGCTTCTACCATTGCTGAGAACCTCTCCATTGAGGATTTTGCTGCCAATTACCTTGGGGTGTGGTCCATTATCCTTGTGCCTACTGCCAACCTCCTTGAGGAGATTGCCATTGAGGGGTCTGATAGTTAGGCTAATGTGGTTGAGATGTATTCCAAGGTGGTGATTGTCCATATATAGGTTGTCATTGGTTATTATAACTAGAATAAGGATTACCAAAAGTCAAAGGGTCTTGAGGCATACCTTGTCTTTGAGCCCATAGTCTCCTTTGTGCAATGAAGAACACTTGATCATCATCACCCTCTACTGGATTAAAGTTAGTGGGTAATTGCTTAGCTTCCATATTAGCCACCATCTTGCATCTACAGTCACGTTTCTTTTGTCTACAATGTGGATAGCACTCAGCTAAGATTACTCTAGCTTCCTCATGTTTCTTCTGAGCTTGCATAGTGTCTAGTTGTGTAGCCATATTGTTAATGATATCCTGCTTGAAATTGGACAACAAATTTGTTATCTTCATCCAGGAAACTCCATTAGAAGAATACTTGGCCACTGTAGCTTGATGACCTAATTGAGACATATTTTCTTGATATCATCCCAAGGAAGTTGGGTTATATCACCTCCTCCCATCAGGTCCAAGGCGTCTATATAGGTATTACTGATTCCCCTTAAAAAAAGTAGTTTTTGAGATTCTTTGTTGAGAGTATGGTTTGAATTATTTTTCAGGGAAAACAAGAATCTTGAGATATAATCCTCCAAACTTTCATCCTCCTTTTGTTGAATTCTAAATATATTGTCTCCCTTACTCCCACTCTTACAATATTCCTTATATTTGTCAAAAAGCTTTGTTTGCATGGCTGTCGAACTATCAACAACACCCCTTCCCAAACTCATGAACCATCTAAGGGCTCCTTCCTTCAAAGTGGAAAGAAACAACTTCAGCTTGTGAGCATCTAAAGTGTAATCATAACTATGATAGAGGATATCAAACTCAAATAGGAAAGTTTCTGGGTCCTCTATAACTAGGCTGTAGAACTTGAGAAGTAATGAAGAAGGAATATTTTTAAGGTTATTAGTATCTCACTGGGAAACAATGAGAAACTCAAAAGTAGGAGGTGGATTAGGTGGATTATTTACCATATTTGCTTACTGGAATATCAGAGCAAATGGATTTTCCTCAAGTTCTTCGTCAGCTAGGTTAAATGGCAATTCAACAAATAGGTTTGTAGGGAGGAACCTTCCCAGTGCATCTCTTCTTCTATGCATGCAACAAAAGTAGATGGTATTTGAAAATACTTAAACAACTGACTAAACTACTACTAACAATGACTATAGCAGGTTCTTAGATTGACACCATCCCCGACAATGGCACCAAAAATGATCATGCCCACAAAAGGATATAAAAGTCACAACAGAACTAAATTGGACATTCCAACAGGTGACTAACATCTTCTCTTGGTCATTCATTTACTTTGTCAAACCAGGGGACGTATACTTGAAATGGAGCAGCATGGTATGTGCACTAAGAACTAGTTTCCAGTCACCATCTATAGAAAACAAATGCTTAAAAGTAATGCAATCAAAAAATTTTCAACTCAAACACAACTCAGCTAAAACATAAATCATAGCAGCTATTATTAAAGGAAAAATTGTGAACTAGCCTTATGCTGTAGGAACAGACACAAAGAAGGATTCTCGATGCTGCAGGAACAATACAAAGCTGAGTTTGTGTTGAAATCTACAGAAATAGATTCTAACTAGTAATCAACATGAAATGAACAATTAACTAAAAAAACTTGCTACAGAATACTTACTAAGTGGGCCCCCTTAGCAAGCATCAACTAGATTACACAAGAAGTTGACTCAAAGCTTCATTGAATTTTATTCATACTTAGCACCAGGATACATTGATTACTCTATTTGAAAATAAAACTTATCACAGAACTCTATTGCTTATTCAACTTAATTTTAACACATACTATTTCATCCTCGTTCACTCATGTAGGAGGAATGATTATTTAAATGAAAAAAGCAACTAACTAACTAACAGAGGGAGTCATGATCATAAATACATTCTAAATCCATGGAACATATACTCATAAATGAAAGTCTATTTGCTCAACTTGACCTAGAGAGAATATAGCATTACACACTCCCTAGATCAAAGGACCATTTAAGCATCTTCCCAAAGATTTAGTCAAAGAGTTATTACTGGAACAACTTCTTCAACAAAGCCAAGATTCTTTGCACTTGATCAGCTCCTGCTCCCCCCAACAACCTGCAATAAGTGATAGAGGTGAAGGAAAGCATACACACAAGTGACACGACATCCATTCATTAATCACACGTTAATCCTATTCCATTATCCAAAATCATAAGGATACATTAGCCATGTGGGAGGTCAAAAAGGTAATTAATAAAGTTTTCAAGCTACAGGAATATGGAATTCGTTGCTATAGGATACTACCCAAAAATTATTTAATCAACAGGTTTAAACAAATATTAATAACAAAAGAGTATCAAAAGTTTCAAACTATGAGCATATTTAAGGCTCATTAGCAGGCTTTCTCAATGAATGAGTAATTTAGCTCGTTCCCAACCATTGTTATGCTATTATAGTAGATAGCCCTCTCCTTTCTGTTTTCATCATGTTGAGAAAGAAGAGGTGCAAGGGCTGCTGTTGTTGTTGACACATATAAGATCAATGGCTTTCTCGGGATAAGTGGCATTAACACTAGTGGTATCAATAGGTATTCTTTGATTTTGTTAAATTCCTCTTCACACTTTGTGTCCCATTTGTATTCTACCCCCTTGTAGAGTAGGTGCAAGTATGGATTATTCTTGTCTGCCAGTTGTGCTATAAATCATCAGATGGATTGAAGTCAACCTTGGAGGCCTCTTAGTTGTTTTAATGTCTTTGGTACTTCCATCTCGAGGATCGCTTTTACTTTTTCTAGATCCACCTCGACACCCCTCATGGAGACTATGTATCCTAGCAGTTTACCTGATTGTATGCCAAAGATGCAATTCTTGGGATTTAGTCTAACTTTGTATTCCTCCAGTCTGTCAAAGATAACACTTAGGGTTGCTATATGATCTTGTCTCTTTCTTGACTTAGCTAGAATGTCATCGATGTAGTCTTCGACTATTTTGTGGATCATGTCATGGAATACTAATGTCATGTCCCTTTGATAGGTTTCTCCTGCATTCTTTAGGCTGAATGGTATCATGTTCCAGCAGTAGGTCCCCCATGGACAAGTGAAAGTTTTCTTATATTGATCTTCTTTTGCTATCATGATCTAGTTGTATCCTAAAAATCCATCCATTAGTGATAGCATCTCATGTCCTACTATCATGTCTACTATCATGTCGATGTTGGGAAGTGGGAAATCATCCTTGGGACATGCCTTGTTCAAATTTCTGAAATCTATATAGATTTTGATGGCTCTGTCAGGTTTTGAAACAGGTACCAAATATGATACCCATTCTGGATAATCAATTGGTCAGATAAATCCTACATCTAACAACTTTTTGAGCTCCATTTTGACCAATAAGGAAATTTGAGGATGCATTTTCTGAAGCTTTTGTTTGACCAGTTTAGCTTCTAGATACACTGCAAAGTGATGAACCATAGTCTCTGGATCAAGTCCCAGCATGTCAGCATAACTCCATTCGAAGTTTATTTTCCTTTCCTTTGGGAATGCTGCCAGGAGTTCTTGCTCTTCTAATAATAGTGATTTTGCATAGAATGTGATATGCGGGCTCTCCTCTGTTTCTAGGTTGACAGGATTGCATTTTTCAGCCAAAACTGCTGACTTTTCCTGATGGATAGCTCTTACAGGAATATTGAATCCTTCATCCTTGGGTGCCTCAGAGAGGTTTTCACCATTCAATACGTCCTTTCTTTTTACTATTTTCTTTTTAAAGAGTGCCACAAGGTGGTTTTCACTCAAGGACTTGGATATGATTCTTAGTTTCTCACTTTGGTGACTGAAGGATTCAATCGTTTGCCCATAGTAAGCATGTGCGTCCAACTCCATTATAAACCCTACCTTGTGATGCCCTTCTAGAATGTTATCCCTCAATCCCATGAATTCTGAGAGTGCCTCATCATTTTCAAATGTATCGAGAACTAGTGGTCCTTGTTGGTCATAGTCGATCAGTTGGGGGTACACTAAACGGATCTCATAATTTTTGATGGTCTGGTTCAAAGGAGATGGTGCTAATCATACACAAGGTGGTATCTTTGAGTAGCCTAGGTAGGGTGGTCATGGTATCTTTGTCATCACTACTAATATAGGGCTCAATTATAAAGTTATGTATGTCCCTATCTATGGATATTGGTGAGTGTACTTGTGTTAGTACTGGCAAAGGAGAAATGTTAACTGTTCTAACTAGACAACTTCAACCACATATGGTTATTCTCAGAGGGGTACATTCAAGGCCAAGATTTTTTATGGGTCACGTCTCAGGCATGATAGGTATTATGAGCCCATTTTCATTTTGTCCTAGTCTTTGATTTCTATTATAGCCCATTGCAAGCATCATTTGTAGGACCTTGCTTGTTTCATCCATTGGTAAATTAGCTATTGGTATTTCATCTCAATACATGTGAGATGGATCTGCTTCAATAACCTCCCAGCCAAGGTCTCCCCATCTTGTGAATTCGGGATAGTTTTGAGGATAGGTTTGTGATGTGGAAGCTTGGTTTTCCTTTGGTGTCCTCGTGATCTAGAAGATTGTGGTAACTCTCCTATCACAAAAGAATTGTTCGGAAGCTTATAGCTTCCACAACCATCTTCCTGGATGATGAGCTTGATGTCGTAGATGGTGGGAATGGTAGGTGTCTCTCTCACAGAAGTGGATGTGAGAGTGGTGGGGTCGATGTATGGTGTGTTTGGACCCTCATCATTCTTTGGTACTTGGGGGATTTTGTAATATTTGGCCTTAAGATTTTTGCAATATGAGAATGGTTTGGGATCTCCATGGATGGTAACCTCTTGTACATTATGTATAAATTTCACACATTGGTGGAAGGTTGATGGTACGGCTTTCATCACATGGATCCATGGGCATCCCAAGCGGATATTATACGACAAATCAAGGTCCAAGACCTGACAAGTGGTTTCCATGAGAGTCGGCCTTACTTGAATAGGGAGTTTGATTGTGCCTTGAGACACTCCTTTTTGGTCATTATATGCTCTTATCATGATTCCCTTTCCTTTTTCGATGGAATCTTCTGATATTTTCAACTTCTTGATGAGGCTGAGAGAACAGATGTTCAAACCTACACCTCCATCCACCAAGACCCTTTTGATTTTGCTCTTGTTTACAATGGCTTCCAAGTGAATTTCACAGTTGTGAGATGGTTGGGCAAGGAAATATTGGTTAGAGAATGTAAGGAGATTAGGCGTAATGATATTTCTGACCATAGATTGGAATTGCTCCGCATTGAGATCTGCGAGGACAATGGATGAGGCTAATGCTTCCTCAAGGATCTTCTTATGGGCTAATGATATTTTTAACAACTCCATGATGGATATGTGTTTTGGCATTCTCTTGAGTTGATCTAGGACGTTATAGCCATTAGGAATGGATCTAGATGAAGGGACTCTATTTGGTTGGGATGATCCTGCAATGGTGACTTTGCTGCCTCTTGTGGTGACTCCACAATCTTCGACATGGGCGCCCTTGATGGTGATGACCATGTAGTCCTCATTTAGGGAGGCAATGACTATTTCATACACATGTTTACACTGCCCTTCCCTAAGTTGTCATTTTTATTCCCTTTGTTACCATGATTTAGCATCAGATTCGTATATATCTTAAGATCCTAATTTCCCATAAGTTGTTCCACTTTTATGATTTTCTTATCAATGAGATCTTGGATGATGTTTTTGAGTCTCATGCAGCTGTTTGTGGTGTGACCTTTGATTTTATGAAATTAACAAAGTTGATTCCCGTTATACCAAGGAGGTTTGACATCGGGTTCTTGGTAATTCTAGGATGTGGGAGGCTTCATGAGTTTTTCGTCGATTAGCTTTTTCATTATGTCCTCAAGTGGTTCTCCAAAAATGGCATATTTTTGTTTGGGATAAGTTTTGCATTGAGGTGGTCCCCTTTGGTCATTGAGATTATTGACGGTTGGATTGTTGTTGGGTTGATATGTTGTATGATGAGTGTTTTGGTGTTGTGTTTGGATTTGCGATGTGGGTGTATGTTGGCGTGGACCACTAATGAACACCTTGGCATCAACAACCCCGTCATTAGTGACATTTTTATTCCTTTCCCACATGCGAGGTTTTTCATTGTAATTGGATGGTGGGCAGTTGTTTTTCTATTCATGGTATGATGTTGATTCCACTGGTTAAGTCACAAGGGTTCTTTCAATGCTAAGTGCCTTGGAGATTAATTGATCATATGTGGTGATGCCCTAAACTTTGAGATGAAATTCCAAGCAGCTTTCAAGGTTGGCTATGATGGTACAAACTTGTTGTTCTTATGGCATGGTCTACTTGCTCTGATTGGCCTTGGATCACCATCGTTGAAGGAATGAAGCAAAAGATTCATTCTTTCCTTATTTTAGAGCATATAGTTCTTTGAGACTAAAATCCATTGCAACGTTACATGCATAGTTCCTAATGAATGCATCCCTATTTTTTGGAATTTTCTAATGCCTGAAGGTAAGTGAGAGAACCATTCTATACCAGGGCTTGCTAAGCTTCTAGGAAATAGCTGAATTAGATAAGTATTGTCATATGTGACTTCTATGCAATGAACCTAGAATTCCCTAATGTGATCTTCAGGGTTTCCCATCCCTTGATTTTTATCAAATTTGGGGATTTCAAATCCCTTAGGGAATGGTTTCATTTCTAGGCTCCTATCAAATGGACAGGGAGACAAGTTGCTTGGTATTTTGGTTGTTCGCCCTGATTGAAGGTCAAGCACTTGCTACGAGAGCAACCTGATTTGTGTCATGACATCATTTTGTGGATCAGGGGGTGGGATGAAAGTGTTTTGGGTGTTTCAATCATGGGTTGGGTGGGTGGATTGGTCAGTGTGTTGTTCAATTGTATGTGTATGTTTTTCCAAGCGAGGTAGGCTTCCACCTGTTTTTGTATGAACAACACTTGTTGTTGATCTTGTTGTTATTGTGCTAAAATTTGTGCTTCTTGTTGTGCTTGTGGTTTTTCCAACAATTCTTGTTGTTGTGGTTGTTGTTGCTCCAACAACACTTGTTGTTGGGCTGCCAGTTTTGTTGCTTCCTGCTACTCTTGGTATTGCTTTAATGCTTGCTGGAATGCTTGAAATTGCGTTGCTTGTGCAAGAAGTTGTGCTTGTGCTTGATATTGGGCTTGTTGTGCCTGATATTAAGCTTGCACTTGAGTTTGAGCTTGTGTGGCTTGTGCTTGAGCTGCTTGTTGTTGCAATAAAAGTTGTGCTTGAGTGATCTTTTGTTCTTGCAATGCTTGTGTGGCTTGTTGTTGTTGTTGTTGCAATAAAGCTTGGGCTTGTTGTGCTTGTTGTGCTTGCAATGCAGCTTGTGCAACTTGGCCAGCTTTAGTGGCTTGCATAGTTTGAGCAGCTTGTTGAGCAGCTAGTTGTTTGGATTTTTTGTTTTTGAACTTGTTGGTATCCTCTTTGGAAAGTAGCTTGCATTGCTGCATTGTATTGGCTTGATGTGGTGAAAGTTGGAGGTGGTGGGGGTGGTGGTGGATTTGGAATGGTGTTAGTGAATGTGGTGTTGGTGTTTTGTGTGATAGATTGTGTTGTTGATGTGATTGGTCCTTGAGAGACCATGCTTTGTGATGTTAAGGGGGTCTTTGATGATGTTGCCATTGCTTTTGTATTTTTCATTTTTTGTTGTGATATCAACGGAAAATTTTTAGTGTTTGGTGTAATGCTTTAATTGATGGTTGGGATATAGGTTTGATTGATACTTGGTAGAGGGGGAATCCCTAAACCAAGGAGTGGTGTAGCTGATAATGGTAATGGTGGAAGAGGTGGAAATGTAAGGGGTGTGAGTCCTTGTGAAAATGTTGTGGTGTCAAATATGCCCCCAGTTATGAACATATCTCCCTCTTCTTGTGAATTTGTGAGAAGAGGGGTTTGAGGCATTGTGTGAAAAAATGATGATGATGGATCATAATGGAATGATAGAGGAACATTTTTATGTAATGGGTTTTCGGGTATGTTTTGTTCCAATGTGGTGTTTGAATTCATGTTTTGGTTATTAACAAGGGGGTGTGTTTGAATAGCATTAAGAAATGAATTTACCTTATTAACATTGGGTTGTGTTGGAGCCAATGATGTCATAATTTCTAGAATGTTTTGCGTGATGTTTTGGGATGGGGGTGGTGCAGGAGCACCCAGGGCCTTCAAG
This sequence comes from Sequoia sempervirens, assembly GCA_007258455.2. NCBI lineage: Eukaryota > Viridiplantae > Streptophyta > Pinopsida > Cupressales > Cupressaceae > Sequoia > Sequoia sempervirens. Next base: position 361,890,796 of record VDFB02086081.1, read on the forward strand.
GAGCACTTCAAGAACCAGGAGAGTGTAGGGGTTAGGAGGACCTTCCAAGAAAGTCAAAACATTAATTATAACCTTTTGGAGCCTATAATGGCATTTGGGATGAATAAGTGTAATGAGATTGTTGAAAGATCTAAGGTTCCTGATAAGGAATCTAAGTTAAAAATGCAATGTAAAGGGAAAATTATGTTCTAGGGGTTCGATTAGTGATATTGGGCTTTAAGTAGGTCAAATAAACTTGGATATTGGAGATTCAATAGTTTTTAGGTGATAGATTTTAATAAAATGTAAGTTTGCAATTTCAAATTTTTGAATTTTAGTTTAGGCGGGAAAAGGGGTTTTGAGAGTTTTATAGTAAATTAAGCAATGTAATTAATCCAAATAAGTTGGATCAGTTTGAGAATGGGTTTATAACCCTAAAATAATCATTTGTATGGAGGTTAGGTGATTGGAGAAAGAATTGTATAGATTGTTCTCAAAAAATACAACAAAATTTCTATTTTCTTGCAATTTTCTGTGTTTTTTTGATGAACCATTGAATCTTATTGAAGTTTTCTACATTTGGATGATTTGGTAATTTGTATTTACATGTTTTAACACCACTCACATGTTTTGATAAAGGAAATAGATCAATTCTTGCACATTTTTGCTGATTGTCCACAGGAAAAGTGCAGATTTTGCCCTGTTTTGAGAGTTTTAATTATGGAATGATCCATTTCATGGAGTATAATGACTGAAAATATATGAAATAGATCACATATTACATGTAACATACTGTAATAACAATATAAAGTGCAGGAAAGAAGAATCAAATGGTGTACACCAAGATTTCATTGTGAAAAATGCTTGAAGATGGAGGCTAGAGTGTAGCAGCATAAGATCTGCCTTAATTAGGGTCATTTTTTTGAGTTTGGGTCGACTAATTATGTTTTCCTAATGGTGTAGAGTCAATGATCAAGTTCTGGAAGTGATTGGAAGATTAGTTTTCAAGTAGCCCTAGTTTTTTAGGCAAGTTGAAGAGGGGTTTGTGCTGGAGCATGTTAGATGTGTCATGGAGATCTAAAAACTTTGATTCCTTGGTTTTGAGTTATTTTAGGAGACTACTAAAAGTTTCATGGTTATGGATTGAGTTTAAAGAGGGGTTGCTTTGAAAAATAGTGCTAATTAGGCCTAATTTTGAGGAAACAACAGGGTTAGAAGAAAGATTGTCTGAAACAAGTGATGCCAAGGAGTTGATATGTTGTTATCCATCACAAAACACATATGATACAACCATTATATTGGAGGTTCATTTGCAAAGTTTGAGGAAAAAGTCAAGAATCCATCGCCAAAGGCCTAATAGGGCTAGAAGGCTAGTTGAGCAGCAAAAGTGAGTTTTGTTCAAAATAGAGGGTTAGGGCTTGAGAACCTTTTGAATAAAGTTTGGTTAAGTCCTTTGAGATCATTTAAATGGTTTGGAACCATAAGGGAAACAATTAAGTATTTAGTGCAAAGTTGAGGCCTTATCTCTAGGTTGGTGCCTAGTTGAGAGATTGAGTGAAACATTGTTATTCTTGTTGTCTGGTGTTTCTTGCAAAGATCCCTGACCCTTTGCATCAGAGTGGTACTAGAGTAGTGATTAGGTACTTTAGGGATTGAATAAATAGCGATGGCACCAAAGAATCAATTGGCAAGAGAGTTGGAAGAGTTGAAGGAGATCTTAGAGAGGGAGAGAAGAGAAAGAAGGGAACAAGAAGTAGCAAGAGCAAGAGAAGAAAGGAAATGGAGAAGAGAGATACTATGTAGGCAAGGATCAATCACCTTGAGAGGAGTAGGAGGAGAGAAGAACAAGAAGACCAAGAAAACAATGATGAAGATGAAAAGCATGTGAGGGTAAATCAGGAACAACAAGTTGATGAGATAGAGGACCCTAAGGAAAGGAGGTTAGTGAGGTTGTTGAAAGCAGTACAAGGTCATGGAGGGAAGAGTCACATAGACTTGCCTATCTATCAAGGGAAGATGGATAGTGAGGAGGTGTTGGGATGGCTTGATGCCTTGGAAAACTACTTTGAGTTTGAGGAGATGGATGAAGAGAGGAAGCTTAAGTTTGCTAAAACCAAGTTGAGACGCACAACATTGACATGGTGGACTAGTTTCCAGAATGATAGGATGGCTAGAAGATTTGCAAAGGTCTCTACATGGGCAAGGATGAAGAGTTTGGTCAAGGAGCAGTTTCTACTATCTGATTATACCATTCATGTGAAAAGGATGAGGCAGAATTTAAAGCAAAAGGACTTGGATGTTATGTCCTATACTGAGCAATTTCATAAGCTTAGTATCAGAGGAGGTTATGAGGAAGAAGATGAGAAAATAGCTAGGTACATCAATGGCTTGAGGTACAATCTGCAAGATGAGATTGGTTTGCAATTTCCAAGGACATTGGGAGAATGTTTTCAGTTGGCCATTAGAGTAGAAGAAAAGGTGAAAAGGAAGCAAGAAAGATCAAACAATGGTGGAAGAGGAGGTAGTTCAAATAGGGGTAGAGGTAATAGAGAGAAAGGACAAGGTAGTAATGATAAAAGCATAATGTCAAGGGTAAAGAGGTATTTTCTGATCAAAGAGGTGGATACACTCCAAGAGGAGGAGGCAGATTTGGACAAGGTAGAGGACCATTCACCGGTAGATATTTTAATTGCAATGAACCAGGGCATCCTTCCTTCAAGTGTCCTAAATGGGAACAAGCTGATAAAGGCAGAGAAAGGAGAGCTAACTTGGTACAAGAAGAAGAAGACAAGAAGGAGGAACCAAAAACATTCATGGTAGACCCTGTGATTGATGGTGAGTTTCTCATGATCAAGCAAGGAGAAAGGCTTCATCAAGAACCAAAGGTAACTATTTTCAAAAAAAATTGTCTTAGTCATGGTAAGATATGTAGATTGCTTATAGATTCAGGGTCACATAGCAATTTAGTTTCAGTTGATATGGTAACCAAGCTAGGGATTGAAACTTTTGATCACCCTACTCCCTACAAGGCCACTTGGGTAACTCAAGGACAACATGTAGAGATTGGTAAGAGAGCTTTTTTTGATTTCTCAATTGGTTCATATCATGATAGAGTGCTTTGTGATGTCATTCCAATGACTTGTGGTCATATTATCTTGGGGAGGCCATGGCAATATGCTAGAAGGACATTGCATGATGAATTTCTTAACACATATTTGGTTCACAAAGGAGATGTTAGATATCAGTTGGTTACTTTACCTTTGGAGCAGTCTAATGATAGTTTTGTGATTTGTTTTGAGAAGAGTTTGCAGGTGAATAAGTAGGGTGAAATAGGGGAAGTCATTGGTAAGCTAAAAAAAGACAAGTTGTAGTAGGGTTATAAGGTGGACAGTCCTTCAAATTACAACTTGTGGGATTTGGACAGTATCAAGGTTGGAGGCATTGAATGCCCTATAAATGAAGGTGATAATGGTGAAGTTCTTTCACAAAGAAGACGGTGGAATGAGGGCAGGAGCAGGGCACAAGAATCTACTGTTGTCAAGCGCCAAAGAAGACAAACCAGACCCTATTTTGGTTCTCATATGATAAATGTTAAGAATGTAGATTTGTAGAAGAGAAAGATAGTGACTTTGGGGGACTACATACCTACTCAGTGGAAGATGAAAACATGTGAGAACAAAAGGTCTTTTGGTGGCAACACATGCGACACTTCTTGGGGCAAGAGTTCTTTCTTTCCTGGGGAGAATGGTGCAGGAGCACCCAGGGCCTTCAAGGAGCACTTCAAGAACCAGGAGAGTGCAAGGGTCAGGAGGACCTTCCAAGTAAATCAAAACATTAATTATAACCTTTTGGAGCCTATAATGGCATTTGGGATGAATAAGTGTAATGAGATTGTTGAAAGATCTAAGGTTCCTGATAAGGAATCTAAGTTAAAAATGCAATGTAAAGGGAAAATTATGTTCTAGGGGTTTGATTAGTGATATTAGGCTTTAAGTAGGTCAAATAAACTTGGATATTGGAGATCCAATAGTTTTTAGGTGATATATTTTAATAAAATGTAAGTTTGCAATTTCAAATTTTTGAATTTTAGTTTAGGCGGGAAAAGGGGTTTTGAGAGTTTTAGAGTAAATTAAGCAATGTAATTAATCCAAATCAGTTGGATCAGTTGGATAATTGGTTTATAACCCTAAAATAATCATTTGTATGGAGGTTAGGTGATTGGAGAAAGAATTGTACAAATTGTTCTCAGAAAATACAACAAAATTTCTATTTTCTTGCAATTTTCTATGTTTTTTTTCATGAACCATTGAATCTTATTAAGTTTTCAGAATTTGGATGCTTTGGTAATTTTTATTTACATGTTTTAACACCACTTACATGTTTTGATAAAGGAAATAGATCAATTCTTGCACGTTTTTGCTAACCGTCCATAAGAAAAGTGCATATTTTGCCCTGTTTTGAGAGTTTTAATGATGGAATGATCCATTTAATGGAGTATAATGACTGAAAATCTATGAAATGGATCAAATATGACATTTTCCATACTGGAATAACAATATAAAGTGCAGGAAAGAAGAATAAAATGGTGTACACCAAGATTTCATTGTGAAAAATGCTTGAAGATGGAGGCTAGAGTGTAGCAGCAGAAGATCTGCCTTAATGAGGGGCATGTTTTTGAATTTTGGTCAACTAATTATGTTTTCCTAATGGTTTAGAGTCAATGATAAAGTTCTGGAAATGATTGGAAGATTAGTTTCAAGAAGCCCTAGTTTTTTAGGCAAGTTGAAGAGGGGTTTGTACTGGAGCATGTTAGAGGTATCATAGAGGTCTAAAAACTTGGATTCCTTGGTTTTGAGTCATTTTAGGAGATTGATAAAAGTTTCATGGTCATGGGTTGAGTTTAAAGAGGGGTTTCTTTGAAAAATAGGGCTAATTAGGCCTAATTTTGAGGAAACAGCAGGGTTAGAAGAAAGATTGTCTGAAACAAGTGATGCCAAGGAGTTGATATGTTGTTATCCATCACAAAAAACATCTGATACAATAATTATATTGGAGGTTCATTTGAAAAGTTTGAGGAAAAAGTCAAGAATCCATCACCAAAGGCCTAATAGGGCTAGAAGGCTAGTTGAGCAGCAAAAGTGAGTTTTGTTCAAAACAGAGGGTTAGGGCTTGATAACCTTTTGACTCAAGTTTGGTTAAGTCCTTTGAGATCATTTAAATGGTTTGGAACCATAAGGGAAACAATTAAGTCTTCAGTGCAAAGTTGAGGCCTTATCTCTAGCTTGGTGCCTAGTTGAGAGATTGAGGAGTGAAACATTGTTATTCTTGTTATCTGGTGTTTCTTGCAAAGATCCCTGACCCTTTGCATCAAGGGGTGTAGATGAGATGGGAATGGTGGATGAGATTGGAGGAAATGATGTCTCCACTACAATACTTGCATCAAAATCTGAAGGTAACTTGGCCCCTTGTTTTGCTAGCTCAAGCATGTATAACGAAGGGTTGAGCCTCATCATGATGTTGATGATTTTCCAATTCTCTAGATTTTGAAGCATTATAGTCATTTCTTCATGAGACATTCCAAAAGTAAGGTCCTCTCCTTGGTTTTCTTCTTGCGGATTTTGCGATGATTAGAGGGTCAATGGATTACTTGATTCGGCGGGATTCATTTTTGTGTTTGTTTGGCTAAGATCACTTGAAGCGGGTGTTTCTTTGTTGGCTTCCATGCTTTTCTTGTATTGAGATCTAGTTAGAACCATAGAACAAGGATCAATCTTTGAGAATATGGGAGATGAATCTCTTGATTCCTTGAATCGATCTTTATCTTATGTTCCAAAGTAGACAGTTTTTTAGGATGCCATGAGGATAAAAGAGGATGATATGATGATAATGATAATGTTTAGGGATGGATGATATGGATGTTTTTCCTTCTGATAAATCTTGAAATGAGATACTAGGCTTTTAGGACTTGCAGATTTTGATTTTGATTTTGATTTTGAACAAAAAAGACCATAAGATGTTGGATGATGATCTAAGGGATATTTTTGTTCAAAGGATGATGATTTGAATGTGTGGGAAGAAGGATGCATCTACCACACCTATTCAACCAAGATTATTGTTTCACTAAGCATATGAAGAAGGATTCATCTACATAAACTAAGCTAGACAAGATGATTTTGATAAGTTTTACTAAGCATATGCAAAAGGATGCATCTACACATACCTAGAAAAAGGTGTTTGATAATGTTTTCAAGGATTTAGTCTCAATGATTTTGATGATTTTGATTTTTCCACAAAGCCTAGTATTTAGGATGCTTTCAAGATTTTCCAAAAGGTGATTGTGAGATGAGGTTTGTTTTGATGTTTGGAGGATGGGTGAATAATATTTTGATATGTTTTGATCCTAAGATGAACCTAAAAAGGTACACTTTTTTTTTCCTAGACCTAGGTATTGAAGAGCATCCAAATGCTTCCTAAAGACCTTTGTAACCAAACAATGATTTAATTTGAACACACATTTTTGGAATTCCAATCAATTATTTTTTCTTTGGGGTTATGAGTCTTCAACACACATGAAAGTTCTTTTTCCTTAGCTTTTCTTAATGTCTTTATTTTACAAAAAACACTTTCTTCAATTAGCTTTTCAAACTAAGATGTCCAATGTCTTAATTTCTTCAAACCCCACAAGATATGTTATGTGGAAATTCAATGAACTTAAGGCAAGGGTTTCCTATTTTTCACTTAAGAAGACAAATTGAGATGTAATCCAATGTTTAGAAACCTCTAAGGATGTGAATCCCAAGGGAAAGCAATAACATATGGATTGAGTCAATTGTATTTGTCCTCAAAAGGGTTTGAAATTTGGATGATGTTTAAGTGTTTGTTTTTGATATTTTTTCGATCAAGCAATGAATTTTGTAACCCAAGAATAAGTACAATCCTATGGATGTGTAAGACAATATTTATTGGATTCCCACTTGGACAAGTCCAGCTACGCTTATCTCTAGCAAATGGTTAGATGCTTGACCACACTGGCTCCCGCCCACAGCTCATTAATGTCAATAGTGGGAGCCAAGCATCAACACCCATGAAACTCCCATGGCATGCTTTCCATTTCTACTAGAAGACCGTAAAAGGGTGGGGTGGCTTCAAAATGGCCGTTCTTGCACCAACAAATAGATTAAGGATTTTGGCCAATTCTAGTACATGGGATTTAGTAAGGAATTTCCGTTCGTAGGAGTTCACCCAACGTGGCAAGAGTCCCCTTTCGGATCCATCTTGTTGGAGTTAGCCGCATGATATTGATGTTTCTTCCAATATCCACATTTATATCCCAGCTAGAAATACTCTTGGGTTTAGAGTGTTACCGATGGAGTCATTCCCTTGGGTGAGTACTTTTTCCCCAAGGCAGGCCCTCTAGGATAAACAAAAGTGAATGAAGAATAATATTTGTAACTCGATCAATCCTTGTTGGCTACAAGGAGAGAGAATCTATGCAACAAAGCCCCCACTCACACTCGCACAATATGTTGTTCAATTTTAAGCCCAAATCGAAGTGTGAAGGTGATTGCTTTGTCTTAACCCTAAAGTCATGAAAAAGGCCTTTTGATTCTCAAGATCGCTATAAAGCATGAGAGAAGCACATACATCCTTTTCCAATGACTTTAGTATAAGTAAGCCCTCATGAATAACAAAGTTTCACTTGATCTTTTTAAATCCTATAAACAAAATCTAGTAAGTTGTTAATCCTGTTGTTCATTTTAGCCTTTGCAAGAAGAAATTAAAAGGTTCTTTTTAAGCCCAAATGAAAACTAGTGTCCTAAGAATGAAAACATAACAAATTCTTAAAGAAGTGTTAAACAAACACTTAAGTGTTTAAAAACACTTTGATTGAACCAAATATCATCACCATACTCCTCCTTCCTTTGTTTTCAATTTCCAACCTACAAAGGAAAAAAAGAAAAAAAAAAAAGTTAGATTCTGGAAAAAAAACACAAAAGTTAAAAACTAGAAAACAGAAGGCAAATAAATCATAAATCAAAAGCACATGCTAAAAAAATTAAATTCTCCCTTTTACTGTCTCCCAGCGTCACAACTTGTGAAGGCGTCATTGTTTGTTCTCCCAGCGTTGCTCTCATAGTGTCACTTACCAGTCAGCAACACTCTGTGTTGGGATAGAGAGCTTGATTGCATCGCAATTTCTCCTAGCATCGTAGTTTATGTCTAGCATCACTGTTTTCAAAAATTTCAAAAAAATTTGCAAGTCAACAAGTCTAGCGGCAAAGTTAAAAATTTAATTTTTTTGGCAGGATGAGTCCAACGGTGCAGTTTGTATTTCAATCCGCAACGCTGGCAAGCCTGCGGTGCTAAAACAATGACGCTGATGAGCTTGCGGTGCCAAAATAGTGGTGCTGACGAGCCCATGTTGGAATTTCTTGTGTGTGAAGAAAAACACAGAATTTTCACAAAAATGTTAGAATTGATGATATTCGGCCCTCCTTATAGCGCCAAATGTGCAATCCCTTTTTCTAGTACCTACAAAACAACATGAATAAACAAGTTAGACAAGGAAATGCAAGCTAAAACAAGGATTCTCCATGAAATCCATTTGTAATATATCAAACTAGGAATGAAAATAATGAATAACACAATACAAAAGATAAAACTAGATTTAATCGTAATTTAAATAGCAAACATATGATCCCATGGGGGAATTGGTGCCAATTTGATGTGAAAATTGGCCCTTTCCCAATCCCTATGATGAAATCTTGATGTGTTGAAGATGATCTTGATCCACTTTGATGAAAGATGAGAACCCCAAGCCAAATCTGCAAAAGAGCCTAGCTAAGAATTCAAATGATAGATGGAAATGGCTAAATATTTTAGCATAATAACTTTAAAATATTTGTGGATGGATACATGAGGATATGAGCTCTTTATTTATAGGATTTCAAGATGGATGAATGTCCAAATTTGAGAAATGTGGGATTAACATTCATCCAATGATATGATGCCACTTGTCAAGCTATGAATGGATGATGAATGTGCAAGATTTGGAGTTTGTGCCAATAAATGCCAATATTTGAAATTCAAATTTGTTGAAATGACATGCAAAAGGGAAGGGAAAATGCAATAAATGCCACTTGGCTCAAGGCAAAGGACATATAAGAGATCTTAAATGCCTTATTGGATGTACATTTTGACTTGGAATTTTTGAATTCAAATTTAGAGAATATTCCAAAAGATGCCTTGTGACAAAAATAGAGATTTAATAAATGAATTAAATCTATTTTCATGTGCAACTTGCATTATCTAGAGGATGTGACATGAGATGAGTTTAAATTAATCAAGGATTAATTAATTTAACAAGATATTTGATGATGTGACTTATTTGACTTAGATTTATGGATTTATTTAAATCAGATGAGAGAAGAACATGATTAGAGGCTAATTAAATAAGGATTTTGATTTATTTAATTAAAAGATATGGTGTTAGATTAAATCAAATAAGGTTTTAATTTATTTAATTTAATGGATATAATTTAGAGATTTAATCAAATAAATTGATTATTTAATTAAATAGGGACAATTAGATCAGATGGATTGATTTAATTAACAAAAGAGGTTGACTTGATTAGATAAAATGATTTATTTAATTAAGAGATGAATATTGATGAATTTAATCAGATAGGGGAATTTGATTAAATGGTTATATTGAGGGATGATTCAGGAAGAAATAATGTTAGTAAGTCAGGATCAGATGCACGATGCCAATCAGTATATTTTACGTGTCTACACAAAGTAAAGCATTATTTAGATTAGTGGAAAGCTAAGAATCTCCTTTAAAAACTCTTTTCATTTCATCAATTTTGGGTAGAAAAAAATATGTTAGCCACATACCCCACACATACCTATCATATCGCCACTTTTTGGCCCATCATGATCCTACAGATACCCTCTTGTTTTATATTACATTCAATCTATCTTTCTACATATCATAGTGTGTTTTTAAACATATTGCATTTTCTTAGTTTTGCATTATTAGTTAATCTCTTTAATCAATTCTTTTCATCTAGGAAATTCCTCGTAGACAAATTTCAATCACCTTTACATTGGAATGTCACGGGCATATTATTGAGTAAGACATTAATGTTTTTTGTACCTCTCTCCTTTTAGGTGCAAAACCCTACAAGTGTAAGAGAGCCCCTACACATCACCAAAAATAATTGGTTCATTTTTGTGAACCTACATTTAGAACATCCTATTTCTGATTTAGAGTGCATTTACACCCTAGGAATATCTTACATTTCCTTTTGCATTGTTTCATTTGCGTTCTAGGGTTTCATAATTTGAATTAGTGAAAAAATAATTTAAGCTTGCATTATTGCACTTCATTTCCTTGAACAATATTTAAATTGTGCATATGCACTTTAGATTTGCATTGTACAACATATAAAACATAATCATCTGTCAAAAAGTTTAGAAAAAATTAAGAAAAACCCCTACTAAGACTCATTTTCCATCTTGGGCAACTTAGTCCCAGTGCACATTTTTCATTACTATTTTTAGAATCCTATTTCTAGATTTTAAGCTTTTTTTTCTTCTCAGTTACTTTTATGTTTTAGTTCCATTATCTTTTGTTACATTGCAATTATTAGAACTGGCATTATTTACATTCATGGAAATTGTGGATAGCAGTATATTTTTGCAATTTTCATTTTTAGTGTTAGTTCCTAGTTCATTTAGATCAAATTCATTAGAAAACAAAAACAAAAAACAAAAAAGCATCAAAACAAAAAATTCAAAAAATGATTCAATTTAGAAAAATCATATCATCCAAGCCTTTTGGTAGTAATGGCTTAGACATGTTAGAAGAATCCCTTAAGGGATTAATCTCACTAGGATCATTCACTAAAGGTTTGACACAAAAGGATGCCAACATCAATAATCATGATAATCATAATTATTCTTCCCCTAATATCTCTTCCATTGATGATGAAGGTATCTTGATGAAAGAAGACACAATCATTGAAGATCATAAAAGTCTTTCTTTTCTTCTTCCTACTCCCCCTTGCAAAGACACTATGAAACACAAAGGTGAAATCAAGGCCACTACCTTACCTAGTCTTCATTCATATCCTAACACCTCCCCTACTTGTGAAAATGATTTATTACATAAGGATACAATCCTAAATGATCATTAAAAACACATTTGTGTGGAAGATATGATTGAGAGCTATGAAAATCCTACCTCTCCCGCTCAAGAAGATATTCTAGGACATGAGGACGTAAATGTAGTTAATCATGACAATCATAACTTTTATTCTCCTAATATATTCTCTACACATAAACAATATAGTTTAGTGTTGGAATATATCCTCATTTAGACTCATGGAAATCTTATTCCTCCCTTTCATAATTCCCCTACCATTTGGGACGGATTATTTCAACAAAAAATTCCATCCATTGGCAACCATGAAACTCCTAGTTATCTTTCTCTTGATGCATCTCCTATGAGTGATGAAGCTACTTTATCAAATCCAACCATGAAATGTGATGAGCCTATTGTTTGTTACTTTCCTAAAATCTCTCCTACTAAGGTGTACATTATGACACAAGCAAATGAGATCTTAGAGAAAAATGATGAAATGATGGACAACAATCAAATTTCTTCCTCTCCTAACATCTCTCCTATTGGTGAAGAAGATCAGAAGAATATTTGGAAAAACATCATGCATTCAATTTTCTATGAACTTATTAGAGAGAATGATAGTCATCCTTCCAAATATCTTTCATAGTTCTAAGATTTTATTAGTGCAAGAGAATAACAATGTTGATACAGTCCATAGTTCCACACCCTTTAATGTCTCTTCTATTTCTCGGGATGAAGTGATAAAAGAATATGAAATAATATAAAATCATGATAATCATAGTCCCTCTTCTCCCAATATCTCTCCTACATGTGAAAAAGGTATTTTGGAGCTGGAAGATACACCCATTGAGAATCATGAAAATTTTGAAAGCTCCTCTTCTATAACTTCTCCTACTTTGGAAGAAATTATTATACAAGAGAATGAGATCATAAAAACATATCTGAACATCACTCTACCTAGTCTACATTCACCTTCTAAATCCTTCCCTATTTGTGAGAATGTTTTTGTGAGCAATCATGACAATCACATTATTTGTGAGGACGATATGTTGGCATTAGATGATCAAACCTTTAATACCTATGACAATTCTCTTTATTTTTATTCCCCTATTTTGGAAGACATTATTGGACAAAGGGATGTAATCACAAATAATCATGATAATCATACCTTTTATTCTTCTAATCTCTCTCCTACTTGTGAAGAAGATATTTTGCAATTAGACCAACTATTCATTGAAATTCATGAGAATCTTCTTGGTCCCTTTCCTAATGTTTTCCACATCAAAGAATACATAATTGAGCAAAAGGATCCAATCATCAAAAAATAAGAATGTGATGCTTTTTCTTCTATTGATGCCTCCTCTCCTTGTGATGAAGTTACTCTACTAAAATTATTAATGGAATGTGATCAACATCTTGTTTGCTTCTATCCTAAAAACTCTCCTACTAGGTAGAATATCATGGTGCAAGAAAACATCAACACTATCATGTGCAAACTAAAAATTAACCTCACTTTCAAGAATCTTGAATTGCTTAATATGGATCAAGCCTTGAAGAAAATTCTAGGAATGTATGACAACTCACCTTCTACTCCTCAAAACAAAAGGGTTACATGTGTTATGATAAGTACGAAGCAAAAAGATATAGAAATAAAAAAGCGGATTGAAGAAGCCAAAAAGTTATTGGAAGAGGCTTCTAAAACATTTGAATTAATTTCTACATTCATAGGGGAATACATGATCATAACAAAAAAATATAAACAGGGAAGAGAAAAAGAGGTAATATCAAAAACATCCACTTCAACCACCTTAAAAGAAAAGACAACATCCAAGAAAAACTTTAAGGCAATTCAACAACCACCAAATCCAAACAAGTTGTAGAACTTTTTGGAAGACGTTTTGAACTTATGAAGCAACTTGGGAAAGGATGTAATGTTATAAAATAATGTATACATGTCCCTATAATTCCTAAAATGCAAGAAATGACTAATGATCTTGGTTATTATCCCTCAAAACACAATCCTTTATCCAATGTCAACACTATCATAAACAATTCTTCCAAGAAAAGTCTAACCTTGGAACTCCTAAACTAATAGAAATCTCATTAAATATGTATCAAGAGGAAGTTACTTTGTCTACTTATTGACATAAATAGCATTATTTTCTGTTCCCTACTAGAGTTGCATGTTTTACATTAATCACAAGGAGCACCATATCATCATTCATTCTTGGCTCACCCTTTTCCTACACTAAGTGGGAGTAAGGGGTTAAGCAACCTTGTCCTCATATGTCACTTGTCGTTGTCTCTTTCGGTTAATCATCAACCTTTCATGAACATATAAGAGCAAGCCTGGGACGTGGATGACATATCTTAAGTTGACTCGTATGTGACATACTTATCCATGATGTAGCTTCATTTGGAAACAAATGCTTTGGCCTAGGCCTTTTCAAGATTGGCTCTCATTTCTTTTTTCATATTAGCATTTATCTTTGGATACTTTAAAGCAGTTGCTCAAAATGATGGTTTAGCAACCACTTTAAAATGGGGCCATACATAGATGACATATTTTGGAAAAAATTTCATGGTGTGATTTTTCTTTTTTCTTGTGATGTTTCCTCTTCTTGGTGGTTTCATTGGGTTTGATGCAATCCAAGAGTGTACGATCTACTGACATGGCATTATGGGAACAAGGAATCCCATGGGTGACAATTTGACACTTTGACTTGTCCTCTCTTGGAGATATTAGGCACAATGCTCCCTAAGAATAAGACCTTACATGAACAAAACAAAATCACCTTTAACAAAAATTTTACACGACATTCAAAAGCATTTACAAAAGCATTTTCATTGTGGTTCCTTATCAAAGTTATCAAGAGTTATAAATACGGTATGGCTAAGTAGGAAGCCCATTCTAAGGCATGAATTTCCCCATAGCCTCTTGTGTGTGTGTGAGTGCATACCAGCCATGAGTGTATGTTTCTCACCTTTTTAGGACTTCTCACCCAATGGATAGCCATGACTTATGCCGCCTCAAAGTGAGTATGTATTTTTGGAAAAACAAACTAGATCCGATCCACATCATGTTGGAAATGTTAGAGTTGTCATGCATTAGATAATAATTAATTAATATTTAGGGTATGTGCAGGACCATCATGGAAAAAATAGGCCCTTATGTAGCAAAAAATTTAGAAAAATCAGAGTTAGGAAACTTGACGTAAAATTTTGAATAAGCTATCTACATTATTTGAAAAATATGTAAGAATAGAATCTATATAAAAATGAATGTAGTTTCTAAACTACTAGGTTTATTAAAAAAAAATCTATTTGGTGAAATTTTGAAATTTCAATGCACTAGTACTTAAATTTCAAGGAAAAAATAAGTAGGTGTCTGTCTGACCACCCTAACCAAAATAAAGTTATAATATTTTTTTATAAGATTTTAGATATAGGTAGAGGACTCATGTCTAGATGTGATGCATATTTCTTTTGTAATTTTTTTCCAAGTAAATAATTAATTATGATTTTTTTATTACAACTTTAAAAAAATATAAAAACTCGTATATCTGACCACCTTAACTTGGTCAAAACTTCATGAAATTCATTTTTGGTCAAAACTTCATGAAATTTATACCTGCTTTTACTTTCATGTCTGTGCTTTCAAATGTTCTTGGTTCCTCTTCATGTACTACTTTCAGGCATTTAGTTTCAGTGTACCTGTCTACCCCTCCCTTTTCAACATTATGGTGGGGTTTCTATTGTTGGTGCTACTACTTCCTTGGTTTTATTAAAGTGAGCTATGTATACAATATTTTTTCCTATGTACTAGGTAGATGTAGCAGCTAGTTACCCATGCATTTTGGTGTGATGGATCACTTACCATATGGACACTCTTGCATTCTTATTTCTGGAGGCGACCTTCCATTTTCTCATTATCAATTCTTTAGAATTTTGGTACTTTTTCCATCTATATCTTTGAATTCTAGGTGTTTTCCTTTGTTTACCATCTGATTCGAGTAGTCTCGTTGGGGGCACTCATATAGATTATTTTCTTCTTGATTCTAATCATAGCGGAGGTTCTTCTTTCAGCATTTTAGCAATACTTCTTTGATAGTGTTTGCAGATTCTTCATGCTTTTGGATGTTCCTTTGTTCCTTTCTTTTGGGACAACCTTGTCTTGTTTGGAGGCTTCTTCAATCCTTCACTTGGATTTCATCTCTTTTTGGAGTAGAGTTTTTCCCATGAGGTTTTCTCTATTTCTCCACATTATAAAGATCTTATGTTTATACATGGGTACCTTACATGGCCTTGTTTTCCAAGACCCATCTTGCACTCTTTTTAGGGTTTTAGTTACTCCCTAAGTTCATCTTAAGGGGGGTGTTAGAGTTATCATGAATTGGCTAATAATTAATTAATCTTTAATTTATTATTAGTCTAATTTATTCTCACATGCTTTAGCTAAACTTATGAATGCTTTATTAGTTGAGAACTTATTATTAGATCATTATGTCACATCTCATGTGATGTTAACACTTTTCATGATTTGATCTCTTTCCCATTTAGTGCTTTGCTCTTATAAGCATTCAACCCTTATTGTAAATATTTTCTTAGATATTATTCATGGGAAATATCACGACTTTCATATCTTCTTGAAAGCTTCTTCTGTAACTTTTCCTTATTGATGAATTTAGCAATTATTGTTTGTAGATCTCTTGTGTGGAAGGTGTTTTTGTTTGTTGTTTGATCCTGTGCTTGTGGTTTTGTGCTTGTTTCACAATTCTAATAGGACAAATGGTTGAAGCTTGATCCACCATTCTTATTTATATTTATTCTCATTTTCCTTTCATTTAGTTATTTTCATTGCATGTTCATGTATCTTGTTCTATTTCATATTATACACCTTACGCTTTTCCTTTTGTGCTTATATCGGCTTGACTTAGGATCTTGGATCCTAGGGGGCTTGCACAATCTCCTTTGATATTTGACATCCTTTTTCATCCACATTAGTATGATTCGACCCCTCTTGAATGTCTACTTTAGTGTGAGTTTGAAGCAAGTTCATCCTCTCACTAAAGTGGGGGCTAAATATAGCGTAGAGAAATGTATCTCTTTACATGTTCACACTTGTTTGGCCCCGTCTTATTTAAAATTATGATTCTTTATGCCTTGAATGATCCTTTTCCCCCACTTTTCAATTAAATATTGTTTTAATTCAAAAGTTATATTTTCCCTCTTCTATAATTAAATAATTATTTTAAATAGTTAAATATCCCTTCCCTCTCCATTAAATAATTGCTTTTAATTGTTTAACTTTTAACACTCCACCTTTCCTCTATAATTAAATAATTATTTTTAATTATTTAATTATTTAATTATTTAATTATTTGTTCTCTCCTTTCTTTTTAAATAAATAAAATCAATATTGTATTTATTTCTCGTATGTTGGCCACCTAAATTAAATAATTTTATTATTTAATTCTCTCCAACAACCTCTTTTTTTGTGCCAATCTTATCTTCCACCTCAAGTCTTTATCTATCCATATCTTTCTTCTCTCAATTAACCTCCACCCTTGATTATATTATTTTCTAATTTAATCTTGACCCTTGATCATCATCCTTATTCTAGTAATTCACTTAACTCTCCTCTATAAAAGGATACCTTTCATCCATCCATTATCCAAGTATCATCAAGCCTACATCTTGTCAAGTCAATTCATCAATTATGAGGCATTCAATAGCAATATTATCCATCAATTGTTGCATAAATTCAAGATACTTCATCATGGAAAGTTTCTAATTGCATTGTTTCATGTTTCATGTTTTATTATCTTATTTCAACATTTTGGTTTAATTACCTAAACAGGGTTTTACGAAGGTAAACCCCCAATCCCTAACAATCAATATTTTTTCTCTCTTCCTTTGTGTGATTGTAGATTTAGGTGCTTGGATGGATTGGATATGATTGAATAATCTAGGTTTCAAACTTGTTGAAGTTATATTCCTATTGGAAAGGTCAAAATCTACACAAAAATTTACTTATAACCTTATAAATTAGGGTTTCAGATCTGGACACCTAGACGAATAGAAAGAGTAGACCAAGAGCTACAAATTCCACTTTTGAGTTTCTAGAAAAGTCAAAGTGGACTCACTTTCCATTAGTGGAAAATGATTCCCACTGTACATCTTTTTTAGAATTTTTTTGCAGATTTGAGTACCTAGTTCTTCGAAACCTATTCTAGAAATTTTCCCCAAAGCAATCCACTAAGTTTCCTAGCTTAGTGTATGAGTCCCAATTGGTCAAAAAATTAGATTCTTCAAAATTTCAAAGACATTACCAATCTCCACTTTGGCCTCTACTATTTTATAGGTGCACTCTTTCTATTTCTCTTCTCTATCTTATTTTATATTGCATTCAATTTATCTTTCTGCATATGATAGTGTGTTTTCAAACATATTGCATTTTCTTAGTTTTGCATTATTAGTTAATGTCTTTCATCAATTATTTTCATCTAGGAAACTCCCCTTAGATTTAAATCACCTTTGCATTGGAATCTCAAGGGCATATTCTTGAGTGAGCCATTAAGGTTTTTGGTACCTCTCTCCTTTTAGGTGCAAAACCCTAGAAGTGTAAGAAAGTCCCCACATGTCACTAAAGATCTTTGTTTCACTAACAATTCCAAGTTCTAATATAAAATTGAATTGCGTACTGGGTATCCTTCACATATAATGTGTTCATTCACTAGTAAGGGAAATATTTTTTGAGAATCAATACTATTCAATCCTTTATGCAAAGAAAATACCTCTATATCATCCTCATAAAAAGACTCATATCCTTCAAAAAAATAATTAGATAGCTTACTTCCCTTATGATCATTACTATAGGGAAATTCATTACCATATACACTGAGCTGAGAATGTTCATTGTAAATGTTCTCAATCTCAATTCTCAATATCTTGATTATCATTTTCTAAGGATACATCAACAACACTCATAGGTGTACCAATGCTGTCATCCACACCACTAGATATATATTCTTCTTGTGAAACATCCTTATCCATTTCCTAGGAAGACCTTTGATCTTTGTCAATAGTGCAACCACCACTATCATTTTGAGACCTCATTCTTTGTAAATATTCACACTTAGCTTCCTCAAATATCTGTATCCAATCAAGTACTTGGTAAAAACCTTAAGGCTTTAGTTCTTTTGGCAAGGTACTAAACCTTGGCTCATAAATTTCATTAAATAGGTCAATGCACACTGATTCCTTAGGTCTCAAATTCTTGGAGATTTCTAACAAGATATCCAAAAACCTTTCTAACAATTAATATGGTGATTCTCCCTCAATTCTTTTTATACGAGAAAGTCTTTGAACATAAATAATTTGATTAGCATTGCTTTAACTTTTTTGAGGTTTATCTTGGATCTATTTATGGGTATGTGTAGGATTATGACAGGCCAAAAAGTGGTGATATGATGGGTATGTGTAGGGTATGTGGCTTCCAACCTTTTCTTTACCCAAATTTGATGAAATGAAAAGGTTTTTAAAGGAGATTCTCAACTTTCCACCTATGACACCATAAATCTGTAGGCTAAATACTCTATCTTATATTTCATCATGATGTTATTTTATAGCCAAAAAATAAGGTGGTGTCCTTATGAAATAATTCAACATTTCTAACATTGTAAACAAAATAGCAAAGTAAAACTTAATTGAAAACATTAAATACACATTGAATACCTATTCCATAGTGGATTAGTGTCACTTTATTGTGAAAAGTGACCCTTTTCCAACCCTTGAGAAGTTAATGATGCAAATGATGATGGGAAAAATTATCTCTCAATATGGATAGAGTAACTTTGCATGAATATTGTGTGTGTGGATGATCCCAAATGAAAAGGATGAGTTCTCTATTTATAAGAGAGAATTATGTAGAGACATGCAAAATGGGTGAATGTGGGACTAACATTCAACCAATGGCAAGGTTCCACTTGTCCAAATGTGAGTGGATAGAGGATGTTTAAGTTTTGGTGAATGTGCCAATGAATTACATATGGTGGCCTTTTAAAGTGGTGTCCTTATGAAATAATTCAACATTTCTAACATTGTAAACAAAATAGCAAAGTAAAACTTAATTGAAAACATGAAATACACATTGAATACCTATTCCATAGTGGATTAGTGTCACTTTATTGTGAAAAGTGGCCCTTTTCCAACCCTTGAAAAGTTAATGATGCAAATGATGATGGGAAAAATTATCTCTCAATATGGATAGAGTAACTTTTCATGAAGATTGTGTGTGTGGATGATCCCAAATGCAAAGGATGAGTTCTCTATTTATAGGAGAGAATGATGCAGAGACATGCAAAATGGGTGAATGTGGTACTAACATTCAACCAATGGCAAGGTTTCACTTGTCCAAATGTGAGTACATATAGGATGCGTAAGTTTTGGTGAATGTGCCAATAAATGACATACGGTGGCCTTTTAAAATTTCAAATTTGGCTTGTTGGAGGGAGAAGAAGGGGTCTTAAATGCCTAGTGGAGGATACATAGGAGGAGAATTAATGCCATGTTGAAAGGGACAAGTCCACTTGGAGGGAGATTTGAAATGGGGGAATATTCCATTTTTATGTCATGTTGATGGAAAATGGAGTTTTAATAAATTATTTAAAATCCTTTATTTGTGGAAGTGGGAAAAGCTAGAGGATGGGACTTGCATTAAGATTAGATTTAATCCTAATTTAGTTAATTTAAATGGAGATTAAGTGATTTGACCCATATGACTTAGATTTATGGATTAAACTAATAAAAAAGGAGATGGAAAATAATAAATATTTAGTTAAATAAATGTTTTAATTTATTTAGCCAAGGGGAATAATGATAACTTTTTTTGAATTTAAATGGAGGACGTTAGAGATAAATAAAATAAGCTTTATTTATTTAATGAATGGACTTGATTAAATTCAATATGCTAATTTTGCATGTCTAAATTTTGTCCCTTTTTGAAGCAATGTATCTGTTGTGTTGGTTCGAAGAATAAACTTACCATGGTCAAAATTCAAAACAAAATTATTTTTTCACAAATGCCCCAATAGAAAGAAGTACAAAGGTACATTTCACCCTCGAGAGATTGAGCAAAAGATTCGATTTGAGGGTTGATCTAGCAATAAAGAGGTTCAAGATGGACATATAGATGGTTGTGATGATGATGCAAATGAGATGGTTTTAAGATGATTAGAATAACCAATCTATATTATCCTAAACAACTTAAATGATGATATGATGTGATGATTCCTATATGATTATGTTGTTATGAAATAACTTGCACAATAGAATAATATGATATGAAATATGCTGCAAATACTTGATAATAACTAAGAATAACAAGGAAATTTGAGGGGGAAAACCTCCAAATATCTCCAATGAGAACACACTTCACAACTTGATGATGAAATAAGACTCACAACCTCCTATATATACCTATTTATGCCTAGGATATCACCTAAGCCAACTTAGACACACCTACATAATTCTTAGGCTAACCTAAACAACTAAATAACAATATACTAATGATAATATGACTTAATAGAGAGTTAAGATAGCCACAAGCTAACTATTCATAACCCAATGTACAATAATATTAAGGGTGTAACATGCCCCCTTTCTTCAAAGAAGTATTTTCCTCAATGCTAATCAAGTTTTTATTATTTTGAATGAAATCCTCATCATCCCATGTGGCATCTTCAACTGGTAAATTCTTCCATTGGATGAGATACTCAGTGGGAGTTCTATTACTTAACTTATTTGTGCATTTTTGATGAATGCACTCTAGTTCCAAAATGTTTCTTCCTTCTTCATTGAGCTTTGGTAGTGTTGTTTGGGTTGGAATCTTATGCCCAATTACCTTCTTCAAATAAGAAACATGAAAAACTGGATGTATCTTTGTTGTTGGTGGAAACTCTAGCTTGTAGGCAACACTACCAATATTTTACCTGATTTGGTATGGATCATAATACCTTGGAGACAACTTGTTATTCTTTTTTTGTTTCTTTAGTGAGATTTTCTTATAAGGTTGCAATCTCAAGAAGACCCAATCCCCAACTTCAAAACTTATTTCACTACAATGTTGGTCTACCTATTGTTTTATTCAATTTTGTGCCATGGATAAATTCTCCTTGAGTCCTCAAAGTACTTGTTGTTGATGAAGCAAGTGGTCTTCTACTTCCTGAACTCTTGGTGACACCTTTATGTATGATGTGATATAAGGAGGATGATATCCATAAATTTCCAAAAAATGGAGACATTTTTGATGAGCTACGAAAAGAAGTATTATACCACCATTTTGCAAGTGGTAGCTAATCTATCCATTGAGACTGTTTTTCTAAATTAAAACAACATAGATATCCTTCCAAACACTTATTAACAACCTCGATTTTCCCAACTAATTGAGGGTGGTATGAAGATCTATGAGCCAATTGAGTACCCAAACATGAGAATAAATCTTTCCAAAAGTGAATTGTAAAGATAGGATCACAATCACTAACAATAACATTAGGTTTACCATGTAGTTTTTGGATATTCTCCAAAAAATATTTTTCCACTACACTTGTCATAAAAGGATGTGATAATGCAATGAAATTTGCATATTTAGTGAGGCTATCAAGTACTACCATGATGACATTATGACATTTAGATTTTGGAAGCCCTATGATGAAGTCCATAGATACCTCTTCCCAACACTAGCTAGGAATAGATAAGGGTTGCAAGAGACCTAGTGGCTTAATTGTCTCCCCTTTATTCCTTTGACAAACCAAACATCTAGCCACAAATTTTTGAACATCACCTTTTAGCCCTTCCCAAAAAAAATCTTGCTTGAATCGATGATATGTCTTCAAAAATCATGAATGACCACCAGTTGAAGACTCATGCAACTCTATGAGAATCTTGTGTTTAAGAGTGGAATTCTTGCAGAGATACAAATTCTCTTTATACCAAAGAGTATCTCCCTTCTAACAAAACTTACCTAAACTACTACAATCACTTTTTAATTGTTTGATGAGATAACTTTCCGAAACAACATTTTTCCACTCTACTTTGGCTTCCTCCACCCAATTTACTTGTAATATTGAAAGGGAACACAATAAGGCTTCATATTTCTCATCCTTCCTTGAAAGTGCATCTACTACAATATTTGATTTCCATTTATTATATGCAATCTCAAAGTCATAGCCTAACATCTTAGTGACTCATTTTTGTTGCTCTTCAGAAGATAGTCTTTGTTCCAAAAAATATTTTAGGCTATCATGATTTGTCTTAACCTTGAAGTGTCTACCCACTACATAAGGCCTCCATTGTTTAACTACATGAAGGATTGCAATCATTTCCTTCTCATAAATAGGTTTTAGCTAATTCTTACCCTTTAATTGATTACTCTCAAAAGAAATTGGTCGAGCTTCTTGCATGAGCATTGCTCCTATCCCATTTCCAGAAGCATCACATTCCACAATCAATTCCTTGGTGAATTCAGGAGTGGCAAGAATTAGACTTGTACACATAGCCTCCTTCAATCTCACAAATGTTGTATTAACAAACTCATTCCAATGAAAAGAATACTTCTTCAATAGAGTGGTGAGAGGTGCTTCTATACGACCATAATTCTTCACAAATCTTCTATAGTACCCTATCAATCCCAAGAAATCCCTTAGTTTCTTAATGGTTTTTGGAATAGGCCATCCCATGATAGCCTTAATTTTGTTAGGGTCCACCTTTACTCCTTCATGTGAAACTATGTGTCCCAAATACTCCACCTCCTGAAGACAAAAAGCACACTTGGATGGTTTACCATAGAGTTGATGATCTTCAAGTATTTGTAATGCTTGATCTACATGTTGAAAATTTTCTTCCCAAGTCTTGCTATAAATCAATATATCATCAAATAATACTAGCACAAACTTTCTCAAGAACTTCTTAAAAATGGAATTCATCAAATGTTAGAATGTAGGTGGTGCATTGGTAAGACTAAATGCATCACCAAAAATTCATAATGAACCTTGTGAGTCTAAAATGTTTTTTTACAAATATCTTCCTCTTTAATCTGAATTTGGGGATAACCAAATCTAAGATCTAACTTGGTAAAATACATAGCTCCATTCAATTCATCTAGCAAATCATCAATGACTAGAATAGGAAACTTATCTTTAATGTTGTACATGTTGAGCACTCTATAATCTGGACACATATGCCAAGTATCATCCTTCTTATGTACCATCACCATAGGTAAGGAGTATGAACTTTGGCTATGCTTGATAATTCTTGCCTCTAGCATCTCCTCAACAATTTTTTCTTTCTCACTCTTTTGTATGTGTGGATAGTTGTAAGGCCTGATGTTTGGTGGTTGGATCCCTAGAACTAACTATATGGCATTATCATGATCACTCTTAGTAGGAATTCATTTAGGCATATCTCCAAGAACGACTAAGTGATAATCAATTATAGCTTGTAAATCTAGATGAGTAGGACCATTAGATTGAGAGACTTCTAATGAACATAGTTGGGCCACAAATCCATCCACTCCTTTCTCAAGCAACTTTTGCATTTGATGAGAGCTTACCATTTGTGTGGATTTTTACTTCAACCCCCTTAGCTCTACTATCCTTCCTTCTTATTCAAATCTCATGAATAGTTCTTGGAAGTTCATCTCAATCATTCCCAGTGTAGTAAGCCATTGTACTCCCAAAACAATATCTATTGCACCCATGGATATCGCATACATTGGGTTATCAAGTTGATAATCTCCCATGGATAATTTAATGCTATGACACTTCCCTAAATAGTTAACTGTACTACCATTTGCAATCAAAACTTGAAACTTTGGAGCTGGATATATAAAATAATTTAGATGAGTAGCTAACTTTTTGTTGATGAAATTATGAGTACTACCTAAGTCAATCAACACTGTTACTTTCTGCTTCTTTAAAAACCCTACCACCTTGAGAGTTTGTGGAGCACTAAAACTTGAGAGTGCATGAAAATAAATGATTGGTTGAGAATCATTTGAGTCCTCATTTGAATCCCTTTCATCCTCTATTATGGGTTCCTCCTCTTCTTCCTCACTTGGACCTTTAATATAGAAAAATTTATTTTCACTGTATTTATGTGCTCGACTATATTTACTATCACGATTGAAAAAAAAACCCTTTTCTCTCTTTTCTCCTCAATTTGTTGTGGATTCAACCTAGTAGGTTGTGTTGTATATCCTTTCTCTCTTGTCACATTAGCACCTTGCTTCTTAGGAATCAAATAATTCTCCTCTACCCTATGTGCTAAGATAAAATAATCATTTATGGAGCTAGGGCTAAGCATGCATACCTCATATTGAATGTGATCCTTGAGACCCCCCAAGACTAAATCATTAAATTTTTCCTCTATAATTATATTCATTCTTAAGGATATATTTTGGAATTGCTGAATATAATCCTGAACTGATCTTGTTTATTGAAGTTTACCTAGCTGGCTTAAGAAGTTGTCTATCATACTATTGCTATATTGTGTTTGGAGTTCCTCCATAAAAATTGACCATGAGATGGTGAGCCCCTTTTTCCTTCAATAAGTACAAAGCCAATGATACTAAATAAATTGATCTAGTTCTAGATATAGGGAAGCCATCATGATCTTTTGTCCATTTGGGATTTGGTGTACTTTAAAAAAATTCTCCATTTGGTTTATCCATGTTAGAGGATCCTTGCCATAAAACTTCCACATATCCACCTTTGGAAATAAATTCCTAGATCCCATAGGAGAACTAAAACTTGTGTCAATGTTAGTTGACCTAGAATTTTCACCTTGGTCACTTAAGAACTCCTTTCTTGGTTCAGCCATATAGGTGCTTAACATGTTTGTATGTCTAATATATCTCCTCTTAGGTTACACATATCCATCTTCTTTGAGGAAATTTCTTCCTTAACCCTACTGATTTACTCATTATGAGTAATATCCTCTATTATTGCCCCATCCTTATTAGGAGTCTTCCCTGAAGTGACAACATTATTTTTTCCCCTTGTTGCAGGCCCTGTCATGATGGGAACCACTAATTTTGAAATAAATCACACAAATTAAACTTAAATTCTTTGAAATTTTTATTGTAACTTACTAGGGCCAAAATAACTCACCGAGAAAAATCTCCAAGAAATAAGTAAATTTGCAACATGCAGAGTGATATTTGTGAAAAAATTAATTTTTTAATAACTTTCTTATTTATACTCTAATTTCTCTACATTTTTTACTATAATCTCCTTTAGTATTTCTTCAAAAACCCAATAAAAATTAGGCTCCAATTTAACAATACGTGCAAGATATGTAGATTTCAAAATAATTGTGTAGAAACTCTAATTCTACAATAATTCGCTTAATTTTTCTCTAATTCTTCTGAAACATGGATTGTAGCTTCTTTAATATGTTCTTCAAAAGCCCTTTAAAAATTAAAAAAAAAATCAAAAATCTGAAAGATATGCTCTTCCCAAAATCGCCTCCAAAAATGGGAAAAAACCTTGCCTCTATGGTGCCAAGATCATGCTCTAATACCACTTGTTATGAAATAAATTGCACAATAGAAGAATATTATATGAAATATGTTGCAAATACTTTATAATAATTGAGAATAACAAGCCACTTCGAAGGGGAAAACCTCCAAATATCTCCAATGAGAACACACTTCACAACTTGATGACAAAATAAGACTCACAACCTCCTATATATACCTATTTATGCCTAGGATATCACCTAGGCCGATTTAGACACACCTATATAAGTCTTAGGCTGACCTAAACAACTAAATAACAATATACTAATGATAATATGACTTAATAGAGAGTTAAGATAGCCATAAGTTGACTATTCATAACTCGATGTACAATAATATTAAGGGTGTAGCATATGCAATGGATGTTTTATGCAAATGTATGATTTATGAGACACTTAGACTAAAAAATCTATATTATTATTATGAAAATGCATGTGAGATGATCAATGTTTCTTATATGATATGATGTGATATGATTATGTTCATGGTTTGCAAATGCAAGATGGATGCATTGGAAATAATGATTAACTATCGTAGCATGATGTTAGTGCAGAAAAGAAGAAATGAGAAATGAGATGATGACAAGAGGATCCAACAAGCCAACTTTATGAGAGATGATGATGAGAAATGGATGATTTACTTATTAAGAATTGGGACTTTAAAAGGGACATTTACCTTATGTTTGATTTCACACATGGGTATGTGCAGGATCATCATGGAAAAAATAGGCCCTTAAGTGGCAAAAATTTAGAAAAATCAGTTTAGGAAAATTGACGTAAAAATTTGAATAAGTTATCTATATTATTTCAAAAATATGTAACAAAAGAATCTATAGAAAATTGAATGTAGTTTCTAAACTACTAGGTTTATTTAAAAATAAATAAAATCTATTTGGTGAAAATTTGAAATTTCAATGCAGAAGTACTTAAATTTCAGGGAAAAAATAAGAAGTAGGTGTCTATTTGACCACCCTAACCATAATAAAATGATAATATTTTTTTATAAAATTTTATATATAAGTAGAGGACTCATGTCCAAATGTGATGCATATTTTTTTATAATTTTTTTCCAAGTAAATAATTAATTATGATTTTTTATTACAACTTTTAAAAAATATAAAAACTCATATGTTTGACCACCTTAACTTGGTCAAAACTTCATGAAATTTATTTTTTCTTTTTTTAATCCTATAGTATGTGAAGCATATAATGTGAAAAATGTTTTCGATTCAAAAAATGTGATACTGTTTGAAAGTTATAGATGTTTTTCAATCAACCTATTGATTAGGACTTTAGTCGTAATTCTAATAGAAAATAAATAATAATAATTTATTAAATTCAAATTAAAGCATAATTTATATTGGTGAAAATATGAGAATCTCCTCTAAAAACCCTTTTTGTTTCATCAATTTTGGATTAAAAAAAGTCGTCAACCACATACCTTACAAATACCTATAATATTGCCACTTTTTTGGCCCATCATGATCCTGCACATACCCACATAAGCATGATGCATGAAGGTATAAAGAACCATGATGGTGTTGCACTTAGTGTGATGGAATTTGACTCGACAATCAAATAGGAGTACTCTTGTTCATACCTGACATACGAAACCTCATTTAAAATGCAGTTTAGATATTCCAAACATCTTGGACCAAAACATAGAAAAGAAAGCCTTCCTATGTGGTCAACAAGACACCTAAAACACCCTCCCTATGCCCAAATAAAGCATGCATCATGTCCATGTTATATTACAAGAACATCCAACAAGCATAGTAGATAAAATGATAATGATCATTGCCCCATTCCTATCTCTTTAAATCCTTTTGTTTGGACATCATCAAGAGGTTATTGGAATGAGCACAAAGAGATAAGTCAAAAGAAAAATATAAAGTAAACAAACAACCTTATGTTCTTCAATACCGCTAACCAAAAGGAAATGTGTTTTTTAAAGGATAAGAACTGAAACTATTTCCAAAAGATAATGCCCATTATAGGAAGGATACATCCTAGGACATGTTAGTGGATGGTGGCACATCATTTCATTTATCCAAAGTGTTCTTTCTAATAAATAATTCCCATTGTAGAAAGGATACATCCTAGGACATGATGTTATTAGATGATTGATTTGGGACTAATTGGATGATAGGTTATTGATACAAAGAGTTGACTAATCTTGTTTACGTCCTGACCTAAACTTGAGACTTTAACAATTTGAGTTTTCACTTTTCACCTGCTAGACTTGTTTCCAATTACTTTACCAAAGGTTGACAATGATGATCATTTATTATGAGTGAATTTTATTGTGGGTGAAAGAAAAATGGGATGGATGAATTTTTTTCAAATATTTGGATGTTTTTTATTTTTAAATGTTTTGAGGCTATTTTTGGTTTTTTTTCAAGATTTTTCAATTTTTTTGACCTTCGATTTTCTAATGTTTTGGGGTTTACTGAGATTTTGACCAAGAGACGAGCCTAAGGACCTATCCTAGGGGCCTTGGGGGATAATCAATAGATTAGCCTTGTCTATGTTATACACATAGAGACCATGTAGTTTGACTGATGACTTGACCAATTTACATATGAATAAATACATGATGAAATGTCAGTTTATTATGACAAACTCCTAAAAGACTAACCTAAGTGTCTTGAGGGATGATCAAAGATCAGCCTTGCCTATGTTCAAGGTTCAGAGACCCGTAGTTCAACAAGACAACTCTATTTTTTTGAATTTTCTGACTAACTTTTTGACCTTTTTTTGAATTTTGATATGTTTTGAATCTTTTGGGATTTTTGTTGGTTTTCTAATGTTTTTGGATTTTTTATTTTGTGATGTTTTTGGATTTTTTAGGTTTTTGATGTTTTTGGATTTTTTGGATTTTTTAATGTTTTTGGATTTTTTTGATTTTCTAATATTTTTTTTATTTTCTGATTTTAGGACTTCAACAATATACACGAGTCTAATCTGATCAGAACATGCCCCTAGCATGATGCAATAGACTACTCTAATAAAGGCAGGACAAATTCACCTTGAGGATGGGTCAAGTAATACTAGGAGGGATCGTGATACAAACATAGGACCAAGCTATGATGTAGATGTAGATAGGTGATGGATGGAGATATGAATGTGATGGATGATGAAAGCATAGTGGATGAATGATGTAGAATGAGTCATGAAGATCCTGGTGGATGGAAAGTGATTATTTACATAAGGCACCTATTTTCTAGGTTTTCAGCAAGGTACTTGTCCAAAGTGCCACCAAAGTGCTTTTCACTAGAGGATGATTTTTTCTTTACTATTTTTTGATCTATTTTCTATCTTGAAATATTAGGCATAATTTTATTTGAGATGGGAGCTATTCATGGGCTCCTATAGAGGCTCACCTTCAGATGTTGATAACTGATAAACCCCTGACTTATAGCTTATTGTGATAACAAATGGTCCTAGCCAATTGGGTTCAAATTTTCTGTTATTGTTTGGATTTGGGATGTTCTTTTGATTCTTGTTTAGCACTAGTTCTTTCACTTGGAAAGTCCTACTTCTGATTTTCTTGTTATAGCTCCTCTTGAGCCTATTTTGATAGACTTACAAATGATTCAATGCTTCTATACATCACTCATCCAATAGCTCCAACTCATTCAGTCTTGATACTTGGTATTCCTCATTTGTGATGAGGTTTTGCAGTGATATTCTTGGTGAAGGGAGCTCAATCTCAATGAGGAGTATCACTTCTAATCCATAGACCAGGGAGAAGGGGTAGCACTAGTGGGTGTGCGGATGCTAGTTCGGTAGGCCTAGAGAGCGAGATTGAGCTGTAGATGTCAGTCATGACCTACGTCATTGAGTATTTTCTTGAGGATCTTTAAAATGGTTTTATTTATGAATTTTTTTTGGCCATTTCCTTGGGGATAGTATGGGGTGGAGAAGCGATGTTGGATTTTGAAATTTTCACATAATTTGTGGACATCTTGATTCTTGAATGGTGTCACATTATCTGAGATAATGGCTTGTGGGACACCATAGTGGAAAATGAGATAGTTCAGGATGAAGTTTGATATCTTCTTCTCAGTTATATATGTCATGGGTATGGCTTTCACCCATTTGGTAAAGTATTCGGTGGTGGTTATGATGAACTTGTGGCTATTGGATGAGGTGGGAGTTATTTTTTTGATGAGATCAAGCCCCCGCTGTGAGAAGGGCCATGGTGTAACAATAGGATGGAGCTCTTGAGCTAGAGCATGGATGAGGTCTCCATACTACTAACATTGTAGGCACCTTTTGATGTAGTCATGTGCTTCTCTTTCCATTGTAGGACAATAATACCCCATCCTCAACAATTTCTTGGCTAGAGTCATTCCACTCGAGTGTGAATGATAGATGTTGTTATGCACTTCAGTTAAAGCGGCCAATGCCTCCTCAACATTTAAACATCGTAGTAGGATTCATTCTATGCTCCTACTATAAAGGGTATTTCCTAGGATGACAAACTGGGATGATTTTTTGATAAAGGATCATTTTAAGGTGGAAGGTAGGTCGGCAGGGATGACTCCTATTCATAGGTAGGTGTAAATATCATGGTACCAAGGACCATCGAGACTAACTATTTTGCACACAAATTCCAATTTTGGTACCACGAATGCGATTACGAGAAGATGCTCTACCAATAATTCATATTTTGGGACATTGTGAGGGATGTCTAGTAGGGATCGAATTGTTTCCATGGTTTCTATTGCTCTGTTGTTTTCTTGTGGAATCTTCTCAAATGTGATATCAATGAATAATTCTTTGAGAGTTTCTACCAGCTTGTTATATGGGGTCAACTTATTATCTTTTATTTGATATCTTCATTCACTTGGTTTACTTTAAGTTGGGAGTATTCACTTGGTTTACTTTAAGTTGGGAGTCTTCATAAACCTTGAGGGCCATGATATGCCACTACATTACTATTCAGAGACCTATGGTTTAGGCCTCATATTCTACAATGTTGTTGGTGCATGGGAATTCCAATTTATATGGCCATGGTTTAATAATAGGATGGAGCTCTTGAGCTGGAGCATGGATGAGGTCTCCATATTGCTGACATTGTAGGCACCTTTTGAAGTAGTCATGTGCTTCTCTTTCCATTGTCAGCCAATAATACCCCATCCTCAACAATTTCTTGGCCAGGATGATTCCACTCGAGTGTGAACCATAGATTATGTTATGAACTTTAGTTAAAGTGGTCAATGCCTCCTCAAAGTTTAAATAGTGTAGTAGGGTTCCTTCTATGCTCCTACAGTAAAGGGTATTTCCTAGGATGACAAGTTGGGATGAGTTTTTGACAAAGGTTCATTTTAAGGTGGAAGGTAGGTCAGTGGGGAGGACTCCTATTCGTAGGTAGGTGTAAATATCATGGTACCAAGGATCATTGAGACCAAAAATTTTGCACACAAATTCCAATTTTGGTACCTCGAATGCGGGTACAAGAAGCTACTCTACCATGAATTCATATTTTGGGACATTGTCAGGGATGTCTATTAGGGATCCAATTGTTGCCATGGCATCTATTGCTCTATTGTTTGCTCATGGACTCTGCTCAAATGTGATATCGATGAATAATTCTTTAAGAGTTTCTACTAGCTTGTTATATGGGGTCAGCTTATCATCTTTTGTCTGATATTCTTCATTCACCTCGTTTACTATAAGTTGGGAGTCTCTGTAAACCTTGAGGGCCATTATATGCCACTGCATTGCTATTCTAAGACCTATGGTTAAGGCCTCATATTTTGCAATGTTTTTGGTGCATGGGAATGTTGTGGGGTGATAAAGAAGACACCAGCTCCTTATCCATGTTGTTTGTATGAGCCATCAAAGTAGAGTTTCCAGTGGTTGACTATGTTGAGATTGAAGATGGATTTGTCTGGAAACTTTGATATGAGTGGATTCTCTTAATAGATTGGTGCTTCCACAAGCTAATTTGTGATTACTTGACCTTTTATTTATTTTCACTCCACATATTCAATGTCATACTCTAATAATATCATGACCCATTTAGCCATCCTTCTTATGAGCATTTCCTTTGATAGTAGGTCCTTGAGGGGATCAATTTTGGTAATGAGTTTGACTTTGCATGCCAACATGTAGTGTCTAAATTTTTATGATGCAAACACTACTACTAGACATGCTTTCTCAATGAATGAGTAATTTAACTCATGCCCAACCATTGTGGAGCTAATGTAATATATAGCCCTTTCTATCTTATTTTCATTGTGCTAAGCTAGAAGAGCACCAAGGGCTGTTGTTATTGCTGAAACATAAAGAATTAAGGGTTTTTTTGGGATCGGTGACATGAGAACTAATGGTGTAAGTGGATATTATTTGATCTTATTGAAGGGTTCTTCACACTTTTTATCGCACTTGTATGCTACTCCCTTGTGAATTAGGTGAGAGTATGGATTTTTTTTACCTACCAGCTGTGCTATGAACCTTTGGATGGACTAAAGCTTTCCTTGGATACCTCTCAATTGTTTCAATTTTTTGGGTGCCTTCATCTCAAGGATTAATTTTACCTTGGTAGGGTCTACCTCAATACCTCTCATTGACACTATGTATCCTAGCAACTTTCCTGATTGTATGCCGAAGACACAATTCTTTGGATTTAATCAGACCTTGTATTCCTCAAGCTTTTCAAAAATGGCACTTAAGGTTGCTATGTGATCCTTCCTCTTTCTAGATTTGGCTAGTATGTCATCAACATAATCTTTGATAGTTTTATGGATCATGTCATGGAAGATTAATTTCATAGCTCTTTGGTATGTTGCTCCTCTATTCTTCAAGCCAAATGGCATCATATTCCAATAGTAAGTCCCCCATGGACAAGTGAAGGTTGTCTTATGTTAGTCTTCTTTAGCAATCATTATTTGGTTGTATCTTGAGAAACTGTCCATAAGGGAAAGCATTTTGTGTCTTTCCATCATGTCCACAATCATGTTAATGCTGGGAAACAAGAAATCATCTTTTTGACATGCTTTGTTTAAGTCCCTAAAATCTATGCAAATTTTGATCCCCCCTGATGAGCTCAGGATATGCTCATAATCCGAGTATTTTGATGTACTGTTAATATCTCTACCCTTGTTGCTAATGGATGTTTTAAATCTTTTATTAAATACTTTTGGGTAGTATCCTGTAGCAACACATTTCTATATTCCTATAGCTTAACATCTCTATATGTCTTATTAATTACCCTGTTATGACCTTCCGAATGACTGATATAATGCATATGCTTTTTGAATAATGAGATAGATTTAATATGTGGTTAGTGAATGTATCGTGTTGTTCGCCACACATTTTTTCTTTCACTTCTATTTTCGTGTACATCACAGGTTATTAAAGGGAGCATGATCGAGTCAAGCACAGCACATCTCAGCCCTGCAGTAAAGTCCATTTCTTGCACGACATCGAGGAAGTTGTTCCAATGAAGACTTTCTAACCAGGTCGTTGGGAAAAAAATTAAATGATCATAAATCTAGGAAGAGTGAAATGCTAAATTTTCTCTGGATCATGTTGAACGGATATACTTTCATTTATGAGAAGTCTATTCCTCAATTTCAGGATGCACTTATGTCCATGTCTTTCTCTATTAGTTAGTTGCTCTTCTTGTTTAAATAAGAGTTCCTCCTGCGTGAGTGAGAAAGCATAGCATGTAAAAGTTAGTATGATAACAAGAATTAGTGTTTTGTGTTAGTTTTCATATGAGCAAAACAATGTATATCATTCTAAGTTTATGAATAAAAGTTGATGAACATTTGAGTTCAATTCTTGCATAACTGGTTGATGCTTGGTAAGGGGGACCACTTAATAAGTACCTATAGTTAGTTAGTTGTTTATTTTCTATTGATCATAAGTTAGATTTCATTTTGGAAAGTTTCAATGCAAACTCAGCCTTATATTGTTCCTACAGCATTGGGAATCCATCCTTGTGTTTGTTCCTACAACATAAGGCCAGTTCATAGTTTGTTTCTTAATAACAGTTGTCGAGATGTCAGCTTTGATTAAGTTATGCTTAAGTTAAGAAAGATTTATGTTACATTTCTATAGCATAAGTAGTATTCCTTTCACACATTTATTTCAAGTAAATCATGATTGAAACTGGTTCTTAGTGCACATACAGTGTCGCTCCATTTCAAGTATATGTCCCCAACTTTGACAAAGTAAATGAACGACCATAAAAATATGTTAGTCACCTACTAGAATGTCCAATTCCTAGGTTAGGATTTTCCATGACTTTTATATCCTCTTGTGGGCGCGACCATTTTTGGCACCGTTGTCGGGGATGGTGTCATATTAAGAACCTATCATAGTCATTGTTAGCAGTAGTTTAGTATGTTATTTAGGTATTTTCGAAATTCCTTCAAGTAACAGTTCATTATATTGCATGCATAGAAGAAGAGATGCTCTGGAAAGATTCCTCCCTAGCTTTCCATTCATTGATCACAATCTTGAACTAGCTTATAATCTATCTAAGGAAGGAGGAGACCAAGCTATCAATCCATTTACTAAAAACCTGCTTGTTGAATTGCCATTTGACCCAGCTGACGAAGAACCTAAAAAAATTCATTTTCTTTGATACTCCATCTAGCATATATGGCACGTAATCCACCTAATCGACCTCCTACTTTTGAATTCCCCATCATTGCTCAGTAAGATAATGATAACCTTAAAAATATTCCTTCTTCATTACTTCCCAAGTTCTATGGACTAGCTATAGAGGACCTAGACACTTTCTTGTTTGAGTTTGACATCCTTTGTCGCAGCCATGATTACACTTCAAATGCTCACAGGCTAAATTTGTTTCCTACCTCTTTGAAGGAAGGATCCCTTAGATGGTTTATGAGTTTGGGAAGAGGTTTTGTTGATAGTTGGGCAGCCATGCAAACAAAATTTCTTGATAAATACAAGGAATATTGTAAGAGTGGTAGTAAGGGAAATGATATATTCATAATTCAACAAAAGGAGGATGAAAGCCTAGAAGACTATATCTCAAGATTCTTGATATATTCATAATTCAACAAAAGGAGGATGAAAGCCTAGAAGACTATATCTCAAGATTCTTGTTTTCCCTGAAAAAGAATTCAGACCATACTCTCAATGAAGAATCTCATAAACTACTTTTTCTGAGAGGAATCAATGAAACCTATATAGATGCCCTAGATTTGATGGGAGGAGGAGATATAACCCAACTACCTTGGGATGATATCAAGAAGATATGTCTCAACTACTCTCAAGAAATTGTTAAGAAGGGTAGAGGTCATCAATACACAGTGGGAAAGTCTTCTACTAGTGGAGTTTCATGGATGGAGATCACAAATTTTCTATCTGATTTCAAGCAGGATATCATAAACAACATGGCTACATAGTTGGATACTATGCAAGCTCGGAAGAAACATGAGGAAGCTGAAACAATCTTGGTTGAGTTTTGTCCACATTGCATACAGAAGAAACGTGACTGCAGAAGCAATATGGTGGCTAACCTAGAGGCTAAGCAGTTACCTACTAACTTTAAGATGGTAGAGAATGATGATGATCAAGTATTCTTCATCACACAAAGGCAACCATGGGCTCAAAGACAAGGTATGCCTCAAGACCCTTTGACTTTTGGTAATCCTTATTCTAGTTACAATAACCAATAGCAACCTACATATGGCCCCACACCACCTTGGAATACTTCTCAATCTCAATGGACTAACTATCAGAGTCCTCAATGGAAATCTCCTCAAGGAGGTTGGTAGCAGCCACAAGGACAATGGACTCCACCCCAAGGTAACTAGTAGAAGAATCCTCAATGGAGAGGTTCTCAGCAATGACAGAACCAATCCTCTAGATCTCTGTAGTTTCAGGAGCTACAACCTCAGGCCCTCATGCCACCAACTGCAGCACCTACAGCAAATACTGGCCCTCCAAAACAAATGCCTATGCCTGCTCAACCATTGCCAAATCATAATAATAAGTAGTAGCAACAACAACAGCCTATGTATTTTGCAGAAGCCAATCAGTATCTAGCTTATGTCCTGAATATTCATGATATCCATCTCAGATCTGGAACCACTCTCTGCTCCATAGCCACCTATCATTACAAAGATTCCAGACTCTACCTCTGAACAACCAACTTATCTTGCAGAACATATACCTATATCAAATACTGTCTCTAAGGAGCTCATCTTGCAGCATTAGGCCAAACCACCTTTTCCTCAAATATTGCAAATTACCACATCCAAGTCTGCGGAAGAGCCTACTTTTGATATTATGGATCAGCTAAAGAATGTACACATTCAAATCCCCCTCTTTCAAGCCATTAAAGATGTCTCAATTTATGGAAAAGCCATTAAGGAGGCTTGTTTAAAGAAACCAGGAAGAAAGAAAAAGGATCCCCAAAACTATCCATGTTTTAGGACAGTTGGCAGATATTATGTTAGGGAAGGTAGTCATTCTAAAATATACTGACCTTGGGAGTCCTGTGGTACAAATAAATATTAATGGCCAGATAATAAATAATGTTTTGATTGATCTTGGTGCAGCCATCAATGTAATGACCAAGAATATAATGGACTATTTGAATATCTTAAACATTTGGTCTACACCTACCATCCTTCAGCTTGCTGATAGTTCTACAGTAAAACTTGATGGAATGGTAGAAGATGTTATTGTCATCCTTGAGTCTTGGGAATATCCAAAAGATTTTACCATATTGTCCACTAAGGAAACTTTGGGAGGATATCCTATCATCCTAGGTAGACCATGGTTAGCCACAACTAATGCTTTTATAGGATGTCGTTCAAGAGACATGACAATTTCTGATGGTCAGTCAAGAAAGAAATTGGCTTTATATCCACCTACCCAGCCTCAGCCAGACTTGTCTCAACCAATTTGGCTAGATTTAGGAGAGGAAACTGAAGAAGTCAATTCATTGGCCTAGCTAATGATGTTGCAAACTAATCCATTTTCCCAGCTTCAGATTGAGGATGACCTGCTTTTACACATTTTGCAATCCAACTCTGATATGAGTAGCCCATTTACTGCAAATAGTTGTTCTTAGTAGAGTTTCCTACAGCAACTAAATTCTGAGAGCCTGATAACTGAATCTCCTGCATCTTATCACAACTTGCTTCCATATGAAATGCAAACACCACCTGTATTAGTAGCCTCCATGAATGATCTTATCAAGCAAGTAGAAGTGTCTCCAGGCCACTGTCTGAACATCAATAATAAGCTTCCTCAATCTCAACAAGTTTCCCTAGTCACAATGTTGCAAGATCAAAATAGAGCTTTTGCATGGGACTATGGGGATATGAAGGGAATAGATCCTCAACTCTATACTCAAAGGATCTACAGTAAGGAAGACTGTTTATTTGTTAGACAGCCTGAAAGAAGGATAAACCCAACACTCAGGGAAATAGTTAAAATAGAGCTCCAGAAATTGCTTGATGCTAGTTTTATCTACCCCATTTTAGATAGTCAGTGGGTATCTCCATTGGTGATTGTTCCTAAAAAAGGTGGAAAATGGAGAGTTTGTTACTACAGGGAGCTTAACACAATAACTAAAAGGGATCACTTTCCATTGCCATTTGTTGACCAAGTGCTAGACTCATTGTATGGTAAAAATTATTTCTCCTTTTTGGATGGATATAGTGGGTATAATCAAATTAGAATTTCCCCTGAGGATCAAGACAAAACAACTTTTACCAATCCATGGGGTACTTTTGCCTATTTTTTCTTACCTTTTGGACTGTGTAATGCAGGAATTTGATATCATAGTTATTGATAAGTCAAGTTGAGATAATGTGGTGCCTAATTTATTGTTAAGACTTCAAACATCTACACCTGACACTCCTGAGGTAATTGGTGATAGCTTTCCTGATGAACATTTGTTTTTTATTGCTACTCAAACTCCATGGTATGCAGATATTGCAAATTATTTAGCAGCCAACAAGATTCTAGCTCACTTCTCACCAAAGGAAAGGAAATTGTTGGTTGAGAAAAGTTTTAACTTTTCATGGATAGTAGACTATTTATTTTACACAACCTGACCAAGTCATGAGAAGGTGTGTTAGGGAAGATGAGACCTATGACATCTTGCATGCCTGTCATGATGAGCCATGTGGTGGGTACTTTGCAGCCAAGAGAACATCTATGAAGGTGCTTAATACATGATATTATTGGTCCACACTACACAAAGATGTTGCAACCTACACTAAGAAATGTGATAGATGTCAATGGATGGGGAGACCAACAAGGTTTGATGAAATGCCCCTAAATCCACAAGTGGTAGTTAGTCCCTATGACAAATGGGGCATGGATTTTGTTGGGCCTATTGATCCTCCATCCAATTGAAAATCATACATTTTGGTGTGTACTGATTATGTCACCAAGTGGGTGGAAGTGAAAGCAATGACATATGTCTGTTACAATAAAGTTGTTGAGTTCCTATATGAGTAGATTTTTACTCAGTTTGGAGTCCCAAGGGAACTTGTTACTAATCAAAGAGCTCAGTTTACATCCAACTTAATCATAGCATTGATGAATGATTACAAGATTAGGCATAGAAAGTCTAGCCCCTATCACCCTCAAGCCAATGGTCAGGCAGAGGTTACCAATAGAGAAATTAAGGCAATCCTTACAAAGACAGTCCAATTACACAAAAAGGATTGGAGCAATCGCCTTCCTGAAGCAATTTGAGCTTATAGGACAACATGGAAAACAACTATAGGGTTTACTCCTTTTGAGTTACTCTATAGTAAGACTGCCATGTTGCTAGTAGAGTTTGAGCATAAGACATTAAGGACTTATCTCCAGCTTAACATTGATATTTATGAGGCTCAAAAGGAATGCCTCTTGTAGCTGAATGCATTGGATGAGATGAGGAAAGCTTCCCTATAGCATACTGAAACTATCTAATAGTAAACACAAAAATGGCATGACAATCATATTCACATTAAGCAATTCTCTACCAGTGATTGGGCACTACTCTATGACTCTAGATATAAGGAAAATCAAGGTAAACTCACCACACAATGGCTTGGTCCTTATGAAATAGAAATTGTTTGTGATAATGGATCAATGCAGTTAGCTACATTAGATCTAGTCTAATTCAAACTAATAGTTAATGGACACCATCTTCAGTTGTATCATAAGCTAGCATCCAAAGATGAATTTATGCACCATTTTGTTTCGAATGCGGCCACTAATCTTCCTACAATGAAAGGCTTTAGTCTTTCTCCTATAGCTTCTCTTTAAATTCCACGTAGCATGCCCATAATAAAGGTTTTCTTTTAAAGAAAACCATGTTCTCTATTTTCCATCCATCACCACCATTCATTCTCTTTTCATCCACATCATCCATCATACCGTACCACCCTCATTCATAGTTTCTATTCCAACCATCATTTCATGTTGCACTGTGATTTTTCCCAGCACATACGGGCATTGATTAAAAGGTACGCGATATCTTTTGTTATCACATTATTTATTTATTTCATTTATTTACATTCCTACCATTTTAAATTATTGAGCCATATGAGGCATGGGTTAGTTGTTAATGTCCCAAATTTTTTCCTAAATATTTTAAAACAAAGTGCTCATGAAACCTAGAGAGGAAGGAACAACTCTATTGCCCATCATGCCCTCATTAAAATTTTGATTGAGTGTTCCCTAAGGGATGTATCACCCCTTTCTTGGCAAGAATTTATTTCCCAAAAGGGTTTGCAACTTCTGGAGCTTCCTAGAGCACTCCCTGTAGCACCTACCCCTGCAGCATCTATTTTTGTGGCCTCCACACCAGAACCCTCTACCCGAGTACAAACCAAGTTTGCTAGTAGAAGAGAAAAAGGAAAAATGAAGCTAGGAGAGTCATCTAGGGTAGAACAAACCCCAGATTCTTACCCTCATTTTCAAAAACAATAGTGTTCCTCTTCTACAACACCTTCTCCTGTAGCAATTCCTCTTGCAGCAACACCTGTTGCCATTACAAGTTCACAATCATCTTCTTCTATTGAGTCTAAACCCTCTAGGCAAGTCAAATAAAGGAAATCCATGAGAGTGCCTCCTATAGCCACAAAATTTCCAAAAAGAGCTTCAGCAAGGAAATAGAAAGTCACCTTGAAACCTCTGCTCAACCTGAAATTATAATAATTTTTGAGGAATCTGAAGAACTCAGTCATAATGATTCTCAGAATGTATCTGAGAATGTTCCACATAGCCCACCTATTGTTTATGAGGAAATGAAAAATGAGCCAATGGAATTTGAGGAACCACATGATAACGGTAATGAAAGGGGGATAAGTCTTGATGACTTCGTTGAGGTAGCTCAGAAAATTTAAGAGGAAGCACAATCTCCTCCTGTGCAACAACAAGAATTCATCCTGCAGCAAGAGGAAGAATAGACTAAACAATTAGAAGTGTCCAATAACACACTGTTACCCCCTGTAACTTGTCAGGAAATGGTTGTTTATAAGAGCACATTTTTGATTGAATATTTGGAACACCTTAGAACCACATGGAGGCCGGTCACATTTCAAACCTTGAGTTTCTGTGACTTAGCCAAGGTTGAAATTCAACAAAGTTTTTGGGAAAAAGAGAAGAAGAAACTGAAAAGAGAAATTGAAAGGAAAAAATAGGAAATCCAAGAAATGAAAGAGAAAATGAATGAAATGATTAAAATAACTGGTAAGATTGTGGAGTGTAGACCGCTGCATAGGGTCTATGCTATGTGTCTAAAGGAACAATTTCTTTGGTTTCAATTAATGAGAATTTCAAGGAATTTAAATCCTGTTATTCATACAGCCAAAGAATTTTATGATGCCTACCAAGTAGCCCCTAATTGGCTAAAGAATTTTTTATGTGAATTTTATTTGCATGGTTTGATAATTCCCTCTGAAACATAGTGGAATCCACTTCTTTATATTGGTGATATTCATTTGAGGTCCCTCATGTCATGGGTGGCCAATGAAACCAATTATGGAAGAAAATTGGAAGCCTATGAAGAAGATAAAAGGGATGAGCCTATCCCACTACAATCAGAAAGCACAGATCCTTACACAATGCTGAAAACTTGGCTTACTGTTGCATATGGATTCAATGATCAAACCCAAAGAATAAAAATATTTGATATCAAAAAGCAAGTGTATGAAGAATTCAAAGGTCAACCATATTTATTTTGGAAGCTTGCCTATTCCAGAATTGAAAAGAGAAGGGAGAAATTGACCGTTGGGCTAAGGAAATCTAAGCCACATAGTCACCTCAATTTTAAAGCAGCCCTTGGAAGGATAGAAAAGTACATACAGCTTGGTCTTCAGAAGAGGTTTGAGTTATGGTTGACAATAACATTTCGACCTCTAGTTTTAATGTGGCCACTTTATCCCTATCGAGCTACAAATGTTAATAAGGATACAAAAACCCTCAGATATGAAAGATGGCAACATTTTAGAGGTTTTTACTATAAATTTGGAACTTCACCACAAAGCCATATTGCTCCTACAAATTTCAGGGAAACAACTAGGAAACTTAATGCTGGTGTACCATCATTAGGTTGAGTAGGGGCAGATGATGAGCTCAGGATATGCTCATAATCCAAGTATTTTGATGTATTTTTAATATCTCTGCTCTTGTTGCTAATGGATGTTTTAACTCTTTTATTAACGACTTTTGGGTAGTATTTTGTAGCAATACATTCCTATATTCCTGCAGCTTAACATCTCTATGTGTCTTATTCATTACCCTATTTTGACCTTCCGAATGACTGATATAATGCATATGGTTTTTGAATAATGAGATAGATTTAATATGTGGTTAATGAATGTATCGTGTTGTTTTCCATGCATGTTTTCTTTTGCTTCTATTGTCGTGTACATCACAGGTTGTTGAAGGAAGCATGATCGAGTCAAGTGCAGTAGATCTCGACCCTATAGTAAAGTCCATTTCCTGCATGACATCGAGGAAGTTTTTCCAGTGAAGACTCTCTAACTAGGTCATTGGGAAGAAACTTAAATGATCATAAATCTAGGAAGAGTGGAATGTTAAATTCTCTTTGGATCGTGTTGAATGGATATTCTTTCATTTATGAGAAGTTTGTTCCTCAGTTTCAGGATGCACTTATGTCCACGTCTTTCTTTGTTAGTTAGTTAGTTGCTCTTTTGGTTTAAATAAGTGTTCCTATTGTGTGAGTGAGCAAGCTTAGCATGTAAAAGTTAGTATGATAATAATAAGTAGTGTTCTCTGTTAGTTTTCATATGAGCAGAATAATGTATATCATTCTAAGTTTATGAATTTAAAGTTGATATAGATTTGAGTTCAATTCTTGCATAACTAGTTGATGCTTGCTAAGTGGGCCCACTTAGTAAGTATCTATAGTTAGTTAGTTGTTTATTTTCTGTTGATCATAAGTTAGATTTCATTTTGGAAAGTCTCAATGCAAACTCAGTCTTATACTGTTCCTACAACATTGAGAATCCATCCCTGTGTTTGTTCCTGTAGCATAAGGCCAGTTCATAGTTTGTTTCTTAATAACAGTTGTTGAGATGTCTACTTTGATTAAGTTATGCTTAAGTTAAGAAATATTTACGTTACATTTCTATAGCATAAGTAGAATTCCTTTCATGCATTTATTTCTAGTAAATCGTGACTGAAACTGGTTCTTAGTGCACATACAGTGCCGCTCCATTTCAAGTATACGTCCCCAAGTTTGACAAAGTAAACGAATGACCATGAGAAGATGTTAGTCACCTGCTGGAATGTCAAATTCCCAAGTTAGGATTTTTTGTGACTTTTATATCCTTTTGTGGGTGGGACCATCCCCATAGGGTTTTGAGACAAGAACCAGGTTTGACACCCATTCTGGATAGTCAATTGGTGGAATGAATCCTACGTCTAGTAGCTTCTTTAATTCCATTTTTACTAACAGATGGTAAATTATATAGTAATGTCACAACACATCTTAGGCTCGGCCAAAATTTTTACTAAACTAAACGCATCTCCTTGTATAAATTTTCCAATACTCATGAAACCCATGCAAAAGTAGTCCCATTTGACAACATCATAGCTAGAACTCTTGCCAACTAACAGTGAATATCAAGATCATTGGTTTGGTACCAACAACCCTACCATCAGTGCTGCTATGAATAGAGATAGTTATGGCAACACACCCATCGATGCCTCCATGTATAACTTGATTCCCATCAAAAGAAGATTTCCATTGATGCCTCCAAATATAACTTGATTCCCCTCACAAGAAGATTATCATTGATGAACAACTTCTCCAATGCATCCTCTCTGTGCATGAGATCATACTCCACTATCTCACCTCATATGGGGATCCACAATATGCATCATACATACTAATATCACTACTAATATCATATACTAATAGCATGTCTAATTAATAAATGAAAACTACTAATATCACTATGCCACAGCTCCACAAAAGTACCCCCAACCAATTTCTCCAAGGAATTTTAAAAAAAAATCCATTTTGAATGGGTATCCTTAAATTATAATATATATAGGGTACCTAAAGAAAATATTTATTAGAATAGTTATCAATATTAGACTTATGAGGTCAAATACACAACATGGCGAGGTTGAATGCAGAGAAAAAATATGCAAAATTGGAGCAATAATAATATATACTGATAAATTCTTCCTTCTATAGATTATGTGAAGGTAGGGAAAGGTTAAATGGAATACCATTTTATTGTGGTTGATGAGATATGAGAAAATACATTGCTGGTGATTCTAGTTATCCTTTGTTGTCATGGTTAATCATAATTTTTAATGGACTTGTGATAGATAATCTAAGGTCATTCAACTTTAAGAAATATTTAACATGTCTTATTGTCGAAGATCCTTATCAAAA
The DNA here is from genome assembly GCA_007258455.2 of Sequoia sempervirens. Classification (NCBI taxonomy): domain Eukaryota; kingdom Viridiplantae; phylum Streptophyta; class Pinopsida; order Cupressales; family Cupressaceae; genus Sequoia; species Sequoia sempervirens. Next base: position 361,934,382 of record VDFB02086081.1, read on the forward strand.
TCTTAAGGGTGATTGAAAATTTTCTATTCAAACATTTCTCATCCTAAATTGTGAATGCTAGCAAAATCCTCGTTTGTTTTACTTTTTTCATAGTATGTTGAAATTTGAAGAAGAAGACAATGAAGGTAATATTGTTAATAGGAAAGAATATTATATCAATAAAAGAAGCAGCATGTCAAGTTTTATTACTGTAGCATTAGCTCATACGACTCTAATGAAATTCATTAATAGATAATTTATTTCCACAGCTCCCCAATTCAAACGAGTAGAAGGACTATTTAATTTTGTTGTCCACTCTAATTAATTTCAATAGTATCTGTCAAAGATAATAATAATTTTTTAATCTATCTATGTGCAATTTTTCTAAAGGGATGCTAGTTTTTTCACATACACTTTTAATGTCATTGACCATTATTGGCCACTAGAGAAGGTAAGTATACATTAATGTAAATTATACCAAATTAAAGATTAAAAAATGCACCATGAAATGGTTTCTAAATTGTAAATTTGTTTACATTTATTAATTTACTAGGAAAGATTTTATAGTATGTATAAATGAAAGGAAGGTTGTTAAGCTTGTTTTCAAACATGAAACATTCTCATTAGAGACTTTATTTTAGACATGACAATCAAAGAGGAATTGATGCAAGACAACATAAAATCTATTAGTATAAGTTATTATTAAACTAATGATAAATAGTTTTCATTTAAATTATTATTAAACTAATGATAAATAGTTTTCATGTAAATGATCAATTTTTGTTTTTATATTGAAGTCAAACAATGATCTTATTGAATAGAATGGTTCTTGTATTCAATATAATATGCTCAAATTCTCCCCATTCATACCTATTTAAAAACTAGGTACAACTTTATTATGTGATTAAAAATTAAAACTTTCATGCTGCTCTCATCTTTCAACTTCCCTATTTTGATTAATGAAAGTTATTCATAGCCGATTGGAAAGACTTAGCTTTTATTTTTATGATATAATTTTTTCTCTAAGTCACTTTGCTTTATACTTCATAGGCTTCCAACTTATGGTGTAGTATATTTTTTTCTCAAAAAGAATTAGTGCATAGCACACTCTTGTTGGATTCATATAGTTAAAAATAGTATTCTTCTTCTTTTATTGATAGGTATGACGGTGACCATAAATAACATTCTATTTATCATTTACATGACAAAAAGAGCAAAAACAACAGTAATATACAAAGAGGAGAATGCTAAATCATAAAACATATTATATTCATTAATTTGATTGATACCAAAATGGCTACAACAATGCAATTTAAATAGATGCATTACAAATTGATAAAAGGAAATTTCCAATCTTGCAAATAGATCACCAAGGAAATAACTAAAACAACACATTAGAAGGTTTAGTAGATTTCAAAATAAATTATAGAAACTGTGCTACTATGGGAGAAATTACTTTCCAACACTCCACCTTAATTTCAAGCACAAATTCTTTCAACTCTGCAACCAAGTCTTAGACTCACCAAAATTATAATTTTCTTCATGATACTTTCAAATTATCTTCAATATTTGTGGATCTCTCTTGAACTCTTCACCAACTGCTATGATAGTCCTTCAAGCATTGAGTTATCTCTCTATGTGTAGCTTTCCACTTTTCATCATGTCTTATCAAACCTTCAACCCTTTGTTGATAACTATTAGCTTTCATATATGAATATTTATATTTAAACAAAATTTCCAACATACCTATCAACTTTTGTCAATTTGATCCAAAACTCCAACCATAGTTCAACTATATGCATCATGTCATAGATTCAATCTTTCAATTTCTTTGTTCTGAATGATTTATAAAACCACAAATAGCACACAGATGTAGATCCCAACATGTATCTTTTATATGCCCTTCTCTATTACAATGGGAACACTGAATACAAGCATTTCTAGAGAAAATTTGCTTGAATTTCGCTTCATAACTGGTTCAATTGGTTCTTTTATTTCTTGTGCATTCTTTCCCAATCCTTCACCTTTATAACCCATTATTCCCATTAATCTCAAACCAACATTTTTTTATGACAATTATTACAATTTATATTATCATATTCACATTATTCTTCTATACATTCTTCAACAATATCAATATTAGCCATATCATACAAACTACTTGATTTATCAACTGAACAATACAAATACTCTATATCACAAGCAACATAACTTATCAATGGCTTTGTCTTTAAACATTTATTTTCTTCTTTCAACTTTGATAATTCTTCTTTTAGTAAACAATTTTCTTCATCTGACAATTTCAATTTTTCTTAAAAATCATCTTTCGTTTTCTTAACCTCGTCAAACAATTATAATTTTTCTTCTAACTTCATTCTTTCTTTTAACATTACCCAATTCCTTTCACATATAGAATCATATGTCTCCATTTTCAACTCCGTTATTCTTTTTATAAATTCAAAACTATCATTTTTAACTTTCATCATTTCTTTCTCCAAAATTTCATTTTTTTAACACGTTTACCAACTTTACCCATTGAAAATGATTAAAATTCACATGATTTTATGTGTCTCCACTCTTCTTACCACAGTTTCTCCTTTGATTGATTATATCTAATAGCTATGGCAGTATATTTGAAACCCTTGCTGCAATTTTCTTTAGCTCTGACTTAAATCTTCATTTGAAATTTGCAATGAATAGAACTGCGATTCTGCAATCCTTTAACTAAACAATAATTGGAATCTACAAAACCATACCTCAGCCGATCTCCTTTAATCTCCTCTATTTAGGTATCCTTTAATTTTATTATCATAGAAATATGAAGCTCCTATGTTTGTGTGTAAAAGAATTGTGCTTCTTCTGTATTTTGTTTTTAAATATTTGCTTGGGTTTAGATTTTACATTACCAGTACTGGAGATCTCAAATTGAGTTCCTTGAATACAACATCCCTTCATGGTTTTGCATTATGGTTTGATAAAATAAAGTCATAGTCACTCAAATCTTTAATTGGTAGCTCTTTATCTTTGAATTTAAGTAGAAATGATGGTCATGAAAGAAATAAGTATCCAAAGCATACTAACACGCTTGTGGTCTCAACTATTCCAGAGGGACCTCCAACTTCTTTCTTCACTTTTAATGCTGGATATTCTTATATTTAGTTAGTGTGAGAATCTGAGAATAATATCATTAATGGGTGTTCTGTGTTGAGAGAGTTTCCAAAGCTTTGAGAGTTATTCATAAATGGGTGTTCTGTGTTGAGAGAGTTTCCAAGCCTTGCACCTCTATGTCAACAATTGCAGAGATTCACAATAATAAAGATTATCGTCAGAAGTTGGAGGAGATTCTATACTCATCCACTGCAATCATTATTGTTGGAAATATAATCTCACTTACATTATTAACTCCTCCAGCTCAACCTTTCTCCCCAACATACTTCGTATCAGCCCTCTGTATTAGCATTAAAAACAAATTTAAGAAGTCATATTTTGAAAAAGATTTCATTGAAATGATATGACATTAACTCATTCCATGCTCTCACACAATTTCTAGGTGTTATGGAGTATATTATTTGATGTATAGCTACCTCACCTCCGTTGATGCATAGTTCTCTATATATTGTTAGAGTCCTTTTTATTGTAATCACTCTATCAAAAGAGTCCAACTCTGTAGAGATGTAAGGAGTATGGTGAGTTGTATTAACTCTCAAGAGTCCAGCTCTCAAGAGTTGTAAGGAATTCAGAAGTCTATAATCGTGTGTGTAAAAGAAAGACCTGAAGCTTCGTAAGCTATAAGGAGATGTAATAGGTGTATGGTTGTCAATGAGCAGAAGCTAGGGCAATTTCCGGAATGTAAGTTGTAATGGTCTCTGTCAAGGAGCAGCAGCTCTAGGTATTGAGCGGAAGCTCAACCATGGAAATGTTTGTTTATGAATGAGTAGAAGCTTAGAGTATTTATGTAATGTTTTGATCTATATAAAAAATCTATTTTTTTCTATTTTATCCTCATTTCAAATCCTACAATTATATGTGCTTTCCATATAATCTGGAGGAATTTGATGCTCCTTGTTCTGAACTAGAACATGGTTTTCATTGTGAAGTAGATGGATAGTAACATTCATACACACAGAGCATTGTAATCTTAAAATATGCTGAAATACTTCAAGGGTTTATGGCTACAGTGAATACAGACAAAGGGTGCAAGGCGTTGAATTTGTTCAATGTAATTATTGACCATTTATACAATTCTTGACTAAGTGGAAGGTTTGATTGCATTACTTTTAACATTTTTTTAAGATATTTTATCAAATCAATTGCAGCATTAGCCAATATTTCATATTTTAAAGGTTGTTAAGCTTGTTTTCAAACATGAAACAATCTCATTAGAGACTTTATTTTAGACATGACAATAAAAGAGGAATTGATGCAAGACAACATTTCAATCTTAAAAGGAAAGTGCCTCCCACAACACACATGGTTCAGATCTTAAAGAGGGGAGTTCAGGACATGAACGAGCTGGAAGTCAAGACTGCTGATCTTTTAAAAACTCAAATTTAGCTGCTACTGACCTTTTGTTTGGTTTTTTGGTTTTGTGACCTTTGCTGGCCTTTTTCGTTGGTTGTGGGTGTTTACTGCTTTTATTTTTATAGCCTTTTTGATTGTGATGTCTTTTTTGACTCTTTCTTTATTCTAAAAACTTTGAGGTTTTGGGTCCCTGTAAAACCCATTTTTTCATCTTCCAAAAACATTGTTAATATGTTTATTGTATTGAAATAAAAACTTAAGCATTCTTAAAGAATTTAAATATTAATATGAACCTTAGAGTAACAATTGACCATTTATTTGAGTTTTACCAAAATTCAAATAAACATACTAAACATTATATGGTGCATTATCAATCTATATCCTCTAAGTTTATGGTTACCTTGTTAATGATATGGAATTGTAAAACATCTTCCCTAAATTTTACAATTGGTATTTTTCCATGGTTTGAGCATTTTGGGGAGAGTTGATGCAATAAATTTAAATCCTCCTTGTATGTAAATTAATACATTTATATTTCTCTATTGTCAAGGCCTACTTTGTATTTGGCATACCCTAGAGATAAGGTCATAGTGGCTTAGTTGATTTAGCTATAGCATGTGATTGTTTCTAAAAATGAGAATAAATGAGTGTAGATCATGTATTTAAATATAAAAGATAAATTTTCTTATCTCATAATTTCATGCTATAATTTATGAATGCTTAAAATGCATATAATCAACTAACTAAATTCTAGAAAATGAAATTGTTAATTGGTATGTGCAGGATCATCATGGAAAAAGCAGGCCCTTAAGTGGCAAAACATTAAAAAAAAATAGTGTTAGGCAACTTGACATAAAAATTTGAATAAGTTATAAGTTGCAAAAAATTCAGAAAAATCTGTGTTAGGCAACTTGACGTAAAAATTTGAATAAGTTATCTATATTATTTCAAAAATATGTAAGAATAGAATTTGTAGAAGATTGAATTTAGTTTCTAAACTACTAGGTTTATTTATAAATAAATAAAATCTATTTGGTGAAAATTTCAAATTTCAATGCAGTAGTACTTAAATTTCAAGGAAAAAATAAGAAGTAGGTGTTTGTCTGACCACCCTAACCATAATAAAATGATAACATTTTTTTATAATATTTGATATATAATTAGAGGACTCATGTCCAGATGTGATGCATTTTTTTAAAAAAAAATTTCCAAGTAAATAATTAATTATGAATTTTTTATTGCAACTTTCAAAAAATATAAAAACTCCTATGTCTGACCAACTTAACATTGTCAAAACTTCATGAAATTTAATTTTTCTTTTTTTAATCCTATAGTATGTGAAGCATAGAATGTGATGCATGTTTTGGATTCAAAAAATGGGATACTGTTTGAAAGTTATAGATGTTTTTCAATCAGCCTATCGATCAGGACTCTACAAATACCCATAATATTGCCACTTTTTGGCCCATCATGATCCTACACATACCCTAATATGTTTATTTTATTGAAATAAATTTTTTTTTTTTTTGTTGCATCATTTGTGTTGGACCCCTATCCACTAATTGTTGCATGCCATGCAATTGCTAGTTTTATATCTATGAGGGATAAATTCTTTTGACCAGGAGTTATGAACTTGTTAGGTCACAAATGGGTGGCCTCATCTCCAACATAAACACTCAACAAATACACCCCAATGGGGTTTGAACCTTCATAACAACACAACTTAACCATCAAACCATGCCACTGTTGGCTATTATTATTAAACTTTAATAATGTAATTAAAATTGTATTATTATTTTATAATTATTAATATCTTATATTATATTATATTATATTGTATTGTATTGTATTGTATTGTATTGTATTGTATTGTATTGTATTGTATTGTATTGTATTGTATTATGTTATATTCTATTATATTATGTTCTATTGTATTATATTATATTGTATTGTATTGTATTGTATTGTATTGTATTATTATATATTTATAATCATGTAAATAAGTTTCTATAATTTTATAAGAAAAAAATGATCGATTCAAGAGGCACTATCGGGAGCATATCCATCAATTGAAACACATCAGAAATGTAGTTGGTCTATGAGGCCACAAATAGGGGACCACATCCTTGAAAAAATTTCTAGACAAACCTACCATAGGATCCCATAAATGGGATATCACATGAGGGGCCAGACACAATTCCAACTAAAGGAATTGCTTTGCATTTTTATGTGAACACAAATGCATGTTAAACTTTACCTCATATTTTTCCTTCTTCCATTGTACCAATAACCAATTTTCCATTATCATCCCTACAGTTTTGGCTTCTTCTAATGTCACATCATAATTCTTGTCCCCAATATTAGAATTTGGAGAATCTAGGAGACAAAAAATCAAGCACAAATGAACAATGTTTCAGTATTGTATTTAGGAAATCCAAATTAAAATGAGTACAAAGTCTTGCATATATAGGTAAGGAAGAGGAAATCCACCTATGGTGTTGATTTAAAAGTGCCCCATTCTGTTCCACAAATGAGTAGACAAGAATCCTATAGGTGTGAACCTTAAGATCACTTGGAATGTGAAAACCAACAAATTATTTGAGGAAGTCATCAACCTTGATGCCAATTGTTGAGGGATTTTTGAGGTGAGATAGAAATTATTCCAACTTGAAAAAGGTAGCAAATGAGGTTTACCAAATAATTTGGTAACCTCTAGAGGCCTAAAGATTGCACATTTAGTTAGACAAGATGTTGTCTAACCTCATCAACGTAAGTAAACATAAGTAAAGTGAAAACATAAATAATTCACTCTAACACCCCTACTTAAGTGATACTTGGGTAGATAAAAAAAAGTGAAAATAAATAGAAATGGTTCCAAACTAGAGGTTGTGTTAGGTATTCATGTATAATGCATGCTCTCACAAATGGAGAAAAATGAGAAAACCCAGTGGGAATAAAACTCCTCTCCAAAAAAGAGAAAGAGAAGTATTTAAGACCTTTTAAGATATTGACGTCATTGTGTTACAATTGAAACTTTTACTATTTTCACTTTGATCCTTTGTCTTGAAATCATCATTAGACATCATTTGTACCTTGGAAAATCCAAAAAATAGTCATCTTGCATAGACATTACCATAGCTTTGGACCTCATTGCAACATTTATACCATTTACACCTTGACATATTGTCCCTTTGAATCCATAACTTGGTATCATCATTAATCATATCATATACTTTGAAAAATCCAAAAAAATAGTTACATAACATTGGTCTTAGTCATACCTAGGCTTAATCATACCATTGCATAGTAATCTTACACATCATACCATACCACCTTCACATTCACATTCCTCTTCAAAGTCTTTTATGGTAAAAACAAGGTTGAAAAGGAAATAAAAAGAAATGGCCTTCTCACAAGATGAGGAGTTTGTCAACCCATTTGCTAATTCCTACCATGAGGCACCTAGACCACACACATCATTCCCCAATCCATTTCAGAATTTCATCACTAGAGACAATCAAGGACAAGTCATCATAGAATAATAACAGGTTGATGCACATGACCTTGGTGTGGCTTCTTTTTTTGGATGAACTTGTGGCATTAGACCCACAACATTACTTAGTTAAACTAATGTCAGAGGGAGCCACATTATCCATTTGTTCTAACATCAATACACTCCAACTAGGGCCTACACCAAAAAACAAAAGCCAAGGAAACAATACACCAACTTCTAGTAGCTTCACTCCACAAGTCAACATATATCTATGTCATTACAAGGATCCACAAAGATGCAACAAAAATTTACACCTCACCATTTGGTACCCAAACCATGAAATAAGGAATGAACCAAACCATGATGCAAGGAATGACACCAAACATGGCACAACCATTTGTCATAATCCTTTAGTACATCATTTGGTACATCAAATATAATAGGGCCATCATCTTCTAATGGACTTGGCACAAACAAATTAACCAAAATAGCAAATATTTTCACCAATAAGACTCCTAAAACAATGCTATACAAAATATAGGGGGATCTCAACATACTATTGTGTCACAACAAGGGCCTACTCACCATATATATGCACAACACAATACTCAATGGTCTATTCCACACAACACATAACATGGCAACCAGGGATCCTTCACACAACATGGCAACCAAGGGCCCTTTACACAATATGCCAACCAACATCCACATGGTCATACCTTTACAAATTCATGGCATACACAATCCAACCCTCTTCACAACACTCATATTCCAACCCCAATTCAAAACACTCAAAACCAAAATCTTTCATTGTATACAATCCCCATACACAAAACCAAAATCTGTCATATACACACATACCCAATCCAAATCCATCCCATAATATTGGATTCCAACATGCCAATATAGTCCCTCACAATACAGAAGACATGTCATTGACTCAAGTGGATTTCCTACAAACTCAGATGCTTTCCCTACAACAACAAATAGAGAAGATGAAAGTATTCAACAAGAAGACTTACTCTACAAAAGACTTATGTCCATATCCATTCGAGAAAAGTATATACATGCCACCCTTCCCACATGGCTACATCACAATTAACTTGCCTAAGTGAAGACATGCAAAATTAACATCTTGAATTTCTCATATTTAATTAAATCATATTTGCTCGGTCAATTAAATAAATCAAGATTATTTAATTAATCTCCTAAAGTCATCCATTTAAATTAAATAAATTCATCTTTTAATTAAATCACTAACATCATCCCCTTTGATTAAATAAATCAAATCTTTATATAATTAAATCTAAATTCATTCTCCTCTCAACTTTGATTTATTTAAATCCTAAAATCTAAGTCAAAATTGTCCAATCACCTAATCATCATCTTAAATTAATCAAACCATGATTAATGCTAATCCTACTCCTTTTTTCTCTATATTTTACAACTTGTGCATATAAATCAATTTAATTGATTTATTAATTCCTCATTTTCATTCAAAATGGCATCTTTAAGGGAATATTCTCCCAATTTCAATTTTCCCTCCCACATGACTTGTGCTTTTTTGTTTGAAAATTGAGCTACTTTTATAATGATTTAATCTAATTTATGAAAGAGAACTAATTATTTTCTATTATGAAGAGGCATCAATCTATATTATTATAGGCATACAAAATCATGCTTTCGGGTTTTGTGTTTAGCAGGAACTCAGTCATAATTTCCCTTATTTTTGTATTTAGCTGATAGTTGCACTTATTTTCATAATTTGAATTCATGAGAACTCAACTTACTTTCTGATACAAGGTGTGATTCGTTTGTATCCATTCTACAGAAGAGCCTCTACGCCATTAGAAATTATTGAAAGACCACCCATCCCTGTTGTTGTCGGTACTCCAACACGGGTTTTTTAGTTTGTTTTTAATCTTGTCCAATTTTTCCTTGCCATGATTGGAATTTTCAAGCACCTCTTTTCCACTAACTATACAGTATCTCCAAGAAATCATGTGGTCATTCTTCCCATTGATGTGTCCCTTTGAAGACAAATCCCTTATTTGTCCTCCAAGCCTAAAGCATCAAACTGATCTATAAGCCCAATGTTGTGTTGTCCTTCCAAAATATTTTCATAAAAATTATCAACATTGTTAATATTGGATGTTGTGAATGTTGTGGAACCTAGCTTATGCCTGCAATCAAGAAGAGAAAGAGGTTTCAAAGGTTTCAAAAGAACTTTATGATGAATTTTTTTCAGCATATCATGCAAACATTGTATTCCATGAGAACATCCACTTGAGGCGTCACTTACTCAATTCTAATAATTCAAGCGTTCCCTTGGGCCATTCCAAAGAAAGAAACATGTTTGTTTCAAAATCATAGGTCTACGCATTTATCTCTCAATCAAATGTTGCTTGTGTAAGCTTGTGATTATTTCTTATAGTACATTGCAGGAAGCAAAATGTGCATTTCCTCACCTTCTAATCTATGCGTTTATCTCATACACGTACTTTAGCTTTTATAAGCTTGTGGATGTTTTATGTTTTGTGCATTTTCCTCAAGCATTTATCTCTTTCTTATAAGAATGATGTCGGCGCCAATCCTCATACACATCCTTGATAGCTATCACAAAAAAAAAAAATAGAAAATGGGAAATTGATAGAGTTCTCCCAAAGACTATGGGCTAAGGAAGCTGATTCAAGGTACCAATCACAAGGAATTAAATTCTACCAATGTGTTCATTAAGGCAAGATCTAACATTATTATAGAAAGCTCGCTTATTGATTCATGCTGTAAATTTCCCTGTTGCCTTTGTTTACAAGAGCATTAGAATCTTGACCTGAGCATGTAAGAAAATGTCAGCATTAGCAAACTATATCAAATTGGTACTTCATTACCTAAAAATATGAATGATTTGGAGCTTTCATTTTATATATTATTCAACTGCTCAAAGATTCCATTCAATTCTCTAGTTCTCTACATGAAGGTGCCCACCATTAACTCATCCACCGCTTGCTTTAATTTCTTTTGAACTAGATCTTGGTCCTGCATCTACAGGAACATTTTGGCACCCACTGACTTAATGGTAAAACATCACATGTTTTTTTGTATCAAGTGTCTTAGTTTAATTGAATCTTTATTTTCATGTTGCAGCTTAGCTCGCCAAATTGAAGATGTGAAAGGGGTTCACATCACGAAACAATGGTTTTTTTTTCACTAGGGGCTCTTTACCATAAATCTCACGCGTCTTGTTGGCTTCATAGTTGGTGAGTTTTACCATCAAAAATCCATTAATATTATGATCACTATTTTACTTGAGAGTCTATCATGCATTAAATTCATTCATTAGTTTGTTGTGGATGTGACTTTCTTGCTTAGCTTATTTGCTATCAAATAAACAACGAAATCTGCTTTGGACCTGCCATTTTAAAGTTTCTTTAGCATTACAAAGGCAATATCTATCATACAGATTTTTTTTTCTAACAACTTGAAGTCACAGACAAAGCAAGTAAACCATGGAATAATGAAAGTGCAATCATCAATATTTGCAAGGTTTCGTGTAGGGATCTGTCACATCCATCCCAAAGATTTTAATTTCTGCATTTCGAGTACTATAGTTCCTAACCATACATCTATAATTTTTTCCCATATACTGAAACTCTTGACTTACATAAATCAAATTCACTCATAAAAATTTTGATTCATGTTCAAATATATATATTGGCTTTCTCAATTTGACTAAGAGAGAAATCACAAGATAACATGGAAGATTTAGATAACATGGATTTAAAAACATGGGTTCGAACCTTCTAGTTCATGCTCCAAATATATATACATGTGTTTGGCAGTTGTTCTTTGTTGATATCCTTATCACAATTCACTCTATTCTTGAACAATCTCTCTAGGCTATCTTCCTCGATATTGCAATCACAGTAAATGAGACAAACGTTGTGTCATTAAATATCATTGTTTCTTTTTTCATCAATGGGGTTGTTTTCTCATCAATATCACTCTATTTATCATTAATATTGCTATTCTTCTCTCATTAATATTGTTGTTGAGGAATTGATTGCTTTTTCAACTTTATTGGGGATATTTATATAACAGTGAATTAGAGAGACTTTTGTCAGGATATCATGATTTTATTGTGTGAAAATTTTAGTTGTTGCCTCTACCTAATCCATGATGATGAAGTCTTAGTGCACTAAAAATCCATTTGTTTATGGTTTTTCATTCTCTTTGGGCCTTGGGCATTGAATATTGGTTTAAAGCAATCTAAAGCCTGGCATTAATAAGAGTATTGATCATTTTTAAGTTATTAAAGATTTCTTCATTCTTTTGATAACTCAATATCTTGTGTAGATTTGTCTTGACTGTCTCAAGTGCTTAAACATCTTAAATGCAAATTTCTTTGTTTCTTTTTTACTTGTGCAAGAAAAGAGGCCTCTAAGAAACTTTATTGACTTGAAGATAGGAGATTTTATTGACAAAGGCTGAATTAATTGATGGTTTTTCCAAAGTTTGCATAAAGAATCAGCGATGCATTGGACTTAAGCAAAAGTGAACAAATTTGAGTTGCAGACTTGAACTTGAACTTGACAAAACCATTTTTTAATGCTTATGTTGATAATCTAGAGCGTCCATCCTATGCTTTAGTTTTCTATTTTAGAACAACTCACATCTTTTTGGTCTCTTAAAAAGAACAATTCAATTTTCATTACAAGGAGCTTAAAATGAATCTTAGAACAAACTTACTAGAGTTGGTTTTCAAATCTAACAATTGAACAAGGCAATATTTACATTTCCTTTAGTCCTTAAAAAGAAGTTATTATTGCTATGTGGGTTTAAAAAGAACATGTGCTACTTTGTATTGTAATATTTTACTCAAACTAATGCCATTGAAAATATGTATGCACTTCTCTCGTGGCTCATGGCGATCTTGCAAATCAAAAAGGTTTTTGATGGTCTTAGGGTGGGATAAAGTGATTTCCTTCACACTTCATGCTAGAACTAAAATCGAACAAAACATCTTGCGAATGTGAGTAAACCTATTGCATTTTTTCTCTCTTTGTTTCTCAACAAAGATCGATCGAGTTACGAATATTTTTGCTCGCTTTTGTTTATCCTAGAGGGCCTGCCTTAGGGAAAATGTACTCACCCAAGGGAAAAACTCAACTGGTAACACTCTAAAGCCAAGAGTATTTCTAGCCATGATATAAAAGTGGGTACTGCAACAAAGGCCAGTATCACATGATTGGCTCTGATGAGAAGGGAAGCACTGGTCTCTTGCCTCGATGGGTCAACTCCTATGAATGGAAATTCTGAATTAAAACCCTTGTTGTAGAAGGCCAAAATCCCTATCTATTTGTTGGTGCAAGAACGGTCATTTTTAAGCTGCCCCACACTTTTACAGTTTTTAATAGAAATTGAAAATATGCCATGGGAGTTTCATGGGTACTGATGCTTGGCTACCCTGAGAAGTGAGTGTTGTGGAGGGGAGCTAGTGGGTTCAAGCATCTGAATATTTAGTAAAAATAAGCTTAGCTGAACTTGTCTAACTGGGGACTCAACAAATATAGTCTTTCATATCCATAGGATTGTGCTTGTTCTTGGTTACAAAACACATTATGTGATAAAAAACATTCAACATGAGCATTAAATCACAAACCCTATAGGAGAAGCAAATATCCTTGAATGAATTCACATGCTATTGTTTGCCCTTGGGATTCTCATCCTTAAAGGCTTCTAAGAATTTGGATTTCATCTCAATTTGCTCCTACTAAGCTCAACATTAGGAACCTTTTACCTTGATTTTCTAGATTTCCACATAATGGACTTTGTGGGATAAAAGATAATTAAGACATTGGACATCTAGTTTCAAAAATCTAATCAAGAGTGTGTTTGTAAAAATAACTCATTAAGCAAAGTTAAAGAATTGGACCCCACAAGTGTGCTTGGCATCTTTTGGTCATATGGTTTTTATGGAAACATTGGTCTTTTGGTTTTGAACTACTCTTAGGTAAAAGCATGTTCTTCACTATCTTGTTCTTGTTAACAATATCCTTCTTAGGTTCATTTAGGATCAAAATCAAACACATCATCCATCCCAAACATCTATCAAAACCCATCCCACTAAACAATTTTAGAGCTTTGAAAACATCATTCTAGACTTGGGTAAAACATCAAACAATCAAAATCACCTTGTTTAGTCAGGAGTGTGGGAATCCATCCTTTCTCATACCTCTAGTTAAATCAATGCCCCTTTGAATGAGTTCATTTTGAGATAACATCTAACATCTTAGGATTTACAAGTTCATTATCTAATCAAAACAATCAAAATCAAATCCTAAAAAGTCTAGCATTGTTCCAACGTTCCTAAACGTTCAATGCCCATATCATTCACCCATTTTATCCTTCATCTCATCATTGGTCCTCAACAACTTAGAGGTTCTCTTTTGCAATAGGGTCAAAACACAAGAAGAACATGGAATATAAAATTAATCCATACATCATGAGCAGCCTAAACCAACCAAATTATCAAAGCCTTACAATGCCAATTGATTATCAACACTCACACTTATACAATCCATACATAGGATCATTATCTCCTACAAACCTCAATGGTACAACAAATATGAGTATTCCCAATCTAAATTTTGGAACAATTTTTATAATGGTAGATTTAAATCCAATTCCAAACTTACAAATCTATCAACCAAACACTCAATGCACGAGTCTTTCACAAAACAACATCATCCCACCAAATCCATACATGCCAAATGTGAGTATAACAAGTACAAATTTACAAAACATAAACATTTCAAATCCACACTTGGTGAACTTTGGGATGGATATGTTTGCAAAACACACAAATGTTGTTCAAAGTCCAAACAAGATGTTAACAAGTCCATATATTGATCAAAGTCAAGGTGACACCATGGAAAATCAAAGTTACGTAAAACAAGGCAATGTGATTCCCAACCACAACAATGTTCGAGTTCAACCCATAATGCCAAATATAAACATCATCCCAAATCAAAACATTGTCCAAAATCAGTTTGTCCATGATCCCATTCAAACACCACAAGTATGCATTCCAAATATGCTTGAACAAAATCTAAATCAACTATATCAAGGGTATCAAGATCAAGATCAAGATCAAATTTTATGAAATCAAATTGCTTCACTTACAAAAATAGTTGACCCATTGCACCAAGAGACATTTTCACTCCAAAATCCATACACTCTACCATTGGTTGAACCACGACATCAAAGAATTGAGTTGTGTCCACAACCACATCAAGAACAATATCTCCAATGTCAAGAAGTTAGATATCAAGATCAACCACATCAACAAATCCAACCTCCACATCTCGAAGATAAATCACCACATCTCAAAGATCAATCATCACATCTCAAGATCAATCACTACAAGGTCAATTTAAAGTACTAATTTCACAAGGTAACAAACAAAAATACACACCACTTGGGAGACCAATCGAATTGGTCATGTAATAGTTGGTACAAGAAAATCTCATAGAAATCCCTGTTTCTGCAAACTATCAAGAACCCCTGGTAAAACCACCTTGGTATGACAAGAAGCACCTTTGTGAGTATCACAAAATAAAGGGACACACAATAGAAAATTGTGTTTGACTCAAAAATATCATCCAAGACTTGATTGATCAAAAAATAATAACTATTGGGGACAATGATCAAGATTCAACCACTAACGATGGAATTGACAATATCTCCACCACAATTGTTCAAAATAATGATCAATATCTTGAAGATATTTCTACTTCATCTGAAGATCAATT
Organism: Sequoia sempervirens; assembly: GCA_007258455.2. NCBI lineage: Eukaryota > Viridiplantae > Streptophyta > Pinopsida > Cupressales > Cupressaceae > Sequoia > Sequoia sempervirens. Next base: position 361,950,186 of record VDFB02086081.1, read on the forward strand.
CAACATACATCAAGAATCAATTTTTGATCATGATAAGAATCCCTCAACAATATCTGACAATGATCTATTTCAAGGAGTGTTAACATTTTGTAATCCTGTAATCAACGATCCATCAACCAATGATCATGATGAAAATATATCTACATGACCTAATGAGTTAGAGGACATATCTCAAGAATTTATTCTAAAGCATGATCAACATCTCTCACCAAAGTATAGAAATGGTCCTTTCCAAGACATATTGAGATCCTTCAACCTCATGATTGAAAATATTGAAGGAATCCTCAACTCGACACTTGATCCAAGTCTGCTCAAAAATCAAGAGGATATTGAGCCACTTCCCATGCCTAATGATAATGTCCAAGAACCCTTTGTAAGCAATCCATCACATGAAACTGATCCATGTCAAGAACTTGATCCAAAGCATGTCAAAATCAATTCTGAAATCATTCAAGATCAATAATTTGTATCTCCAAGCTACTACAATGATCTAATGGATAATCTACTATCTATACAAAATAATCATATCCACATAACACATACTCCTCCATCTACCCATGAGATGATTTCTTTGGATGGACACGTAGATGATCTTCATTCAGAATAGGATTCCTTTACTCATAACATTATTACACAAAGAGAGCAGGTTATTGATTCCTATAGTCAAACTGAATTGTCAACATTGCAATCAGATATATCCAAACTTTAGACTAAGGAAATCATGTATGAAGATATCAAACATTATCCACTCAAAGTAAAAGGTCTGACAGAATAGGACATTTCAGAGTTAGCAAAGTAGCAAATTGAAACAACACCATTTGCAATGGTCATTTATCAAAGAATTCTTATTGAACAAGACATCCCAAAACAAGTAGAATCAAGGAATGAAGTTGCTACTACCACCATACTAGGGGCAACTATGTATTAAGCAAACATCAACATAGGGAGCACAAAGAATCCTTATGATGAAATTGATGCCAATACTACAACCAGCCATGTCATGAATCTTCATCCACCCATCACCTCATCCACGAATTCAGACCAACATCAAAATAAATATTTGAATTAAAGTACAAAGAACGTCATCAAAGCAAAAGAAACTAAGAAGCATATTAGAAAAATCAAATACACATGGATACCAAAGAATACAAGGAAATATTATCCCTATCAAACTCCATTAGTTAAAGAAACTATAGGGAAAAATGAAAAAGGGAAAATGTATCCATCAAATATGTCCACAAAGGAAAAAGTAGGATTCTCAAGGGACGTAGAAAGTATACCAAGAAATTTGTCCTAATTCCATGCACACCTTCATATCAACCCATCATTTTTCATCTTCCCAAGTTTGGAGAGTCAAAGGTTCCAAACTGTCAACTAATCCATCTCCTATCCCTAAACACACTCCATCCACAACTCCATGCATAATATCCAATTCTTAAATTAACCATGTGTTAGCAACGACCCTTCATTATAAGGATTTAGAAGGCACTCTATCGCGATGTGTGCACACAGAAAAAGTTAAGTCCAGTATTAGCAAAGTTGATCAGGAATCTCAAAAGTTGTATTAACGTGCAAGTATCTTAGCAAGGAAGCTTCTTCAAGAAGGCTATCAATGGCACATTATGATAGAAGCATCTACATCAACACCACAAGGTAATTCAACATGAGCTTAAAATCTTTTGAATAATTTTTTAATCTATCTATGTGTAATTTTTCTCAAGGGATGCTAGTTTTTTCACATACACTATTAATGTAATTGACCAGTATTGGCCACTAGAGAAGATAAGTATACATTACTGTAAATTATATCAAATTAAAGATTAAAAAATGTGCCGTGAAATGGTTTCTAAATTGTAAATTTGCTTACATTTTTTAATGGACTTGGAAAGATTTTATAGTATGTATAAATTAAAGAAAGGTTGTTAAGCTTGTTTTCAAACATGGAACATTCTCATTAGAGACTTTATTTTAGACATGACAATCAAAGAGCAATTGATGCAAGACAACATACAATCTATTAGTATAAGTTATTATTAAACTAACGATAAATAGTTTTCATGTAAATGATCAATTTATGTTTTTATATTAAAGTCAAACAATGATCTTATTGAATAAAATGGTCCTTGTATTCAATATAATATCTTAAAATTCTCCCCATTCACACCTATTTAAAAACTATGTACAACTTTATTACGTGATTAAAAATTAAAACTTTCATGTTACTCTCATCTTTCAACTTCCATGTTTTGATTAATGAAAGTTATCCATAGCCGATTGGAAAGACTTAGCCTTTATTTTTATGATATAATTTTTCTCTAAGTCACTTTACTTTATACTTCATAGGCTTCCAACTTATGGTGTAGCATATTTGTTTCTTAAAAAAGAATTAGTGCATAGAAGACTCTTGTTGGATTTGTATAGTTCAACATAGTAGTCTTATTCTTTTATTGATAGGTATGATGGTGCCCATAAATAACATACTATTTATCATTTACATGATAAAAAGAGTAAAAACAATAGTAATATACAAATAGAAGAATGTTTCATAATAAAACATATTATATTCATTAATTTGGTTGATACCAAAATGGCTACAATAGTGCAGTTTAAATAGATGCATTACAAACTAATAAAAGGAAATTTCCAATCTTGCAAACAAATCACCAAGGTAATAACTAAAACAACACATTAGAAGGTTTAGTAGCTTTCAAAATAAATTATAGAAACTGTGTTACTATGGGAAAAATTACTTTCCAACACTCCCCCTTAATTTTGAGCACAAATTCTTTCAAGTTTGCAACCAAGTCTTCAAACTCACCCAAATTATTTTCTTCATGATACTTTCAAATTATCTTCAATATTTGTGGATCTCTGTTGAACTCTTCACCAACTGCTATGATAGTCCTTCAAGCATTGAGTTATAGCTCTATATGTAGCTTTCCACTTTTCATCATGTCTTGTCAAACCTTCAACCATTTGTTGATCACTATTAGCTTTCACATATCAATATTTATATTTAAACAAACTTTTCAGCATACCTGTCAACTTTTGCCAATTTGATCCAAAACTCCAACCACATTTCAACTGTATGCATCCTGTCATAGATTCAATCTTCCAATTTCTTTGCCGACACTTATTTTCTAAATGATTTCTAAAAGCACAAATAGCACACAGATGTAGATCCCAACATGTATCTTTTATATGACCTTCTCTATTACAATGGGAACACTGAATACAAGCATTTCTAGAACAAATTTGCTTAAACTTGGCTTCATAACTGGTTCAATTGGTTCTTTTATTCCTTGTGCATTCTTTCCTAATCCTTCACCTTTATAACCCATTATTCCCATTAATCTCAAACCAACATATTTTAATGACAATTATTACAATTTACATTATCATCTTCACATTCTTCTTCTATACATTCTTCAACAATATCAATGTTAGCCATATCATACAAACTACTTGATTTATCAACTTAACAATACAAATCCTCTGTATCACAAGCAACATCACTTATCAATGGCTTTGTCTTTAAACATTTATTTTCTTCTTTCAACTCTGATAATTCTTCTTTTAGTAAACAATTTTCTTCTTCTAACAATTTCAATTTTCCTTAAAAATCATCTTTCATTTTCTTAACCTCATCAAACAATTTTAATTTTTCTTCTAATTCTTCATTCTTTCTTTTAACATTACCCAATTCCTTTCACATATAGACTCATATCTCTACATTTTCAACTCCTTTATTCTTTTTATAAATTCAAATTATCATTTTTAACTTTCATCAATTCTTCCTACAAAATTTCATTTTCTTTCTTAACAGGTTTACCAACTTTACCCATTGAAAATGATTAAAATTCACATGATTTTATGTGTCTCCACTCTTCTTACCACAGTTTCTCTTTTGATCGATTAAATCTAACAGTTGTGGCAGTATATTTGAAACCCTTGCTGCAATTTTCTTTAGCTCTGACTTAAATCTTCATTTGACATTTGCAATGAATAGAACTGTGATTCTGCAATCATTTAACTAAACAATAACTGCAATCTACAAAACCATACCTCAGTCGATCTCCTTTAATCTCCTCTCTTTAGGTCTTCTTTACTCTTCTCAAACAATTTTGGCTTCTTGATTTTCTTTGGCTGCAATTTCCTAATAATAGACTTGGATCTGTGAATAAAAAAAACAATATTACTTTGAAATTACCTTACATTTCTAAGACAACTGGAACTTTTTAAGACCTTAGTCTTCTATATCACCAACTTCCTCTTCAATAATTAGTTCAAGCTACAAAATTTGTTTGGTCAACTTTAAAAAAAAAAAAAACAACAATCCACTTTCTGACTGAAACAGTTATCTCAATGCCACTCTAACAACAGCAATGATAATAACAACTTAAAAGCATTTGTCACTTGTAATGTATGATTCAAATTCTAAGCAACGCCTGGCATAGAACAGCGATCTCTTCTCCTTTTAACAACATATGTTTTCAAGACACGAATCAATCTCCTTTAGCAACTTTGTATGGGAACAAGGGCTTTGATCCATGTTGGCTTCTTTCATGTGATTTTTGCAGGTTCAATATAATAGCAATTCCACGACTTTCAAATCCCCTTCTGGTCAGTGACTTCTCATTCCCTTAATCTGTGGCTTCAATCTTTTACTAACTCTCAACTTCTTAACCTAGCTCTGATACCAATTTGATAGTAAGAGCAAAAACAACAGTAATATACAAAGACAAGAATGCTACAGCATAAAACATATTATATTCATTAATTTGATTGATATCAAAATGGCTACAACAGCGCAGTTTAAATAGATGCATTACAAACTACTAAAAGAAACTTCCAATCTTGCAAACGAAGGAAATAACTAAAGCAACACATTAGAAGGTTTGACAGATTCCAAAATAAATTATAGAAACTGCGCGAGTAGTACGGGAGAAATTACTTTCCAACATTACATTCTAATACAAACTCAGATGATACAAGGAATCTTCTCTTTGTAATATGAAATATAGGCTAATGCTGCGATTGATTTAATAAAATATCTTAAAAAAACGTTAAAAGTAATGGCATCGAACCTTCCACTTAGTCAAGAATTGTATAAATGGTCAATAATTACATTGAGAAAAATTCAACGCCTTGCACTCTTCGTCTGTATTCACTGTAGCCATAAACCCTTGAAGTATTTCAGCATATTTTAAGATTACGATGCTCTGTGTGTACGAATGTTACTATCCATCTACTTCGGAATGAAAACCACGTTCTAGTTCAGAACAAGGAGCATCGAATTCCTCCAGATTATATGGAAAGCGCATATAATTGTAGGATTTGAAACGGGGATAAAATAGAAAACAAACATTCTGGCAATTGCTTGAGCTTACGGAGCTTCAGCTCTTTCTTTTACACACACGATTACAGACTTCTGAATTCCTTACAGCTCTTGAGAGCTGGACTCTTGACCTTACAGCTCTACGGAGCTGGACTCTTTTGACAGAGTGATTACAACAAAGAAGACTCTAACAATATATAGAGAACTATGCATCAACGGAGGCGAGGTAGCTATACATAAAATAATATACTCCATAACACCCAAAAAGCGTGTGAGAGCCTACAGTGAGTTAATGTCATATCATTTCAATGAAATCTTTTTCAAAATCTGACTTCTTAAATTTATTTTTAATGCTGATACGGAGGGCTGATACGAAGTATGTTGGGGAGAAAGGTTCAGCTGGAGGAGTTAATAATGTAAGTGAGATTATATTTCCAACAATAATGATTGCAGTGGATGAGTATCGAATCTCCTCCAACTTCTGACGATAATCTTTATTACTGTGAATCTCTGCAATTGCTGACGTAGAGGTGCAAGGCTTGGAAACTCTCTCAACAAAGAACACCCATTTATGAATAGCTCTCGAAGCCTTGGAAACTCTCTCAACACAGAACACCCATTAATGATATTATTCTCAGATTCTCACAGTAACTAAATATAAGAATATCCAGCATTAAAAGTGAAGAAAGAAGTTGGAGCTCCCTCTGGAACAGTTGAGACCACAAGCGTGTTGGTATGCTTTGGATACTTATTTCTTTCATGAACATCATTTCTAGTTAAATTCAAAAATAAAGAGCTACCAATTGAAGATTTGAGTGACTGTGACTTGATTTTATCAAACCATAATGCAAAACCATGAAGGGATGCTGTATTCAAGGAACTCAATTTGAGATCTCCAGTACTGGCAATGTAAAATCTAAACCCAAGCAAACAGTTAAAAACAAAATACAGAAGAAGCACAATTCTTTTAAACACAAACACAGGAGCTTCATATTTCTGTGATAATAAAATTCATTAAATCTGACCTCTCTTTATAGAGGTTTTGCATAACCAATACCTAATATGGTTCATGCATGCATTGAACCCAAAATAGAATGCCTAAACATAAGACTGCATATACAGTCAACATTCAGTAACATGCAGATACACACAGTTATTAAAATTAATTGTTTACAAAATTTTTTGCATGGAATCTTGGGGGAGGCGAGGCTCATGCATAATTTTCAAACAGGTAAATGACTTTGATCAATCGTTAACGTTTTATTAGAAGAAACTAATATTTTCCTTCGGGATGATGTTGCTTACTGTAGTACATTTGTTCTTTTATTTTTGTTTTCCTAAGATTCCAGGCTTATCGGATATGTTAGTGTTAGGGAGAGCACAAGCAATAGACATGTTCACAAAAGATGGAAGCAAACTGAAGGGCAAAAGCGATATTGGATTGAATTTTTATGAGCGGAACCAGAAGGCTTTCATTCGACAAAATAGACCAGATTATAAATAGGCTGCACCGTTATGGCGCAACGGAAGGCAAGAATGTCTTCTATTGGTTTCCAGCCACAAGGAGAGAAGAACACAATAAGGAATGACTACATACATGTACTAATTTTTTGATGCATGGTCGGGTAGGGTTTTATGAGTTTGTTGTTAAACCCTAAAAAATGTGTTAATTTCAGCCTCCAAGCAGCTTTCACTTTTTCAATCGGCAAAAAATGACTTTCTGACGGGAGATCTCTTCAAGTTTCAAACGGCTTTTAAATATTTAGACAAGTCTTGCAAATTATGTCTTTTATGAATAAGATTGTGGTAAATTTTTGAATATTATGTATTAATAGCACAAGCATGTTAGTCTGTTTTTGGATAATTATTTCTTTGATGAGCATAATTTCGACTTAAATTGACAGATAAAGATCTATCAATTGAAGTTTTAAGTGACTGTCACTTGATGTTGTATATTCTCCCAAAAAGACATCACACCATAATGCAAAACCATGAAGTAGCTGTTTCCAACTCCTCGCTTTTATAATAAATGGCTCTGCTAAGATATTTTCTCCTGTAATTTTTTCAATACAAGGTTCTCCAAATGCACATGACTTCCCAAATGGTAACATTGCAGACATGTTAATTCCATAAAAATTTATGCCATAAATTGATACTTTCATCATATCCGTTAGCGTGTGTAACCGGTGCCATGTACATTGTTGCATGAGAGGAGAGAATTAGACATCCAGGTTTAAGCCAGTGGTCTGTTGCAATAATTACACTAGAGAACATGGTCTCATAGAGAAGCATATACCCCATACAATCTCCCATGAAGGAAAATAACCCTATCGGTTAAGTTATTTGCCTTCACGACTTCTGCTCCTTGCACTTTAATTAAATATTTTTATGCTCCAGCTAATGCACAAAATATTTACAGTATTCCAAAACATACTGCCGATTTCAAATTGAGTTCCTTGAACACAACACCCCTTCATGGTTTTGAATTATGGTTTGATGTTTCTCTGGGAGAATATACAAAATCAAGTGACAGTCACTTAAATCTTCAATTGATAGCTCTTTATATATGAATTTAAGTCAAAATGATGCTCAGCAAAGAAATAAGTATCCAAAACATACTAACACGCTTATGCTATTAATACATAATGTTAAAAAATTTACCACAATCTTATTTATAAAACACATAATTTGCAAGACTTGTCTGAATATTTAAAAGCAATTTCATTTTTTTTTAGGATTTAACAACAAACTCATCAAACCCTACCTGCCCATGCAGCAAAACTAATTACATGTGTGTAGTCGTTCCTTCTTGCGTTCCTCTCTCCTTGTGGCATTTGGAAACCAGTATCGCTTTTGCCCTTCAGTTTGCCACATCTTTTGTGAAATGTCTACTGCTTGTTCTCTCCCCAACACTAACAGATCTGATAGCCTGAAAACTGAAGAAAACAAAAATAACATTATCATCCAAAGGACAAAACTAGATTCTTTAAAAAAAAATGCCAACAATCCCAAGGCATTTAAAATTCAACTAATATTTACACAACTGGGTATCACAGATAACCCTAAAGCCGATGGTAAACAAAGAAGGTGGATGCTATAAATAAGCAGAATGTGGGAGTAGGAAAAATCCCTAAAAATGTATCACCTGAAAGGAATGAGTCCTACAATAATGGAATATTAAATAAGTTACTATATAGGTTAAGGTGGATGTGCCTATTCTAAGGCGGCTATCTCAAAAACCTATCAAAGCATAATAAGATTAAGAAAAGAATGATACCATATATAACATGATAGAAATTATACATAGAGCCGATAAGGGAACGGGTAATGGTGCCCTCAACATCAATGGCTTATGTGTTCTAAAAAAATTGCTGCTTCAATAAAAAAAAAAATATTTAAGTAAATTTAACTTAAAATAATACTTTTTTTTATAAAAATAATATATTTCTTGCATAATTTGGAATTAAAATAAATAATTGTAAAATAAATAAATAAAATAATTATATTTTATTATTATATTATATATTTATTATTGTATAATTTATTATTATATATGTTTACAATGTAATTAAATTTGTATTAATATTTTATAATAATTATTACATTAAAATATATTATATTATATTATTATATGTTTATTATTATATAAAAATGTTTATAATATTATTTTATAATTAATATTATATTAATTTATAAAGTTTAAATTAGTTTGGAGGATATTATTATTATTAACGTATTTTATTGTTATTTTATTATTATATTTTTACTATAACATTATTATATTATTCTATAATAGTATATTATTACAGTATGAAAATATTATGTTTTTGGTAACAAAAGTAGGGGAAAAGGCCCTTGAACCCAATCAAAAGTGGACCAAGGCCTATACTAGGAAAATTAGAATAGGGGAAAAAACCAACCATCACCTTAGAGAAAGACCAATCCCTAACAAAACAAAACAGTAGAAACTACAAACTAGTACCAAACAAAAACCCAAAAAACATAATCGAGTCGAAAAGATGGAGGGGCATGTAGGCCCAGACATGATGAAGTTCAAAAGCCAAAGAAGACATGACTCCAAAGTCCAGATTACTTTGTCGAATAGTAGATAAGGTTTCATTCTTGCTCCAGCTATTCTATCTCTTCACTATAATTCTCTATGGTCGATCCATTGCACCTCCTCATCAAGAGAAGCTTTCATCTTTTAATTTCCTTTCGTTACCTTAGATGCTTCGCTCACTGTGTTGAAGATAGCCTTCCACATAATGCCCAAGGTGATTGTCGTTAGTCTTTTGAAAGCCTTGTCCATCTTATCCACTTTTTCTTGTAATTCACAGAATTATGTAACATAGAAATCTAGGGACTTATCATTATCCTACCTTTCCTCCCGTAGGTTGTTCTTCCATACCTTCAGTGATATCCCTGGCCACTTCCTTAATTTGGCCTTCAGTATTCTTGAACACATCATCTTCCTGCTCCTTTGAATCTTCAACCATTGGTTCGTTACTGAAGGCCAGAGGCAGAGGAAATTCACACACAGTAAAAATTAAAACATAAAAATATTTTTCAACACACAGAGCTGCTGCTCGTAAAATTTTTCACCTACTCACATTCACATTAATTGTCTTAAAACATAAAATTACATATGCATATACATATAGGTAAAAATCACGTGAAAGAATTTCACGGAAGAGAGGGCCCGACATAAAAGTTTATTACAACTATCTAACTACCTTTTCCCGGTCAAAACGCATTTAATAAAATGCCCTTACAATAAAATTATAACATAAATATTAATTCTTTCGTATCCCGATATTTCCTTTGGCTATCTCCATAGTTCCCCGCGGTATCGCAATGGGTAAAACCCATATTGCGATATTGCGGGTAGCGGTTAGTAAATTGTGAGGTGAACAACGGTAAATGGCAGGCGGTTAGAATAAAACAAAATATTACGGAAGTCTCCCGTGGTATCGCGATGGCTATTTTATTGATTGCGATATAGTGGGCAAAGGTTGGCGGGGACTGCTACAGCTAGGGTTTAACTTCCAACACTCCCCCTTAAACATAACTGCACTGTCCACCATGCCCAATCTGTTTCTTTGAAAAATGAAATTATCTCTACCGAGCGGCTTTCTAAAAATATCTGCACTCTACTCTTCTGATCTACAAAATTCTAAAAATATATCACCATTGTTAATTAATTCTCTGATGAAATGATACCTGGTATCAATATGCTTGCTTCTCTTATGAAAGACTGAATTTTTCGAGAGAGCAATGGCTGAATTATTTTCATAGTAAATTTTTGTTGCCTCTATTTGTTCATTTTGCAATTCTTTCAAAATTCTTCTCATCCAGATTGCCTGACATGCTGCACTTATGGCTGCCACATATTCTGCTTCAGCTAATGAAAGACAGACTATTGGCTGCTTCTTTGAAGACCATGAGACAACTCCAGTCCCAAAATTAAATACATAACCAGACGTGTTTTTTCTGTCATCAATGCTGCTAGCACAGTCACTGTCTGTGTATCCTATGAGTTTGAACTCATCTGAACTTGAATAATTAATGCCAAAAAATTTTGTTCCATTTACATACCTTAAAATTCTTTTCCCAACTTTCTAATGGGTGTCTTTTGGTGTTTCCATAAACCTGGAAATCAAACTTACTCTATACATAATGTCTGGCCTTGTGGCTGTGAGATACATGAGACTTCCAACAAGCCTCTTAAACAAAGTTGGATCAACATTAGACCCTCTATCATCCTTGCTTAGTTTCAGACCTGTCACTGTAGGTGTTGATCTTTGGTTTGCACTTCATCATATTAAACCTTTTCAAAATGTCATTTGCATATTTTGACTGTGAAATAAAAATACCATTTTCATTTTGATTCACTTCAATACCTAAAAAATACTTCATCAGACCTAAGTCTGTCATTTCAAATTCTTTCTTCATGTTTGCCTTGAACAAATCAACTGACAAATTGCTAATGAAAATTAAATCATCTACATATAAGCATACTATAAGTATTTCACCTTCTTCATTTATTTTTGTATACAGTGTGGGCTCACTGCTACATCTATTAAATCCATTCAACAAAAGGTAACTATCTATTCTGCTGTACCAAGCTCTTGGGGCTTGCTTCAATCCATACAGTGTCTTTTTCAATTTGTAAACTTTGTCTTCTTGACCCTGAATTTCATACCCAGGTGGCTGATCCACATAAACTTCTTCTAAATAACCATTTAAAAAAGCTGACTTTACATCCATTTGAAATACAGACCACTTATTCTGAGCTGCTAATGCTAAAATCACTCTTATAGTATCCAATCACGCTACAGGTGCAAATGTTTCATTGTAATCAATTCCAGGCTGTTGTGAATAGCCCTTTACAACCAATCTTGCTTTAAACTTCTGAACTTCATCTTTTTCATTCAATTTGGTTTTATAAATCCATTTCACTCCAATAACATCTTTGTCTTTTGGAAGACTGACTAGTTCCCATGTCTGATTCTTTTCAATTGCTTCAATCTCTTCATCCATAGCACTTACCCATTTATTGTCTTTGATTACATCTTCAAAATGAACTGGGTCTTCTATTTGAGAATAAAATGCAAAAAGAGAAATCTGATTTGAATTATTCTCACCTTCATTTTGCTCATATATATCTCTTATGCTTCTGATTTTCTGTCTTCTCAGACTTGCCAAAGTAGGATTTGACATATCACTTGAACTTGTGGAATGTGGACCCGATGGTCCTGCTATATATGGTGTTTGTTGTCCTCTTGTTGGACTGCTTCCTTGAATGCATGAGGCTGTTCTTACAATCGATGTTGGTGTCACTTGTGGACTACTTTGCTAAGCTTGAATGGGAGTGGTAGGAGTCACAATAGCTGGAATATTTGTTGATGCTGAAACTTCATTCTCCTCTTGAGGTATACTAGCTGAAATATTCACTATCTTCTCTATACTTCCATCCCATGCTTCATCTTCTACAAATTGTACATCTCTGCTAATTATAACTTTCTTTGTTGTTGGATTATAGAGCTTATAAGCTTTGGATTCTTCACTGTATCCAACAAATATACATTTTTCTCCTTTGTTATCTAACTTCCTTCTTAATTCATCAGGCACATGTGCATATGCTACACATCCAAATACTCTCATGTGAGTAACACTATGTTTTCTTCCTATCCATGCTTTTTCAGGTACCATATTCATGACACTTTTTGTTGGACACCTATTCATTATATAGGCTGCACAATATATTGCTTCTGCCCAATATTCATTTGACAAATGTTTGACTTTCAACATGCTTCCAAGCCATTCCAGCGTTGTGGCACCTTCAGCTACTCTCTATTTTGTTGGGTGTGTATCTGGTTGGCAGATTGCTTGTAAGGATTCGCGGTCTTTGGAAACAATTAGAAATTTCTCTTCACCACCTCTATCTGTTCTCAACACTTTGATATAATAACCACTTTGTTTTTCAACCAAATTCTTGAACTGACGAAACAGATCAAACACTTCATTTTTCTGCTTTAGAAAGTAAACCCATGTTTTTCTTGAATAATCATCAATGAATGTCAGAAAATAAAAACTACCACCTATTGAAGGTGTTTGCATTGGTCCACACAAATCTGAATGTATAATTTCCAAAGGGGCTTTTGCTCTAGTTGACTTTCCTGTTGGAAATGATTCTCTATGTTGTTTTCCTAAAATGCACCATTCACATACCCTTTCTGGTTTTTCTATTAAAGGTAGTCCTTTGACCATGCCTTTCCTATGAAGTAAATTTAGACCTCCAAAGTTGAGATGCCCAAATCTTAGGTGCCATAACCAGTTTTCATCTTTTATCTCAGCTTGAAAGATTGTCTGCACTACTGCTGTAGTTTCTTCTCTACCCACTTGTGAATTCATTAAGTGTTGTGCTTGAGCATAATTTATATTCAAATCTGGCCTTATCTTTAAGGGAAACATTCTATTGTTTGTCATTCTGACTTTTGCAATAAGCTGGTTGCTTGGGTATTTGTCTAAAATTATGCACAAACCATTCTTGAAGGTTACTCTATACCCTTTTTGAACCAGTTTCCCTACAATCATTAAGTTATGTTTTAGACCAGGCACAAAATACACATCTGAAATATATTTTTTCTCCCCCTATTTAGTTAGAATATTGACATCTCCTTTTCCTTTGACTAACACTTTGTTGTCATTACCCAATGTAACATCAGACTTTACATTCTCATTTAAACTTGAAAACATTTCTAGATTCCTTGTCATATGATTGCTACAGCCTGAATCTAAAAACCAAACATCTTTTTCATTTGCTTGAGAAACATTACAAGCTAAAAACATTGTGCTCTTATCTGAATTCTGATTTTGACCTTCTCTTGAAAATTTTGCATTTTGTCTATTATTATCATACTGCTTCTTTCTACAGCCATTCATATAATGCCCATATTTTTTTACAGTAGTGACATTGGACTTGAGATTTATCATACCTTTGATTTTGTGACTGATTCTGTGATGGGTTTTAGCTTGAGCCTTGATTGCTACCTCTTCCACTTGAATTTGATAGACTATATCTTTCACCTCTGTAAGAGTTTCTTCTTCTTCCTCTTGATCTACCTCTGCCTCTTCCTTGACTGACTGAAGCCTGAGTTTTGAAAGCATGCTCCAATGATGTATCTGCTGACCTTTTCAGCCTGTGTTCATGAGAAATTAGAGATGCATACAAATCATCAACTGAACTGTGAAAGATTCTTTGTCTCCTCTATAGCAACTACAACAGATAGAAATTTTGTGGGCAAACTCCTTAAAATCTTTTCAACAACTCTGGTATCTTCCAGATTTTCTCCATGAGACCTAATTTGATTAACCACCCCAATGACTTGGGTGTAGAATGAATCTACAGATTCATTGTCCTTCATACATATTGTTTCAAAATCTCTTCTCATTTGTAGCTTTCTTTGTTTTAACTTTGCCTAATACCTTGATAGGGTGATTTTGAAATTATATCCATGCTTGTTTGGACTTTGTTGCAGCTGAAATCCTTGGAAAAATGCTCTCATGTACAGCTTGAAACAGATAAAATAAAGCCTTTGAATCTTTCTTCCTTGTGTCTTTTAATAAGTCTTTCTCTGCTTGTGTTAAAGCATTGTATGCTACTGCATCTGCTGGCTCTGCAAATCCATTCTCTACTAAATCCCATATATCTTGTGAGCTAAATAGTGCTTTCATGGTAATTGACCAGTACTCATAATTTTTCCCATTAAACTGTGGAATTTGTGGGTTTGTCAAGCTTGTGCTTGCTGCCATTTTTAAAATTTACCCAGATAATCTGCTTTGATAAAATTAACTCTGATAATCGAACTTGCTCTGATACCACGTGAAGGCCAGAGGCAGAGGAAATTCACACACAGTAAAAATTAAAACATAAAAATATTTTTCAACACACAGAGCTGCTGCTCGTAAAATTTTTCACCTGCTCACATTCACATTAATTGTCTTAAAACATAAAATTACATATGCATATACATATAGGTAAAAATCACGTGAAATAATTTCACGGAAGAGAGGGCCCGACATAAAAATTTATTACAACTACCTAACTACCTTTTCCCGGTCAAAGCGCATTTAATAAAATGCCCTTACAATAATATTATAACATAAATATTAATTCTTTCGTATCTCGATATTTCCTTTGGCGGTGGCAGCTATCTCCATAGTTCCTTGGTATGCGTATCGGTAAAACCATATTAGATATGCAGACATGATTCAAGTAAAGCGCCGCGATTGAACAATGATGCTTGGTTACAAATAAAACAAAATATTACGGAAGTCTCCCGCGGTATCGCAATGGCTATTTTATTGATTGCGATATAGCGGGCAAAGGTTGGCGGGGACTGCTGCAGTTAGGGTTTAACTTCCAATTATTTACTTCATTTCCTCCCTCATCATCACTACTTACCAAAATATTTAGAGGTCTTCTTCCATAACCATGAGAACTTGTTTTTACTTTCCAGTTAATAGTTGGGTACAAACTTCATCTTTGTGTCATCCCAGTTCTTCAGAAGCATGACTGCTTGTTTGGACAGAGCACAGGCTGGTGCTCTCCTTGATTTACTTCTAGAATCTTCATTTCATTCTCATTTTATCTTGATCCTCCTTGTCCCTAATCTCAATGGGTGAATCTGGTTTTGGTTCAACACTATCAACAACTATCCTTTTGGTTCTACTTTTATGCTTCATGTGCTATTTTAATTGAAACCTTTTCATTATTACTCAATGGTTGCTAACCCTTTATTGCTTTTACTAGTGGTGTTAGATCATTACTTTTAACTAAGAAGGGGTCAATCTTCAAGCAATTAATTTTATTAGTTTCAAGTTGCTTCACTATGCGACACCTATTGCAATGCAAACCCTTTCATTTTAAGGCAATGTCTATTAACACTCCATTCATTTTACACCATTGTGGTGATTTGAAAGATTTTATGGTTAAAATGGTGTTTTCTAATGTATTATTTCTTACAGGCCAACTATTTGTTATTTTATTTTTGAAGTAAAATGGACATTGGAGTGACCTTTAAATTATTTTTTCATGCCATTGTTTTTTTTTAATGAATTTCTCTCCAATTAAATTTGTGTACAATATTTATTTTATTTTACTTTTTTAAATTTTAATGGAACCCATAATAGAAAGGGCCACAATTACAGCGGAGTTTTTTGCAATGTTGTCAATGCTAGCAGTAATATCTCATAGGGGCACAAATTTGATAAAACATATTTGGGACCTCTGATGCATGAGTGATGGATACGGATTTTTATGAATCCTTCCTTCAACTATGAAGCTTGTCAATGTCTAAGAAAATTCATCTACTATTCCATTCATCATTCATGTTGTTTGAGTATCATTATATTTATTCTCAATACATCTCATCATTGAAATGAGGATTGTGTTCTATCTATGCATTTGATTTCAGAAGAAGTTACATTAATGCCTGAGTAAATAATATTTCTTGTAGTTAGTGAAAATTGTAAATTTTAGTCAATTTTTAAATTAAAATACATTTAATATAATTAGGCATCGCTAGCCTTCTCCCTAGTTGCTTCCTAGCTACTTTGCCGGTCACAATATGTCTATGGGTTGATTCAAAAGAAACTCTAACCACAGTTCAACTGTATGCATCCTATCATACATTCAATCTTCCAATTTCTTTGCCAACAATTCTTTCAAAATGATTTCTAAAACCACAAATAGCACACAGATGTAGATCCCAACATGTATCTTTTATATGACCTCTATTACAATGGGAGCACTGAATACAAGCATTTCTCAAACAAATTTGCTTAAACTTGGCTTCATAACTGGTTCAATTGGTTCTTTTATTGCTTGTGCATTCTTTCCTAATCCTTCACCTTTATAACCCATTATTCCCATTAATCTCAAACCAACATATTTTTATGACAATTATTACAATTTACATTATCATCTTCACATTCTTCTTCTATACATTCTTCAACAATATCAATATTAGCCATATCATACAAACTACTTGATTTATCAACTTAACAATACAAATCCTCTGTATCACAAGCAACATCACTTATCAATGGCTTTGTCTTTAAACATTTATTTTCTTCTTTCAACTTTGATCATTCTTCTTTTAGTAAACAATTTTCTTCTATTGACAATTTCAGATTTTTTCTTAAAATCATCTTTGTTTTCAACTCATCAAACAATCGATTATAATTTTCTTCCAACTTCAATTCTTTCTTTTTAACATTAATCAAATTTCACATACGGAATCATATGTCTCCATTTTCAACTCCGGTATTCTTTTTATAAATTCAAAATTATCATTTTTAATTTTATCATTTCTTTCTCCAAAATTTCATTTTCTTTCTTAACACTTGTAGCAACTTTACCCATTAAAAATGATTAAAATTCACATGATTTTATGTGTCTCCACTCTTCTTACCACAGTTTCTCCTTTGATTGATTAAATCTAACAGCTGTGGCAGTATATTTGAAACCCTTGCTGCAATTTTCTTTAGCTCTAACTTAAATCTTCATTTGACATTTGGAATGAATAGAACTGCGATTCTGCAATCCTTTAACTAAACACTAATTGCAATCTACAAAACCTTACCTCAGCTGCAATTTTGACTTCTTGATTTTATAATTTCTATTGTGGGCTTGGATGCGTGAATTAAAACAACAATATTATGCAAATTGTATTTTCTAAAAGTAAATTTTGGAACTTTTTAAGACCTTACTCTTCTATATCCACCCAACTTCCTCTTCAATATTGGTTCAAGCTACAAAAATTTGTTTGATCAACTTTAAAAAAAAAAAAAAAACAATCCACTTTCTGACTGAAACAGTTATCTCAATGCCACTCTAACAACAGCAATGATAATAACACCTTAAAAGCATTTGTCACTTGTAATGTATGATTCAAATTCTAAGCAACGCCTGGCATAGAACAGCGATCTCTTCTCCTTTTAACAGCATATGTTTTCAAGACACCAATCAATCTCCTTTAGCAACTTTGCATGGGAACAACGGCTTTGATCCATGTTGGCTTCTTTCATGTGACTTTTGCAGGTTCATTATAATAGCAATTCCATGACTTTCAAAACGCCACGATTGATTGACTTCGGCATCCCTTCGCTTGGTTTACATTTATGGTTTGATAAAATCAAGTCCGCAATCACTCAAATCTTAATTGGTAGCTCTTTATCTTTGGTGTTAAAGTAGAAGTGATGCTCAGAAAAATAAGTGTATATCAAAACATATAACATGATTCTCCATTTGTTCCCGGAGGGGCTCCAACCTTAATATTTCACTTTTATACGGATATTCTATATTTAGTTACTGTGAGAATCTGAGAATAATATCATTAATGGGTGTTCTGTGTTGAGAGAGTTTCCAAGGCTTCGAGAGTTATTCATAAATGGGTGTTCTGTGTTGAGAGAGTTTCCAAGCCTTGCACCTCTACGTCAGCAATTGCAGAGATTCACAGTAATAAAGATTATCGTCAGAAGTTGGAGGAGATTCGATACTCATCCACTGCAATCATTATTGTTGGAAATATAATCTCACTTACATTATTAACTCCTCCAGCTGAACCTTTCTCCCCAACACACTTCGTATCAGCCCTCCGTATCAGCATTAAAAAAAAATTTAAGGGGAGATGTATTTTTATGTAAAGATTTCATTTGAAATGATATGACATTAACTCACCCATGCTCACCGCACAGCTTTAAGATTGTTATGGGTATATTATTTTATGTATAGCTACCTCACCTTTGTTGATGCATAGTTCTCTATATATTGTTAGAGTCTTCTTTGTTGTAATCACTCTATCAGAAGAGTCCAGCTCTATAGAGCTATAAGGAGTATGGTGAGTTGTATTAACTCTCAAGAGTCCAACTCTCAAGAGTTGTAAGGAATTCAGAAGTCTGTAATCCTGTGTGTAAAAGAAAGAGCTAAAGCTCCGTAAGCTGTAAGGAGATGTAATAGGTGTATGGTTGTCAATGAGTAGAAGCTCAAGAAATTGCCAGAATGTAAGTTGTAATGGTCTCTGTCAAGAAGCAGCAGCTCTAGGTATTGAGCGGCAGCTCAACCATTGAAATGTTTGTTTATGAATGAGTAGAAGCTTAGAGTATTCATGTAATGCTTTGATCTATATAAAATATCTGTTTGTTTTCTATTTTATCCCCATTTCAAATCCTACAATTATATGCACTTTCCATATAATCTTGAGGAATTCGATGCTCCTTGTTCTGAACTAGAATGTGTTTTTCATTTCGAAGTAGATGGATAGTAACACTCGTACACACAAAGCATCGTAATCTTAAAATATGCTAAAATACTTCAAGGGTTTATGGCTACAGTGAATATAGACGAAGAGTGCAAAGTTTTAGATTTGTTCAATGGTTATTGACCATTTATTTAATTCTTGACTAAGTGGAGGTTGATGTTCACTTTTAACATTTTTTTAAGATATTTTATTAAATCAATCGTAGCATTAGCCAATATTTCATATTTTAAAGGTTGTTAAGCTTGTTTTCAAACATGAAACATTCTCATTAGAGACTTTATTTTAGAAATGACAATAAAAGAGGAATTGATGCAAGACAACATTTCAATCTTAAAAGGAAAGCGCCTCCCACAACACACATGGTTTAGATCTTAGGGGATTCAGAGATGAATGGAAGCTTGGAGTCAGGTGTGAATGGCATAGAAACTCGAACATTTCAGGCTTCGCCAGGACGTTTTGCTTGACCTTTACTGGCCTTTTTATTTGGCTGTGGATGTTTACTGTTATTTTATAGCCTTTTTGATTGTGATGTCTTTTTTGACTCTTTCTTTATTCTAAAAACTTTGTGGTTTTAGGTCCCTATAAAACCCATTTTTTCCTCTTCCAAAAACATTGGTAATATGTTTATTGTATTGAAATAGACACTTAAGCATTCTTAAAGAATTTAAATATTAATATGAACCTTAGAATGACAATTGATCATTTATTTGAGTTTGACCAAAGATCAAATAAAATTACTAACCATTATATGGTGCATTATCAATCTATACCGTCTAGGTTTATGGTTAGCTTGTTAACGATATGGAATTGTAAAACATCTTCCCTAAATTTTACAATGGGTATTTTTCCATAGTTTGAGCATCTTGGGGAGAGTTGATGCAATAAATTTAAATCCTCCTTGTAAGTAAATTAATACATTTATATTTCTCTATTGTCAAGGCCTACTTTGTATTTGGCATACCCTAGAGAAAAGGTCATAATGGCTCAATTGATTTAGCTATAGCATGTGATTGTTTCTAAAAATGAGAATAAATTATTGTAGATCATGTATTTAAATATAAAAGATAAATTTTCTTATCTCATAATTTGATGCTATAATTTATGAATGCTTAAAATGCATATAATCAACTAACTAAGTTACAGAAAATAAAATTGTTAATATGTTTATTTTGTGATAAAACATATTGTTTTTGTTGCGTATTCCGTTCAGATATCGCTTATCGTTGCGTACCGCCTGCTACTAGTTTATATCTATGGGGATACGAGGGCTTTTGACCAGGGACTTATGAACTTGTTAGGTCACAAATGGGTGGCCTCATCTCCAACATAAACACTCAACAAATGCACCCCAATTGGGTTTGAACCTTGATAACAACACAACTTAACCATCAAACCATTGCACTATTCGCTATTATTATTAAACTTTAATAATGTAATTAAAATTGTATTATTATTTTATAATTATTAATATATTATGGCTATATTATATTATATTATATTATATTATATTACTCAGTATATTATATTATCGTATTGTATTGTATTGTATTGTATTGTATTGTATTGTATTGTATTGTGTGATATGTTTATATTCTATTATATTATGTTCTATTGTATTATATTACATATTGTATTGTATTGTATTATGTTGTATTGTATTGTATTGTATTGTATGTATTGTATTGGCATTGTATTGTATTGTATTGTATATTTATAATCATGTAAATAAATTTATATTATTTTATAAGAAAAAAATGATCGATTCAAGTGGCACTATTGGGAGGATATCCATCAATTGAAACACATTAGAAATGTAGTTGGTCTATGAGGCCACAAATAGGGGACCACATCCTTGAAAAAATTCCTAGACAAACCTACCATAGGATCCCATAAATGGGATATCACATGAGGGGTGAGCCACAATTCCAACTAAAGGAATTGCTTTGCATTTTTATGTGAGCACAAATGCATGTTAAACTTTACCTCATATTTTTCTTCTTCCATTGTACCCAATGACCGGTTTTCCATTATCATCCCTACTGGTTTTGACCTTCTAATGTCACATTATAATTCTTGTCTACAATATTAGAATTTGGAGAATCTAGGAGATAAAAAATCAAGCACAGATGAGCAATGTTCAGTATTGTATTTAGATTACAATGAGTACAGAGTATTGCATATATAGGTAAGGAAGAGGCAATCCACCTATCGTTTGGATTTAAAAGTACCCATTCTATTGCACAAATGAGTAGACAAGAATCCTATAGGTGTGAACCTTAAGATCACTTGGAATGTGAAAACCAACAAATTATTTGAGCAAGTCATCAACCTTGATGCCAATTGTTGAGGGATCTTTGAGGTGAAATAGAAATTATTCCAACTTGAAAAAAGTAGCAAATGGGGTTTTGCAGAGTAATGTGAATTCATTTGATTCTAGATGTGAGACCAGTAAACAGCTTTATCATCTGGGAATAAAACTCCTCTCCAAAAAAGAGAAAGAGAAGGATTTAAGACCTTTTAAGATATTGACGTCATTGTGATACAATTGAAACTTTTACTATTTTCACTTTGATCCTTTGTCTTGAAATCATCCTTAGACATCATTTTTACCTTGGAAAATCCAAAAAATAGTCATCTTGCATAGACATTACCATAGCTTTGGACCTCACTGAGACATTTATACCATTTACACATTGACATATTGTCCCTTTGAATCCATAACTTGGTATCATCATTAAGCATACCATATACTTTGAAAAATCCAAAAACATAGTTACATAACATTGGTCTTAGTCATACCTAGGCTTAATCATACCTTTGCATAGTCATCTTAGGCATCATACCATACCACCTTCACATTCACATTCCTCTTCGAAGTCTTTTATGGTAAAAACAAGGTTGAAAAGGAAATAAAAAGAAATGGCCTTCTCACAATCTAAGGAGTTTGTAAACCCATTTGCTAATTCCTACCATGAGGCACCTAGACCACACACATCATTCCCCAATCCATTTGAGAATTTCATCACTAGAGACAATCAAGGACAAGTCATCATAGAAGAATTATAGGTTGATGCACATGACCTTGATGTAGCTTCTTTTTTGGATGAACTTGTGGCATTCAACCCACAACATTAATTAGCTAAACATTTTGATAGAGGAAGCCACATTATCCCTTTGTTCTGACATCAATACACTCCAACTAGGGCCTACACCAAAAAAGAAAAGCCAAGTAAACAATACACCAACTTCTAGTAGCTTCACTCCACAAGTCAACATATATCTATGTCATTACAAGGATCCACCCAAGATGCAACAAAAATTTACACCTCACCATTTGGTACCCAAACCATGAAATAAGGAATGAACCAAACCATGATGCAAGGAATGACACCAAACATGGCACAACCTTCTATCATAATCCTTTGGTACATCATTTGGTACATCAAATATAATAGGGCCATCATCTTCTAATGCACCTTGCACAAACAACTTAACCAAAATAGCAAATATTTTCACCAATAAGACTCCTAAAACAATGCTATACAAAATATAGGGGGATCTCAACATACTATTGTGTCACAACAAGGGCCTACTCGCCATATATATGCACAACACAATACTCAATGGTCTATTCCACACAACACATAACACGACAACCAGGGATCCTTCACACAACATGGCAACAAAGGGACCTTTACACAATATGCCAACCAGCATCCATATGGTCATACCTTTACAAATTCATGGCATACACAATCCAACCCCAATTCAAAACACTCAAAACCAAAATCTTTCATTGTATACAATCCCCATACACAAAAGCAAAATCTGTCATATACACACATACCCAATCCAAATCCATCCCATAATATTGGATTCCAACATGCCAATATAGTCCCTCACAATACACAAGACACATCATTGACTCAAGTGGATGTCCTACAAACTCAAATGATTTCCCTACAACAACAAATAGAGAACATGCAAGTATTCAACAAGAAGACTTACTCTACAAAAGACTTATGTCCATATCCATTCGAGAAAAGTCTATACATGCCACCCTTCCCACATGGCTACATCACAACTAACTTGCCTAAGGGTAGAAATGCAAAATTAACATCATGAATTTCTCATATTTAATTAAATCATATTCGGCTGATCAATTAAATAAATCAAGTTTATTTAATTAATCTCCTAAAGTCATCCATTTAAATTAAATAAATTCATCTTTTAATTAAATCACTAACATCATCCTCTTTGATTAAATCACTACATCATCCTCTTTTAATTAAATCACTAACATCATCCTCACTTCTAATCTATGCATTTATCTCATACACATACTTTACCTTGTATAAGCTTGCAGATGTTTTATGTTTTGTACATTTTCCTCAAGAATTTATCTCTTTCTTATAAGAATGATGTCGGCGCCAGTCCTCATACACATCCTTGATAGCTATCACACAAAAAAAAATAGTAAATGGGAAATTCATAGAGTTCTCCCAAAGACTGTGGGCTAAGGAAGCTGATTCAAGGTAGCAATCACAAGGAATTAAATTCTACCAATGTGTTCATCAAGCGAAGATCTAACTTTATTATAGAAAGCTCGCTTATTGATTCATGCTGTAGAATTTCCCTGTTGCCTTTGTTTACAAGAACATTAGAATCTTGACCTAAGCATGTGTGAAAATGTTAGCGTTAGCAAACTATATCAAATTGGTACTTCATTACCTAAAAATATGAATGATTTGGAGCTTTCATTTTATATCTTATTCAGCTGCTCAAAGATTCTATTCAATTCTCTAGTTCTCTACATGAAGGTGCCTACCATTAACTCATCCACTACTTCTTTTAATTTCTTTTGAACTAGATCTTGGTCCTACATCTACAGGAACATTTTGGCACCCACTAACTTAATGGTAAAACATCACGTGTTTTTTTGTATCAAGTGTCTTAATTTAATTGAATCTTTGTTTTCATGTTGCAGCTTAGCTCACCAAATTGAAGATGTGAAAGGGGTTCACATCACGAAACAATGGTTTTTTTTTCACTAGGGGCTCTTTACCATAAATCTCACGTGTCTTGTTGGCTTCATAGTTGGTGAGTTTTACCATCAAAAATCAATTAATGTTATGATCACTATTTTACTTGAGAGTCTATCATGCATTAAATTCATTCATTAGTTTGTTGTGGATGTGACTTTCTTCCTTAGCTTATTTCCAATCAAATAAACAATGAAATCTGCTTTGGACCTGCCATTTTAAAGTTTCTTTAGTATTACAAAAGTAATATCTATCGTACAGATGTTTTTTTCTAACAACTTGAAGTCACAGACAAAGCAGGTAAACCATGGAACAATGAAAGTGCAATCATCAATAGTTGCAAGGTTTCGTGCAGGGACCTGTCACATCCATCCCAAAGATTTTAATTTCTGCATTTCGAGTACTATAGTTCCTAACCATACATCTACAATTTTTCCCCATATACTGAAACTCTTGACTTACATAAATCAAATTCACTCATAAAAATTTTGATTCCTATTTAAATATATATATTGGCTTTCTCAATTTGACTAGGAGAGCAATCACAAGATAACATGGAAGATTTAGATAACATTGATTTAAAAAACATGGGTTCGAACCTTCTAGTTCATGCCCCAAATATATATACATGTGTTTGGTAGTTGTTCTTTGTTGATATCCTTATCAAAATTCACTCTATTCTTGAACAATCTCTCTGGGCTATCTTCCTCGATATTGCAATCACAGTAAATGAGACAAACATTGTGTCATTAAATATCATGGTTTCTTTTTTCATCAATGGGGTTGTTTTCTCATCAATATCACTGCTTTTATCATTAATATTGTTGTTGAGGAATTGATTATTTTTTCAACTTTATTGGGGATATTTATCTAATAGTGAATTAGAGAGACTTTTGCCAGGTTAGCATGATTTTATTGTGTGAAAATTTTAGTTGTTGCCTCTACCTAATCCATGATGATGAAGTATTAGTGCACTAAAAATCCATTTGTTTATGGTTTTGCATTCTCTTTGGGCCTTGGACATTGAATATTGGTTCAAAGCAATCTAAAGCCTAGCATTAATAAGAGTATTGATCATTTTTAAGTTATTAAATATTTATTCATTCTTTTGATAACTCAATATCTTGTGTAGATTTGTCTTGACTGTCTCAAGTACTTAAACATCTTAAATGCAAATTTCTTTGTTTCTTTTTTACTTTTGCAAGAATAGAGGCCTCTAAGAAACTTTATTGACTTGAAGATAATAGATTTTTTTGACAAATGCTGAATTAATTGATGGTTTTTCCAAAGTTTGCATAAAGAATCAGTGATGCATTGGACTTAAGCAAAAGCGAGCAAATTTGAGTTGCAGACTTGAACTTGAACTTGACAAAACCATTTTTTAATGCTTATGGTGATAATCTAGAGCTTCCATGCTATGCTTTAGTTTTCTATTTTTGATCAACTCGCATCTTTTTGGTATCTTAAAAAGAACAATTCAATTTTCATTACAAGGAGCTTAAAATGAATCTTAGAACAAACTTACTAGAGTTGGTTTTCAGATCTAACAATTGAACAAGGCAATCTTTACATTTCCTTTAGTGCTTAAAAAGAAGTTATTATTGTTATGTGGGTTTAAACAGAACATGTGCTACTTTGTCTTGTAATATTTTACTCAAACTAACGCCATTGAAAAGATGTATGCTTTTCTCTCGCGGCTCATGGATATCTTGTGAATTAAAAGGGTTTTTGATGGTCTTAGGTTGGGATAAAGTGATTTCCTCCACACTTCATGCTAGAACTGAAATTGAACAAAACATCTTGCGAATGTGAGTAAACCTATTGTGTGTTTTCTCTCTTTGTTTCTGAACAAAGATTGATCGAGTTACAAATATTTTTGCTTGCTTTTGTTTATCTTAGAGGGCCTGGCTTGGGGAAAATGTACTCACCCAAGGGAACAACTCAATTGGTAACACTCTAAACCCAAGAGTATTTCTAGCCATGATATAAAAGTGGGTACTAGAACAAAGGCCAGTATCACGTGATTGGATCTGATGAGAAGGGAAACAATGGTCTCTCCCCTCGATGGGTCAACTCCTACGAACAAAAATTATGAATTAAAACCCTTGTTGTAGAAGGCCAAAATCCCTATCTATTTGTTGGTGCAAGAATGGTCATTTTGAAGCCACCCCACACTTTTACAGTTTTTAGTAGAAATGGAAAGTATGCCGTGGGAGTTTCATGGGTACTGATGCTTGGCTACCCCGAGAAGTGAGTGTTGTGGAGGGGAGCCAGTGGGTTCAAGCATATAACCATTTAGTAAAAATAAGTGTAGCTAAACTTGTCTAACTGGGGACTCAACAAATATAGTCTTTCATATCCATAGGATTGTGCTTGTCCTTGGTTACAAAACACATTACGTGATCAAAAACATTGGAAAAAAAACATTCAACATGAGCATTAAATCACAAACCCTCTAGGAGAAGCAAATATCCTTGAATGAATTCACATGCTATTGTTTTCCTTTGGGATTCTCATCTTGAGAGGTTTCTAAGCATTTAGATTTCATCTCAATTTGCTCCTACTAAGGTCAACATTAGGAAACTTTTACCTTGATTTTCTAGATTTCCACATAATGGACTTTGTGGGATGAAATATAATTAAGACATTGGACATCTAGTTTCAAAAATCTAATAAAGAGTGTTTAAAAATAACTCATTAAGCAAAGTTAAACAATTGGACCCCACAAGTGTGCTTGGCATCTTTTGGTCATATGGTTTTTATGCAAACATTGGTCTTTTGGTTTGAACTACTCTTAGGGAAAAGCATGTTCTTCACTATCTTGGTCTTCTTAACAATGTCCTTCTTAGGTTCATTTAGGATAAAAATCAAACACATCATCCATCCCAAACATCTATCAAAACCCATCCCACTAAACAACTGTAGAGCTTTGAAAACATAATTCTAGACTTGGGTAAAACATCAAACAATCAAAATTGCCTTGTTTAGTTAGGAATGTGGGAATGCATCCTTTCTCATACCTCTAGTTAAAACAATTCCCCTTTGAACAAGTTCATTTGGAGATAACATCTAACATCTTAGGGTTTACAAGTTCATTATCTAATCAAAACAATCAAAATCAAATCCTAAAAAGTCTAGCATTGTTCCAAAGTTCCTAAAAGTTTAATGCCCATATCATTCACCCATTTTATCCTTCATCTCATCATTGGTCCTCAACAACTTAGAGGTTCACTTTTGCAATAGGGTCAAAACATAAGAAGAACGTGGAATATAAAATTAATCCATACATCACGAGCGGCCTAAACCAACCAAATTAGCAAAGCCTTACAATGCCAATTGATTATCAACACTCAAATTTATACAATCCACACATAGGATCATTATCTCCTACAAACCTCAATGGTACAACAAATATGAGTATGCCCAATCTAAATTTTGGAACACCTTTTATAATTGTAGATTTAAATCCAATTCCAAACTTACAAATCTATCAACCAAACACTCTGGTCATGCCCATAAAAGGATATGAAAATCACAGTAAAACCTTTCCTGAGAATTGGACATTCCAACAAGTGATAATATCTCTCTATGGATGTTCATTTACTTGTCAAACCAGGGGACGTATATTTTAAATGGCGTAGCACAATATATGCACTAAGAACTAGTTTTGGTCAAAACTTTAGCAGAAATAAATACTGGAAAGGAATTATATCTATGCTACAGGAAGGTAATGTAAAGTTCTTTAACTCAACTACAATCTGATTAAAATAGAAACAATAACAACTATGACTAAAACACAAACTGTGAACTAGTCTTATGCTGCAGGAACAGGCACAGGGATGGATTCTTTATGTTGCAGGAGTAATACAAGACTGAGTTTGTATGAAACTTCAAAGATGAAAGCTAACTGAAGATCAACAGAAAAGAACAACTACCTAACTAGCTACAGATACTTACTAAGTGGGCCCCCTTAGCAAGCATCTACTGATTATGCAGGTGCTGAATTAAGAACTTCATTAAACTTTATTCATGAAAATAGAATGGTATACATTACTTTGTTGATATGGAAACTAAAAACAAACTTTGTCTCTTGTCAAACAGATTCTGCTTTTCATTATCATACTAATTCTTACATGATATCTGCTATCACTATGCTTCTATCTTACTCTAACTATCTTCTCCTTCCTCACTTGCACAGGAGGAGTACTTTATTTAAAATTAGGAGAGCAACTAACTAACTAAACCTATCAAAGAAAGATGTGGAAGTAAAGTGTATCCCAGAATCAAGGAACAAACTTCATAAATGAATTTATGCATTCAACCCGATCTGGAGAGAATCTAGCACTCCACTCTTTCCAGATTGACTATCATTAAAAATATTTCCCAATAGTTTCGGTCAAAGAGTCATTGCCAGAGCTTCTTCGAAGTCATGCAGAAAATAGACTTTACTGCAAGGCCGAGATCGGCTACGCTTGACTCGATCATTCTTCAAAAACCTGTGAAACAAAAGGTAACAGATGTGAAAAAAAAGGCATATGGGACATACATAATATCTATTCATTAATCACACATTTAAATCTATTTCATCATTCAAAAACTATATGCGATATACCAGTCATTTTAGGCAGTCAACAGGATAATAAATGTAGTCAAATCAACACAATAAGCTATAGGAATATAAAAATATTTTGCTACAGGATACCCGAATAAAAGGTTTCAAAAGAGTTTAAACAACCACAAAATAACAAAATTAAAGATATTAAAATTCCATCATAATATCCAAACTATGAGCACAGTTTAAGCTCATCATTTTGCCCCCTACTTAGCCCAATGCTAGTCCTCAAGCATTAACTTTCCTGATAGTTTCTCTGAAATCAGTGGTTGCAGCATGAGCCTGAAATGGATTTCCAAACCTATAATAAAATCCTCTGAGAATCTGCCACCTCTCATACCTAAGAGCTTCTGAATTGTCATTAGGATTGGTAGTTTGGTGAGGATAAAGGGGCTACATTAGCATAGGAGGTTTGAATGTTAATGGCAACCATAGTTCAAATATCTTTTGAAGTCCCAACTATATATATCTGCTTGATCATTTAAGAGTTGCTATGAAATTTAGGGGACTGTGAGGTTCAGACCTTCTTAGCCCAACAGTTAATCTTTCCCACCTTTTCTCACTTCTGGTGTATGCCAGTCTCCAAAATGGATATGACTATTCCTGAAATTCATCATATACCTATTTCCTAAGATCAAATATTTTCTCTCTGGCTATAGTATTATTAATGTCATATGTCAGAGTAAACCAGGTTTTCAACATTGCATGGGGTTTGAACTTTGAGAGTGTAATGGAACAAGCTCATTTCTCTCAGCTTCCTCATATATTTCCCATTGCCTGCCATAATTTGCTTGATTTTCTGCCCATGACATAAATGATCTCAAATGGATATCACCAATATACAGAAGAGGGTTCCATTATGTTTAAGATGGAATTAAAAATCCATGTAAATAAAATTCACACAAAGAACTTCTTAACCAATTAGGGGCTGCCTAGTATGCTTCATAAAATTCTTCAGCAGTGTGAAGAATAGGATCTTGATTTCTGGAAATTCTCATTAGTTGGAACCATAAGGACTGTTCCTTAAGGCACATAGCATAAACTCTAGGTGGCGGTCTGTATTCCATAATCTAACCAATTACTTTTAACATTTCATCCATTTTTGCTTTTAACTCAACAATTTCCTGTTTCTGACTCTCAATTTCCTTTTTTAGTTTCTTCCTTTCTACCTCCCATAGACTTTGTTGCATGTCAGTCTGGGCTATGTGTCGGAAATTCAGGGTTTGCAATGTAACTATTTCCTAGTTAGCTTTGACATATTCCATAAACTCAATCAAAAATGTCTTCTTATAAACAAAAATGGCTTTACAAGTTGCAGGGTGAAATATAGTTTCACTAGGCACATTTAATTGTTCAGTCTATTCTTGCTCTTGCTGCAAGATGAATTCTTGTTGCTGCAGTGGAGAAGACTGTGCTTCTTTCAAAAACTACATAGCAGTGGTAGCCAAGTCATCAAGATTTGGTAACCCTTGCTCATTATGCCTTATTTCATTTGTCTCAACTTCTTCCTCTTCTGGAACGAATGAACTCTGAGCAGCATTTACATATGCATTCTAAGAAACATCAAATTCAGACTGTACAGACCCTTCTGAAATTACAATAAGCTCTGGTTGAGGTGAAGCAGGGGAGGTCTTACATTGTTTCCTCATGGAAACTCTTCTTAGCACTAGTGCGGCTACAAGAGGTGTTCTGGTAGCCTTCCTTTTTCTGGTCTGCTTAGAGGGTTCTACCCTACCAGAGGATGATGGTGAACTAGTATTAGCAATAGGTGTTGCTGTAGGAGAGACGGCTGTAGGGGAAGGTGCTTCAGGAGAAGAGCATTACCTTTTCCAAGAATGAGGGTCAGACTCTGGGGTTTGTTCTGCCCCAAACGATTCACATGCCTTTGTTTTTCCCTTCTCTCTCCTAGTGGCAGACCTAGTTTGTACCCGACTAGAGGATTCCAGTGGGGGAGCTACAAGACCAGGTGCTACAGGAGTAGATGACCATTGCCTTGTTCTACTGGTAGACACAATTTCTTTCTTCTTTTTATGAGGCCGTGGGGTAAGTACCCTAGGGGGTTGTGGAATTTGCAAGCTCTTTTGGGCAACAAATTGTTGCCAGGAAAGAGGTGAGACATATCTCAAAGAGCATTCAATTAGTAATTTGATAAGGCCATGGTGAGCAACAGAATTATCTTTACCTTGTTGGGTTCCATGGGCACTTTGTTATAAAAAATTTGACAGGAAATTCAAAATATTTACAACTAACCCATGCCTCATATGACTTAATAATTTGAAATGATGAGAATGCAGGTAGGAGAAACAACCTTCACAGGTTAAATACCTGATTATGTAAGTAGCGTATTCTGAATAAGGAGGAGGCAATGATACCCGCTTTCATCCCTGCTTGGAGACTTCTAAAGGTCCATCAGTGGGCATTGAAAACTCAACGCTTACAGCGGCAACATCTGAAGAAAAATTTTCTCCAACGGCTAGAAGTCCAGTTACTTCAGCAATTCTATCTTCAGTTGCAACAACCATTAGACCCCACATAGCAGCTTCCCCTTTAGAAAGGGTTCTCAAAAATTCTCTAGCAGCCTCCTCATCAAAAGTATTTAGACTCAAGAAGTAGTTTAACCATCCACAGAGGCTGAATGCGTGGACTGTTTGAGGATTTTGCAATAATAATTCATGAGCTACAAGCTCATGTCGCACCAGCTGACCACCGATATTCATAGTTTTCCCCTAGCTGAACTCAATTCCATGCTAAAAATTCAAATCCTTTTTTTCCCTTTCTATTCTGGTTTTTTCTTTTCTCGTGCTGTCACATTTCTTTCTTTTCCAAAAATGAACTTTTTGAATAAGCAGTTTTAATCATAATTTACAAGAAAAACATGCAATAAAGAAGGACATGAAATCATATTTGGAAAGTACCAGAAAAATAATAAAGAAAGGTTATTTGTGCAGTTATGGTAGTGGCGAAAAGACAGGTTCTAAAAGGTGGATTACCCCGCCCCCTACTTAGAGTATGACATGTGTCCTCACATGTACTAAAGAATAGGCAGAGATTGGGTAATAATGACTGGTACTGTCAAAGCAGTAAATGAATAGAATAAAATAAATTAAATATGAGATAACAAAAGATATGGCATACCTTTGATAATTGCATGTACATGCGAAAAAAGATGATAGCGTTTGTATGAGTTGACAGTTGGGAATGATATCATAATGAAGAGTGATGCAGATGGATAAAGTGGATGGATGACATGGGCAGATGAGATGAATGGATGGAATGGATGGATGGGATGGATGGATGGAAGATAAAGAAATGGTATGGGGTGATAAATGAAAATAGAGAAAAAGGGGTTTCTTTTAAAAAGAAAACCTTTATTATGGGCATGCTTTTTCAAAATTACGGTGAAGCTGTAGGAGAAAGGCTACAGCCTTCGGCTATAGGAAAAGTAGCGGGAGGATCCTGAATGAACTGCTGCATGAATTCTTCTTTTGAAACTGGTTTATGGTACAACCAGAGTCTGTGGCCATTAACTAGCAATTTAAAACAGACTGGATCAATTGTCAACAGTTGTATAGCTCCGTTGTTGAACACATTTTCTACTTCATAGGGGCCAAGCCAGCGTGTTGTGAGCTTACCTTAGTTCTCTTGATATCTAGAATCATATAACAGAGCCCAATCACCAGCAAAATTTTTTTTGGTTTTGATGTGTTGATTATGCCATTTCTTCCTTTACTATTGGATTGCTTCTGTATGCTATAGGGCGGATTTTCTCATTTCATCCAAAGCATTTAGCTACAGGAGACGGTGCTTCTGTGCTTTAGATATTTCTATATTGAGTTCAAGAGTTGTCCTCAAAGTTTTGTGCTCAAATTCTATGGGCAACATGGCTATTTCCCCATAAAGCAGCTCAAAAGGTGTAAATCTAGTTGTTGTCTTCCATGTAGTTCTATAGGCCCAAACTACTTTAGGAAGTGTATTGCTCCAATCTTTTTTATAGATTTGCACTGTCTTTGTTAGGATCGCCTCAATTTCCCTGTTTGTTACCTCTGCCTGACCATTGGCTTGAGGATGATAGCGGTTGGGCTTCCTGTGTTTGATTTTATAGTCATTCATTAGTGCAGTGATCAGATTCGATGTGAATTGAGCTCCCTGATCAGTTACAAGCTCTCTGGGAACTTTAAACCTAGTGAAAATTTGTTCATACATAAATTCAACAACTTTCTTGTCTCGAGCATGAGTCATAGCTTTTACCTTAACCCACTTTGTTACATAGTTTGTGCAAACTAGAATATATGACTTGCCATTTGATGGTGGATCAATTGGTCCCACAAATTTTATCCCCCACTTATCAAAAGGGGTGACTATTACCTATGGATATAGTGGAATTTCATCTAACTTGGTTAGTCTTCCCATATAATGGCATCTGTCACATTTCCTTGTATAGGCCACAGCATCCTTGTGTAATGTTGGCCAGTAGTACCATATTGTAAGAACCTTCATTGATGGTCTTTTTGCTGCAAAATGTCCCCCACATGGTTCATCATGGAAAGCATGAAAGATATCATAAGTCTCATCTTATCTTACACATATTTGCATCACTTAAGCAGGTCCAATATAAAATAGACAGTTTGTAATCTATGAAAAATTAAAACTTTTCTCTATTAACAATTTCTTTTCTTTTGAAGAAAAATGAGCTAGTATTATGTTTACTGCTAGATAATTGGCAATGTCTGCATACCATGGTGTATGTGCAACAATGGAGAACAAGCATTCAGCTGAGAACCTATCATCAATGACCTCGTGTTCAATAGGTGCAGCTAATTAAAGTCTTGATAAAAAAGTTAGCTACAACATTAGCTCTTCCTATTTGTCAATAATTGTCATGTCAAATTCTTGTAATAGGAGCCATCGTGCCAATCTACCAGAAATGGCAGGTTTGTTCATCAGATACTTGATTGTTGCATGGTCAGTATGGACAAATATCTAATAACCTGTGACATAATGCCTAAATTTATTCAAAGCATACACTACTGCGAGCAATTCCTTTTCTGTAATAGTATAATTGAGCTCAGGACCTTGAAGGTTCTTGCTGATAAAGTAGATAGCATGCTTAATTGAGTTTTTTTTTTATTTAAAACTGCTCCTATACCAAAATCAGAGGCATCAGCATGTATGTGAAATGGAAAATTCTATTTTGGATCTTGAAGAATAGGGGCTTTAGTAAGCAAGTCCTTTAGTTGCAGGAAAGATTTTTTACAGGCCTTTGTCCACTCAAAATGAGAATCCTTAGTTAACAAGGCATAAAGTGGGCTAGCAATTTTACTAAAATCTTTTATAAACCTTCTATAATATCCTGCATGGCCAAGAAAACTTCTGACATCTTTTTGTTTTGCAGGAGTTTGTAAATTCAGAATAACTTCAATTTTAGCAGTGTCGATCTGAATTCCATTCTTTGAAATATGATGACCTAGAATAATGCCTCTTTTCATCATTAGAAAACATTTTTCACTATTTAGAGACAAATTTTGCTCTCTGGACGTTTTCAATACCTTTTCTAAATTCACCAGTGCTTCTTCAAATGTGACTCCATAGGTGGTGAAATCATCCATATAAATCTCCATACAGTCATGAGATATATTAGCAAAGATACTAATTACTGCTCTCTGAAATGTTGTTGGCGCATTGCATACACCAATTGGCAAGACCGAATAAGAAAATGTTCCCCATGGACAGGTAAAAGTGGTCTTATCTTGATCTTCAGGGGCAGTTTTTATCTGATTGTACCCACTGTAACCATCCAAAAAGAAAAAATATATTTTTCTAGACAATGAGTCTAGTACTTGGTCTACAAAAGGTAGTGGAAAGTGATCTTTTTTAGTGGCATTGTTCAACTCTCTGTAATCTACACACACTCTCCATTTTCCACCTTTCTTGGGGACAATGACTAATGGAGAAACCCATTGACTATTAGAGATTGGGTAAATAAAACTAGCATCAAGCAACTTTTGAAGCTCACTTTTAACTATTTCTCTAAGTGTTGGATTTACTCTTCTTTGAGGCTGCCTAACTAGTAAACAATCTTCTTTAATATATACTCTGTGAGTACAAACTCAAGGATCTATTCCTTGTATGTCCCCATATTCCCATGCAAAAGCTTTATGCTGATCTTGTAGCATTTTTAATAAGACAGTCTGTTGAGATTGTGACAGCTTGCTATTGATATTCAAATAGTGACCTGGAGACAATTCTATCTGTTTAGTGAGATTACTCATAGAATCTACAGGTGATGTTTGTACCTCTTGTGGAAGCAAGTGATGAAAAATTGTAGGAGGTTTAGGCAGTGAATTCTCAGAATTTGGTTGTTGTAGGAAACATTGTAGATGGCTGCCATTTGGATCAGATGAACTACCCTTATCAGAGTTAAACTGCAAAATTTGAAAAAGTAAAGCATCATCACTCTGAAGTTGTGAGAATGGGTCATTTTGAAGCATCATTAATTGAGTCAACGAGTTGGCTTCTTGAGTTTCTTCCCCCACATCTGGCCAAATAGGTTGGGACAAATCTGGTTGAGGTCTAGCAGGTGGATACATAACCAATTTTTTTGTGGACTATCCATCAGAAATGGTCATATCTCTAGAATGACATTCTATAAAAGTATCAGTAGTTGCTAACCATGGTCTACCAAGGATAACTGGATACCCTCCTAAAGTTTCCTTAACTGATAATATTATGAAATCAGCTAGATACTCCCAAGATTCAAGAGTGACAATTACATCTTCCACCATCCCATCAGGTTTAACTGTGGAGCTATCTGCAAGTTGTAGAATTATGGGTGTAGACCTAATTTTTGAAATCTTCAAGGAGTCCATAGTATGCTTTGTCATGACATTAATGGCAGCAGCTAAGTTAATCAAAATATGTTTTACAATTTGGCCATTTATATGTATCTGCACTACAGGACTTCCAGGGTCAATATACTTTGGGATGACTACATATCCCAACATTATATCAGTCAATTTCCATAAGACATGAATTGTTTGAGGATCCTTTTTCTTTCGTCCAAACTTCTTCAAACAGGCTTCTTTAATAGATTTTCTAAAAATGGGAACATCTTTAATAGCCTGAAATAAAAGGATTTGAATCTGTACATTCTTGAGCTGATCCAGAATGTCAAAAGTGGGTTCTTCCATGGATTTGAATGTAGTACTTTGCAACCTCTGAGGAAAAGGTGGTTTGTCTTGGCTTTGCAAAACAGGCTTCTTAGAAACCATATTAATTATAGGCATATACTCAGTAAGAACAACAGGTGTAGTAGATTCTTCAGGGGGAGAATCTGGTATTTTAGTAATTAAAGACAATTTTGGAGTAGGTAGAGTGGTTCTAAACCTCAAATGAATATCATTTACATTTAAGGCATAAGCTTCATATTAGTTGGCTTTGACAAGATATGTAGGTTGTTGTGGCTACTGTTGTTGCTTATTATTGGGATTTGGCAACGGTTGGGTAGGCATAGGCATTTGTTTTGGAGGTCTAGTATTTATGGCAGTTGTTGCAGGAGGTGGCATAAGGGCCTATGGTTGTGGCTGTGGAAGCTGCAGGAATCCAGGGGACTGGTTTTTTCATTGCTGAGGACCTCTCCATTGAGGATTTTGCTACCAATTACCTGAAGGTGGGGTCCATTATCCCTATGGTTGCTGCCAACCTCCTTGAGGAGATTGCCATTGCGGGGTCTGATAATTAGGCCAACTTGGTTGAGGTGGATTCCAGGGTGGTGGTGGTCCATATGCATATTGCCATTGGTTATTATAACCAGAATAAGGATTACCAAAAGTTAAAGGGTCTTGAGGCATACCTTGTCTTTGGGCCCATGGTCTCCTTTGTGCAACAAAGAACACTTGATCATCATCACCTTCTATTGGCTTGAAGTTAGTAGGTAGTTTCTTAGCTTCCAAAATAGCCACCATTTTACATATACAGTCACGTTTCTTCTGTCTGCAATATGGATAAAACTCGGCCAAAACTGCCTCAGCTTTCTCATG